>CM067889.1:6302063-6650965 GCA_034621355.1 Mycalesis mineus | reverse complement strand
AACTCAGTTATTATCTATCAATTATTACCAAGCGGTGAGCCATAACTGTGTTTAGAACATTTTATGGCTTTTAGGAGTTGAGAAATGCCTTTTACAATTATAGGGTAAAGCTTAGTGTTGTCACAAGGTACGTACTTGAGTTGTAGGAGTATTAAAGTTACGAAAATTGCAGGTTGTACAAGTTTAGTGTTATTCTAGAACAAATTGCTACTTTTAAAATTGTATCGTTACAAAGTAAGCTGTTGGAATCACGTGTGTTAGTAGTATAAGAGTTGTTTATGACATAGCTCTTAGGGGAAAGTATTATTTATTTTTGAAGGATTTGTTTGTTTGTGATAGATTACCACATTGGCGTTAAGACCTAGGTCCCTTCTTCATAGTTCAATGATACGGAGCAGCGCAGTACATGTACTTACTTACTTCGAAATTTTGCTTTGTTATAGGCGGTTTCCAATTAATATTTAGTGGGCCATCTCCTATATCATTACTTTCTAACCATTTTTGTTTTCATTGTCATCATTGTCAGCCTTTCTTTTAAATAACTATCATCAGGTCAGGCTTCTCTCTTGAGCTTCGCTACTCCAATGCGGGTTGGCTGACTTACAGTATAACAGTGTACTATATTTAATACGTCACGATTGCTCTCAAATGTTAATAATTATCATTTGAGGACAGACGTGACGTGAATGACCGGGGCCGACGGGTTTAACTTGCTCTTCGGGGCACTGTGATGTTACATCACTAGCTTTACATTTCCTGCTACTAAGAAGTCCTTTGAAGAAAGACAAGCTCTATATTCCAAAGCTCGACCAAGAACTTGAACCTAGATATATTATCTATAGCGCCTTAAATGAACCAATTGCAATATTGCCCCACGCTTCGGAATTCCAATTTCAAACGTAGATGACTAATAGTTGACCCACAAGAGTTCATAAGTGGCCCGCCTTCAGCAGACCTTCGCTGAGGTCACACATCAAGTTCACACACAAACCAGTCTCACGTATGTGGTCTTACGTAACCGCTTCCGTGGTTTCCCGCTCACTATTGGCTAAGAGCTTGCCAAATCGACTTCAGTGCGAAGGGATTTTGATAGCTACTTAACTGTTGTTTAAGTGCAGCTTAAGATGATGCGATTCTAGATTAGAGTCTAGGGGTGTCCCAAAAAAAGTAGGAAAATGTTAATGGAAAGCTGATCTGCCTAGCGGTTTTAAACGCGTAGATCTTATTCCTGCAGGAATATCGGGATAGCGCTAGCGAGCTTATGCGCTCCTCCAGACTATATCTATCTTTGAGCTACTAGTTACTAGTTTTAGATCGTTTCGGAAGTCTGTTAAAAAGCCTGACCTTTCATAAGCAACAGATTATTGCTAATTAATTGTTAATTTTAAGTTATTAACGCGTTATTATTACCTTGACCTATTGCTTATTCAATGAAATAATCTCGCACTTTACAATTGAATAATGATTTTTTACGAAAAATACTTTTACATTTCTTATAATACAAGTTTCGTTTTAAGATAAGACTTTATATTTTATACCCAACATGCAGCTTCAATATAGGTTGGCGGTTAAAGATTCTTTGACCTACAAAGATCATTATCAGCTGATGTAATAAGGGACATAGCTGATAGCATAACATGCTCTCCGAGGCACAGGATGTTCCCAAAATTGAGCTGCTATGAAATAAACCAAATAATTCATTTAATCGACAGGGGTCAAACTTTATACATCAATTATCGTAGATACTAGTATCTCAATAAAAAAGTGTTTTATTATGGCTTTCCGCTAAGCTTAGCTTAGGTGGCACATTTCCTTGTTCCGTTAACAAAATTAAACATATTAACAATACCTAACTTATAAAATGTAAAATAATTATAAAAGTTCGCAAAAGCCAAATGTTGGTTTGACCGAAGGCAAGAAATCTCGAAATCAAATTGTATTGTACAATTCGACATAGAAAGTGAATTTTCCTTTTTTATTTTTGAAGCTGAACTCATTGGTAACTAAGATTTTTCATTAAGATTACTTTTTAATTACAAGATTGCTATTTTCCTCTTTCATAAATAAATGAAAGGTTTTTGATTTAAATTTTAAGAAGATTATCTTAACCTCTTGTGTGAGTATGAATTATTTATCTATCCGCGCAGTTAAAATCATATTAAATATTAAAAAAACATTGTAGAATTTTTCATATTAATTATATATTTTAAATATTAAGACATTGTATATTGCTGTTTTGCCGCTGAATTCAAATAATGTCGTTATTGAATGTCAAATATGTTTGCAAGTTTAATTTTCAAAAGTCATCAGATAACGAGTATCCCGGTATGCTTGAGAACATTTCATGATTCAGGATGTGCTTACCAGCGTAATAAAAAGTAATTAGGCCTTAGAAAGTATTCTAGTGTAATATTTTGAATAGATTGCGACACATAAAAAGAGAACCGCTATTCAGGTCAGGAACATTTCAGGAATTCCGAAAATATTTTAATAATTATAAGAAACTAGTTTCTTTATTATATCAGTAGACTTTATATAAATAAATGCATATACTCAAGTTGCATGCGATCGCTTATAGCCTTTGATTTTATTACTAGATAGGATTTCATGTTAGCTCTATTTACTTATTTTCATATATACTTATCTTCTTAGTTTTGTGATTCTTTATGTTGTTGTATTACCTGCCAGTGTTCTTTTTGTGTGGAGCTAGGTATACATAATAACCTCGACTGTTTCCGGCTAATTTCGAAAGTACACCGTTGCAATTTCATTATCATAATAATAATCCACAATGTTTGCGCGTACCGTGTAAATATTTGGTAAACTTTTTATAACGCACTACAAAACAAACTAATAATATTTTGTTTGTATTGTCAGAGGGTATACAATAGCAGGTATTCGTACTAGGTACAAGTTTATAATTAATATTTATCTTATATTTTACTTTTTTAATATTTATTATATTTTTCATAATATAGGAATATATACTAAATATAATTAAAACGTCTGCCATTGTAGCATTATGGGGAAGTAGAAACCGTCTTATTCCTTAAAAAAAGACTTGTGCCTAATGCGATAGTTCACTTAAAAAAAGTAGAAAGGCAACTTAAAATTTTAATTTCCTTAACTAAAATTAATTAATTAAATTAAAAAGATCACCAAAAAATAGATGGTATCACCCTCTTTTGGATGGTAGAAACTTGTGCACGACGTAAAATAAAACAAAGATTTAAAATTAGGGCTTCAAGTAAAAGAATTAAAAAATTGATTAATGAATTGGTGGTTCCAATCGGTGGTTTCAACATAAATCTGAATATAACCAAAACATAAATGAAACGGTATCCAAATATCACACACAAAAAGGAAATAATTTATTGTATTTATTGTCATTTTATTGTTCAAGTTAACAAGAGTTCGCTATAATAAGACCAGTAACAAAGGCAGAACGTAAATAAAGTGAATGTATCGATAGCAATTAAATTGAAAGCGAACGAATTTGTTTATTTTGTAAGGTCGCGGAAGAGTTGACTTGTTATGTCGATTGATATGTCAGCTGGTATGTCAGTTTTGACAGCTAAAGCCATAGAATCAAGGAACTATTGGTTTCATGTGTACGTTGATGTGATGCAAGGTCTTTCTGGTTTCAAATAATAATTATTAAATTAAATAATGGCTAGTTTGTTTCACATCCCTATTTTTTAACTTCCCTGTCTCTTGAACTACATTTGACTAATTATATTTTTTTAATAAAAAAGTTCTCCTTCTAACTGAAACGTTTTTGGCTTAGCTATAAATAGTGGTTAAAACGTGGTTAAAATTAAACATAGAAGTAACCTCACAGTCAATTTTTTATTAAATCTTTAACTAAAACTTCAGAAGCAAAGAAATAACACTTCTCAGCAAAACTTGCCTTCCGAATCAGCGGTAGATATATACATATAATCAAATTTGACGATTCAAAACGATTTTGAAATTGAATTTTAATTGAGACTTCTGTATAACATAACTTAAAATATATTGATAGATACATAATTACATACAAATAAAAGCGAGCTATTTAATCATTTGTTTGTGTTATAGCCCTTTTCCTGTTAAGAGGAAGGCCTGGCTCTGTTGTGGGCCGTTAATAGGCTGATAATGATGATGATGATGATGATGACTGTAACAAGCGTTACTCGTATATTGTATATCGATGTATAATTAAGCAAGTTATTTAATGTTTTTTTTCTTTTGTCCACAGGCGTTAGTGTTAAGTGCGTGCGTGCTGCTCGCGTCGGCTCAGTATAACAACCTCGGTTTCGGTTACGACAACTACCTCGCGACCAACTTCGGTCCCCCGAACCTAGGTGGTCTGTCGGCCGCCGCCACCAGAGACTCCCGGTCTGATAGAGGTAATTAACATTTAAAGTATACTTAAATTTTTCTTTACTGACACAAAAATGACTACCTAAAATGTCATTCCTGTGTACATAAAGAAAGAATAGACTTTATTTATTATTAGACTAAGGCCAGTGAGACGAGATAACAAATATAAACAAACTTTCAATTGTATCAAAATTTTATGTTTGGAGAGATTATAATAAAACTTTACAGTTTTTATGCTAGTTATCGAGTAGTAATATTATTTTATATGATTTGTAGAAAGAATATATTTTTATACATTAATAAAAAGGGGAGGGTTTCATTGGCTGACATTTAAAGTCTATCTAGTGAGGGGTTCACTAACACTGCGTTTTTCGGTGTCGATTCGCAAATCCAGTTCCAGTTGCCTCTTTAGCTCTTTGAGCTATATCGGTTACTTTGGTTTTTCTGTGTATTTTCATGCAGAGATACTCTGAGCAATGCTCTTTATCGAGCGATGTGTGTAACTAGGAATTGTTATAAAGATACTCTAGGTAACAAGTTAGGAAAGCTATCACAACGTGTTATATTGATCATACCGGTAATTTATCGATATTAGTTGATGAGTCAGACAAATATCTGATTGCAGCAACAAATATTTAAATAGAGTGTAGCAATAGTTTAATTTATGTGCGAGCATGTAGATAATTTGTTACGCTTCCTGACAAAACCATTATTACCATGATATTATATAATTTATTCAAATTACTCAAATGTTTAATAGGTTCTTACTTATTATCTATGTATTTACATAACTTCACCGGATGAACTAGATTAATTAGCATAGATTATTTTGTATTCATTATTTTGTTGGTTTATTTGTCGATGAGAATAATTTGTTTAGAGTTAATTATGCCAAGGTTATTTCGAAAGTATCTTTTTATTTACTTTACAGTTATTCATTAATATTTTTAGTTTATAAAGTTTTGGCTTCTTAACTGTAGATAAAACATTTGATAATTCTGATAAAATATTTGATCAGCTAAGCCTTTTTTAAATAAACAAAAGAATATTAATATTGTCTTATCATGTCTAACTTCTTTAAATAAATTTAAATTAAGCTAAACTTCTCCAATTTGAATATAAATCAATTTAATTATTTTGATGATAGATCAGAGACGTTTTAATAATGATTTAATTACCACTTAAACGGTTGTGTATAAACACTGAATGTATTGAGGTTGAAGAACAATCGAGTTTAACGATCATTAACTGTGATTATTCTAATCTGTTAATTGCGTAAAGTTGAAATTTGTATAATAAAAGCCAATTGGTTGATTTATTGATGTTATGGACATGTCAACTGTAATATAATTGTTGTCTTTTAGCAATCATTATAGAAATAAACTTGACGTTAATGACTGTTGTGGCTCATGACAAATCAGTTGTTAAAATTATTCTTTTAATAGCAGATATTAAATGTATAAATGAAAACCTTTATTGCTATTTGCAATACTGTTACATTGTTATAGGTAGACAATATTAAGTCGGTAGTTAAAAACAAGTCGAGTATGATAAGTAGTTTATATATCATTTACCCTATTTAACTGAAATTTGGAAAAGAGATAGATTTTACACTAAAATAAAACATAGAGTATTTGTGAAAAACTGAATTTCATTATCGATCGCTGAAATTAATCCTTTAAAAGTATTTTCATGCTATTTTTAAACATAGATTGGGCTTATCTTGAAGTAAGATAAAGACTTGATTTGATGAGACATGATGCAGAGAAAAAAGTTACATCGATTGCATAGTGTATACGACATTAAGTTAACTGCCACTTACTTTATTAATGCTACTTACGACCTCGTGGATTTTATTTTCTTTTAAGATTTGAAATACTCGTATATGCATAATTGACACACTGTTATGAGTAGACTAATTTTCAAAATTAAGGTGAAGGCAATCCGATTTGAAACATAGACTCAAGACAATTAGATTCCCTTATAAAGAGCATTTAAATCAGCGGATATGAGGAAATGGCCCAGGGTGCGGTGGCTAGCAACCGTTAGCAAAACAGCACTCCACTAATTGTTGGTAACGACATGTGTTCTCGTCATTACGACAGCAAACATTGCAGGCAAACACTTTCGACATCAGTCTGCGGTTGTCCGTACTATTTGAGCATTGTTTATGCTATTCGCGAATGATTTATTACAATTTGAAGACATTTTGTATGGCCGTCTTAACAATTGGAATCCAAAAACACAGTAGTTTAATTTTAAAAATAATTCTAGTACTGTGTGTTCATTTTAGCTGATTATTTATTTATTATAAACTTTTTCATTTTACTTTGGGCTGTCTCGGTGCCTGTATTAAAATATTGCAAGTTAAATACGCATTTGCCGGATTCCGATTGAGCTGTTTTGCATGAATATGTATATTGCGTATTATAATGACATAAAGTTCATCTGATGATGGAGATAGAAGATGGTCATAGGATATTTGCAATAATGCGACATAACCCCAACGAGTTTCAGCTCGTTTGATTCCTCTTGATGAGTACTTGACATAAAAGTCTATTAATTATAAATTATTATACTGTCGTGAAATAAAAGGAATGAGACATTCTTGAAAATTTAACAACATTTTTGCTTACGAGATACAATGACAAAAGTAATACTTACCCGCTTTCACATATCGGCCTTTTGTTTACGTCTATTTGATTGTTCTACACTTCAGTTACTTTTAATTAATATGTTTGAAGATTTAATAATTACATATATGAAAATATGAATCCTTCAACTGCGAGTCACACTTTATCGCGTGTGATGCGTGTGTATCATACTTTAACTTAACATCCACTACATACTTAATAGATTATTTTTTGCATATAATTATGGTTATGTGCTAAGTAATTGATCCTATTATATACAACATCTATTATAGAATAAAATGATTATTGATTTGAGCTGCAGTTTAATTTGCGGAAGTAATTCTTCAGAAACACTGTTAAAATTTAATTCAACACAGGTAAATACTACAATTTTGCATCTGTGGCTGGGTCCAGATACGATTTAAGTATTATATATATATATATTCCAAATTATAGAGCAATATTAATAATATATATTTCAACGAGTACGTATCATGATAAAAGAAGTTTTTTTATACCCCGTCCCCAAAACGACGACGAACAACCTAGAAATTAGTTTAAAATCAATAGAGTAATTATATTTGCAACTGCAAGTAATTATTTATTTTATTTCCATGTAATCGTGAAATCAGCTTGTATTTTTATTTGCATAAAACTTAAAGGTTATTAACGCCTTGTCAAGTTCGGTATCAAATCGTAGAAGGACATTGCACCTATCCTAAAAGGCGAAAACGTTCACCGATATGCATTCGTTTTATTATTACAATTTTTTGCCTCTACCAACTACATTTACACGGCTCCAACTTCCGCAAATTAAGTGCAAGGACGCATTTACGAATCATAACCGCTGGTTTTTTCCCGCGGGAATTATATTTATTGTTATAGCGAATCCTAATGCTGATGGTGTCCTAAGGTATATAGCAATCGTCTATGTTCTTCTTCAGTTATCGCCATACTAGAGGACGCCCGCTAATTTACATTCTGCGGGAACGAGACAGGTTAAAACATAGCCTATGTGTTATTCTAATATGTAAGCTACGTTACTGTAAAGTATCATCAAAATCAATGTAGTAGTTTTGTAGTAAAACTTATTTTATTTTGGAGAATTTATAAAAAAAAGTTGTGGGAATAAACAAATACAAAATGTTGGTTTAATTTATATTGCATTATAAAAGATAATAAATATATTGATTGATAATAAGTTGATTGTTACATAAAAAATATGTTGATTGATTTACATATTAGGTACTTTTTTAGTTCATGGCTTCTGTATTTTTTTATGGCAAAAAATATTATTATCCGTTTATGATGTAACTAAAAGGTTTTTGTTAATAAATGTAAATTACTCCTATATAGGCTTTGCAAAAGAGGTCACCTCCAATGTTGAAATAACCGAACTCTGTTAATAAATCTTTGTTGAAACACTTCCCAAGTTACCACATTAACACTTGCTAAGTTGCCGATTCAATTAAATAACTTCGATAACAAAACGGTTATGTAAGTGATTATAATCTTTAATGGGATTAACACTTAAAGTTACTAATAAGTAGTTGTGATAAATTTAGAATCTCATACTTTCAATTTTAGTGATCAGATATTAATGCATGTTTCTTGTGAGTTCTTATAAAATCAAAATCCTTTATACTACATAATTCTGTTTATACAGAAATACAGTCTGGTAATTTGGACCATTTATAACTTCAGATCAGATAGTACATGACAAAAAGTTTGGTTAGATGTCATAATAATGTGCACAAATGCAAACAGTCTATAATATATTTATAAATGCACCTTTGGTCTTTTCTGCGTAGTTTATTAATGTACGAATTATGTCACTATGATTTTTGACATTTTGTGTTTTAGTCGCGGCATTTGCTCAGAGTTCCTCCTAAAATGAATGCAGCGGACCGTGTACAAAGTCAGTTATTGTTAGGAGGGTCCGGTCCTGTTTAATGACAGAATCATGCTTGGCCGAGCAAAAATCGTGGAGGACGCTGCACGAGTGTTTAGCACACGCTCTGGATCCCTCAATCAGAATTAATTGTTGCAACCATAACGAGGAAACAAAATGTACGGTTTTGGAAATACAAAATTCATATGATTGCCCTTGAGCAGAAATACAACTAGTGTTAGTTCCATTGGAATATATTTTATAGGAAGAATATACTTACAAGGACTTTATGCAAGAGGGGCTTATGCTACAATCATGTCTGATGGAAAACTTGATCTAATTTGGAGGGCTCTTATAGGAGCGAATACTTTTTCTTTTTACTTTCACTCTATTTATGTTCACTCTATCTTCAAATGTGAATTATAGGCAATAAACAATAACACTGTTTCGTAGTATATACAGGCAGTGGTTGTTTCGTTCTTTTCAAAATCTGTCTGAGAATTTAAACAGTGGTTAGTTCTAAAATAATTTTGTAACAAAAATATTTCACAAAATTCCTTAAAATATTTAAGTACCAGTGTAATTTTTAACTACTTTACTGTGTGTGCTTTTACATTGGTGTCAAGTGCGTTAGTGTTAGCCAATCCGTATATCAAATTAACTCTTAAGATGCTTCTGATTGTAAATCAACACACTGTTGCTTGTCTTGTTTGGCAACATCCAGTCTAAAACAATCATTACAAAATACCAGCCAGATAACAATTACTAATTGCGTGTCTTTAATTATATCTTTAGGTATTATGATATGGTAATGATAGTAAATATAGCTGCATATTTGGCTGATGTAAATAATGACATTTCGGTAACTGAAGGTCTGATTAACTCGTTTTTGTTTTTTGTTGAACACTGTCTGAGCAACAAAAACATTAGAACTCTCAACATTCCATTCTATAAGAATCCTTGTAAGAAGTCAATGGCCATACTTTTTACGTAACTAAATAGTGATTAACTCATTTAAGACGGTTATGGTTTTTTATCTTAATTGTTTATGTTTATTTCTTTAGTGTGCTATTAAACTCTTCTACGGAGATACACATGTTATGGGGATTTTGGATTGGGTTCTGGGAGTGCCATAAGGTGAACATGTCATTCTTTATAATTTCTTATTTTTTGTGATTATTCTATTACTTTAATTTTTACTCTAAGAGAAAAGTTCCAAATTAATAATTTATAAAATCTGTGATGACAGTTGATTAGTAATCATCTAGAAACTCGGCGATTGCAATACCATTTGCTTTAGAAAAAGTGTCGATTAAAACGCTCTCTCGGAGAAATTGACCTTGCAAATAAATTACTTATTTGAAATAAGCACAAGGGTGTCTTTTTATTGATAACCATTCTAATCGGTGTCTGCGAGAACAATGGACTTAGTCACATTATTGGTACAAGAACAGGATAACTGGAAATGTAACGAAACCGAGACTAATAAAGCGGTCATTACCAGATTATTACAATGACTAATATGCTATAACAATTGCAAATGCCCAGACTAAATTAATAAATAATTTTAGATTAGTTTTTAGGGTGCAATCCGGTTTCATAAGCCTCAAACGCACTGCACACCGCGTGGTTTTCTATTTCTTTTATAAATGGAACAAGGAACTTTTCTAATATAATCCAAGTATGTTTTTTAGCTGGTGGGAGACTTCGGCCGTAGTTAGTTATCACCCAGCCGGCAAAGACCTATGTAATCATATCAGACCTATCATATATAACAAAAATATCAAAGCGTTTTGCTTCTTCATTTCCTTCAGTTCAGATACGCGTGGTTAGACTATGGAACTCTTTCCGGAAGTGTGTGTTTCTTGATTTTTACAAGCTATACCTGCAAAATAGAGTAAACAGGCATCATCTAAGTGAGTGTGTTCAACCATAACAATTATTTCCGACAGTAAAAATGGAGTACCCGCATTATTAAAATATTCTGTCAATTCTGATAAATGAATTAAGTAACGTCATGATATATTACGATACACAAAACATATGATTTAGGAAGTAGAGCAATGACCTTTCTTATTCATGGCCAAGTATCCAATTTGTCAACCAGATTATGATAATATTATGAAAAGTAAAATCAAGCCGCTTTTTTATAATCTTCTGATAAACAAGAGCCATACTTTGTTTTATAGGAGCTTTTTTCAATAAAATCGTAATAAAATACAGTTGTCAATTATAAAATTACGTAATGGATACAATTAAATTCAATATCTAGTCACACGAGCCTCGAGAAGTAAAAGGAAACAAAGTTGGTTATTAATAGGATTATAATTACACTAGTTGCTAACCGAGCAGTGGTATTAATTGTAATTATAGCTTTAGACAGTTGTAAAATATCCTTTAGTATTAATACATGAAAGTATTTATTCAATGCGCGATTCTATAATGTAACTCGACAAAGTTACGATTACGTCTCTATCTCTCTCTTCCTACAGTATCGCGTTAGACAGAGGGATAGATACAAAGTAGAAACTCATACTGTCAAGTTACTTTATAGAATAGGGCCGCAGTTTTGAATCAACATCTGGTAACGGTTAAAACATTAGGTACAAAATGTATCGGGCATTTTATTCTAATTCCTTATTATTGATGATTTTTCTTTACCTACCTACTTCTGACTCACATTGTAATATTTATTTTTCGAAGATATAATAAATACTTTAAAATAATAATTATAGTGACACAGATCAAATAAATCTTTGTTATTTAATGATTAATTATTGAACGTATCAGTCATGGTATGTTGCGACTGTCTCGTGGACTATAATGTGATAACTTGTTTTGAATGTGCGACATTGAAACGAGAATCAAGAAACAAAGGTGGCTGACTGCATATGAATGAGCGTGTTTTGATGATGTTATCTCATATTTCATATCCGCTTTTTAAAGGAAAATGGAACAAGGAACATTGATATAGTATAATCCATTTATGTTTTTTAAGTAGGTGACGACATTAAACGACTCACAGGGACCCACTGGCCACAGGTGGTTCAGGGTCGTTATGTTTGGAAGCGCCTAAATTGTCCAGCGTCCACGGTGATGATGATGATGATGATAATGATGCTTAGTACGTAATTTGGTGGTGGAGTACACGTACCCGTATGCACACATACACTGGTGGAGTGTATCAGAAAATCTATAGCTTATAAAAAGAGCAATACTTCATAGGGCATGCAAGGCACGCGTCTTGCAGAGCCTGTAACCCTGAGCCGTAGGTGTTTACTGTTAAGCCTCATGTGCCATACCTACAAACAATGGTAGATACGCGGTAGAAAGCAGGACCTGCTTTTCGAGCCGGTGGTAGAGTCACTACAAATAGTCTAACTTTATTACTTGACGCTACAAAAATGCTTGTGAACTAAGCCTGTTTGAAAGAAACTATTTTGAATTTTGATTTTTTTTCATTTTGAAATGAGCGTGGTTGTATTACTTCCCCGGACAAGTTTAATTACAAAAAGCTTACCTACTACTAAAATTAAAATGTACCTATACAATATATTTTTATGTATCACAAACTAAAATTATAAATCAAGATGATGATGTTTGTTAATTTTCCTGTTCAAGAATTAAAATTGCTTATCGAATTTATTTTTTGCAGAAGTAAAAGAATCAATCAAAAACCCAAACGCTGTAACACTTTTTGTATACAGTAAAAAGTGTTAACAATAAATTATATAAATACTTCTAAGTAATAGCATCATAATAGCTTTTTGTAAATTTTATTATAGTAAGTTTATTGATGAACTCTGCGATGACCCTTATAGTTTTTCCTAGTAAGGACTCGAATGATATAATAGGCACTCTATTTATAAAGTAACGATTGAAATAAAAACAACTCAGTTTTTTATATATATGCGAAAGGCAATATACTATTTTTTATCAATGAGGAAGAGGGCAGGGCATGCTCGACTTACACAAACTAAAACTACCCCTGGGTTCCAAGGTTGGCGCGATATTTCAAAGCATTCCTTTACACTCCCTGTTACGTTATTTCCCTCTTTTTTTCTCATTATTCTCAATTTCCTATTCTACTCATTATGTCGCTTAGCATTTAATGTTGGTGCTAGACAACAATATCACCTAATGTTTGATATACACGTGACCCACGGCCGAAGTAAATTATCAGGGCAGACTAACCAATCTGCTTCCCACTGAAACTTACAGCAAACTTACAGGACTTAGTGAAAATTACCACATCATGATCGTTTTACCCAGGAGACAACAAACCAGACATATCTATTAATCAAATTGAAAACAAAAATATGTAACCAGTCTGGTACAAAGTAGGTATTCAATAATTTTCTCACCTCATTGCGGATGTTAAACGTAAGTTATTATACTTTTTATATGTTACGTACTTGTAATGTATGCAATGTAAATCCTAGTTATATATTTTCACATGAATGTATGAGATGCATACACAAGTTTGTCATCCGGTTTCGAATACATTTACATAATCAGAAAGTTTTGGCACATTTTCACAAAATGTCACTTATGTTTTCGATTTCATTAATTGGTAATATTCATTTGCACAATTTAATTTTTAATAACAACATTATTGGACAACCAGCTTAATTAATCTACCAGCTGATATAGTTGTACCTCGCGGTTTTACCTTTTTTTTTTTTTTTGTTAGGAGGAGAAAATCCTCATGGACACCCTCTATGGGTAGTGCCGGACTCTTACCGGCTAAAAACCCCTCCTACCTCCGCGGCACTGGTGTACCTGCCATTTTTGACCTACCACCAGTGCCTCTGTCTATTCTATTCTTGTCTCGTTCTTTCGTCTTTCTCCTTAATTTTCATAATAGTTTCTAAGTAACTCTTTATATGCTCCCAATTCTCCTTCGTCTCCAGCATTAGCCCAATCAAATTCCGCACATCTATCTGGATTCCAACTTTAAAATTTACGGATTCTCTCTGTTGTTCAAAATGGGGGCAATGAAAGATTGTATGCTCCGCGTCGTCGTCGTCTGGACAATATACGCACACGGCGGAGTCTCTTTTCTTAATGCGATTTAGATATTTCATAAATACCCCATGCCCTGTTAGGCACTGAGTCATCCAGAAAGTTAATGTACCATGTTTCCTACTTACCCACCCCTTAATGTCATGTAACAGTCTGTGTGTCCAGCGGCCACTTATCGACTGGTCCCACTCCTCTTGCCAGATCTGTAGGGTCTTGTTTCTAGCCCCATTTCTGTCTTCTGACAGCTTAACTTCGTAAGTGGACGTACGTTCTTGGGCCAAAAGGTGTGCGGGTATAAGGTTGGCTAGTACAAGGGCAGCATCCGTTGCTATGGTTTTGTATGCACAGCAAGTTCTAAGCGCCATTATTCGTTGAGCGCTTATAACAGTCTTTTTATATATCTCTTTATTCAATGCTGTTACCCAAATAGGTGCCGCATACATTATAGTAGACTGCATTGCCAGGGCCAGTGTCCGTCTTTTCCTAGAACTAGGACCGCGTGAGTTGGGCAGAATCCTGCAAAGGGCATTTACCGTCTTATGGGCTTTATTACACGTAGCGTTTATGTGTTTCCCAAAATTAAGACGCGTGTCGAGAGTCACTCCCAGGTAGGTGATGGAAGGTGCTGGTAGTACTGTCGTGGTTCCACATGTAAATGCATAGCTACTATTTATTCTTCTATTGAATATAATGGCCACGGTTTTTTCTGGTGCTATTTCTAGTTTATTGTGCAGCATCCATAGCATTATATTGTATAGTGCTTCGTTACCCTTTCTAACGAGATCATCAGCATTTTTGGCAGTGACTGAAATTGCTAAGTCGTCCGCATAGCATATTAGTTTAATCCCTTCCGGAACTTCTACCGACATTACGTCGTCGTACAGTACGTTCCAGAGGGTCGCGGTTTTACCTGGATAGTAATATTATTCCAGATTTCATCAATATCCAATGGTTTTTAAATTATTGATCCATCCGCTCAAGGTTTCGTATTTATATACATACTATTAGTTAATTCTCATTTTACACAATTAAAGCGAATTGTAGATAGTAGGACAGCCTTTCCTATATTGACCGCGGATCTTCGTTCGGAAGATGGCACCAACTGATGATGATCATGTATAATAAAAAAACGATTTTTTTACCTAATTACGTCCATTTTTCCCGTAACTATATTTTTTTGGAAGCTTTTTAAATTAATTGATGATTGATATCATTTTGAGTTGTTTAAAAATATTTTCTGCAGTATAACAGTCTATTACAAGTTCTTTAGAATCATTCGATTCCTACATTCATGAGTCAACCACTATTCATGTAGACTTGGTGTACAAAAAAACGTACCTATTGAATACGTTTTGTTACACAGTTTACTGTCATGGTACTAAATTAGACTTTCAGAGAAACAGACGATGTTCCGGATATTAACTGCTTTATGTAACACTAACTTTGTGGTATTCGTTTCAATGTTATAATATTAGTAGCTGATATTCGGAACAACGGGTTAAAAAATAGTCATTGTTCTACTGTATATCTGTGCCAAATTTAATACAAATGGGATTTTTAGCTTTTTAAATTTTTATAAGTTAACTTCTAACTGCAATCTCACCTAATGGTAAGTGATGATGCAAACGAAGATGGAGCTAACTTGTTAAGAGTAGTCAGAAATCCACACTTCTGCTTCTTTCTGTTTTCTACACGACATTGTACAGGAACGCTGAATCGCATGGTATGTTTTTGCCGCCAGCCAGACCGATTTAAAAAATCCCACTCAGCCCAGTCGGGAACCGAATTCTGTCTTATAAATGCAGTGCAAACAGAGCTACACCAAATATTACAATCTTAATGTTTATTTACATTTTGACGACCTCCGTAGCGCAGTGGTATGCGCGGTGGATTTATAAGACGGAAGTCCTGGCTTCGATTCCCGGCGGGGCAGACTGAGATTTTTCTTAATTTGTCTTGGTCTGGCTGGTGGGAGGCTTTCGCCGTAGCTAGTTACCAACCTACCGACAAAGACGTACCGCCAAGCGATTTAGCGTCCCGGTACGATGTCGTGTAGGAACCGAAAGGGATGTGGATTTCATCCTACTCCTAACAAGTTAGCCCGCTTTCATCTTAGACTGCATCATCACTTAACATCAGGTTTGATAGCAGTCAAGGGCTAACTTGTAGTCAATAAAAAAAAAATAAAAACACCCATACATACCCATGTTTCATAGCAATCACTTGAAAATATATCAACAGATTTTTAAAAATAAAAATTTCAACAGATTTTTTGTGTTCTGAATCACGTGACCGTCGTCGTAGTATGAAAAGTCAACTTTTTCAACCTTCATAACTTTTTCCTGCGACTGCATAGCTACATACAACTTCGTTTTTCTGTAAATAGAAAATCTGCACAATTTAATGACATATATATCATTACTGGACAGCCTGGGGTACACTTCCATACAATTTTTGGCAATGTCCTTTTAAATGTTATATATAAGTTAATACATAACCACAATTGCATTATACAATCAATATAATTTTGTAACTAAAATCTGAACCTATAATTAACATTTATCATTTTAAAGTTTAGAGCTCCATGAAAACGTGCAGTAAATGTTTAGCTGTAGTTTCATAAATCATAACTTTAAGTTTAAATAAGGGCAAGCAATAGTTCTATTACATTTTAGAATGACTAAATTAGATACACAGAAATATAAATAGAACTTGTAGACTGATTTATAAAAGAGAAAAAATTGCCATCATAGTTAGGAATTAGTGTTAGAAGATCCAAATAGATCGCAACACATTATGTTGTCTTTGTTGTATATTGCTGAATACAAATGGCGGAGCAAAATAACGTCCTGCTGTTTGCCGTTACAGCATTTGCGTTGATTTTCTGTCAAGGCGCGTTAATTGAGGTTTTAAATTAGCAATCTCCAGACATTCTAAGTACTCGTATAAGTTTCTTTCACTTGTAGCAATATCTGGGAGCCCAAACTTAAGCTGCTACTTTGGATTATGTCACTCATTAGCCCCTCCAAAGTGCATTTTCATAGTATTTCATCACGATCTAACTTTCATATTTTTAATTCCAGGCCCTGTTGTGTTCCCCCCTTCGCCATCCGCCGACTCCGGCCAAACCAGCGGTGTTGTCATCGGAGCCTCGGGCTACGGCTTCCAGCCCCCGGGCTCCCAAGGTAAATAGGGCGATAGACGATGACTTAGCAAATTGTAGTTAGAAATGATGATGTCACATGAGATAACTAGAAATATTTATTATCCGTTTATCATCATATATGCATATGCATTGTTGATCAGTGATCAGTACTATGACAGAAACTATGACACATATTCATCTCCTCTTCTCTTCTCCTGCTACCTTTTTTGTAATATAATGAACTGATGATGATTGATTAATCATCGGAGATCAATGATAACGACTGTTGAGGCATGGTGATTAATTAATACAGTACCAAATATTTATACTTATTATTTAATTCTCTTCCCTTCTATGTAATATAACCTTCTAACCCAACAATTTGAATTCCTTTTCCTGATAAGAACGTGTACATAACAGAAATCCTAATATATTTTTAATCTTCTACCTTTCCTTCTTTTTATCCTTCTTGTATTATATACTCCACTTACTTGTAAATGCCTTGAATATAGCTTTCTTGTTTGAGATTGCTAGTACCTTTAACATCATGGCTAATTCAGTTCATTGCACTGGATATTTTCTTTGTAGTTATCTCATTATACTTATTTCCCCCCAGTTTGTTGGTAATTGCATTTTTAAACTTGATCCTCTTTCGGGGACTGGTTATAGAACAGCATGTTACGTTAATTTATTTTTCTAGTAAATTAAAAAGACTTATTTTTATATTACTAGACTAGTATGGGCATATTTGAGTTAACTACTTATTCTAACTATTAGTGTATTTACTATTAGAACAAAGCACTTTTCAAGCTCTTTCCATTTTCTCAAATGAAAAGAGTATCTTTAATATATTTGGAATTAGAATTTGCCTTTCTAAGTAGTATATAAAGAAGTCTTTTATAAATTGTATATAAGGTGTGAATGTTTAACTAGTTAATTGCATGGTTTGTTGATATGCACTTTTCTTAATCAGAACTTAATCATTGTTTGTATTGTGTGTTAATAAATAAAAAAATAAAAAACAGTTTAATCGGAAAGTAACTTAAAATATACACCTGATTATATTTTGTAAAGGCATGTTTTTGCCGTTGATGGTTTTTGCTCACAGTTTTTCTTTTATGTTAAATAATGTTTAAGTATTATTGTTTGTTGTACAGCTGTAAATCAAATAATTGTAAATATATTATTTATTACTTACAATAAAAAATAAGAAATGGTACCTGTTTCATTAGTGATCCTTTGTTTACGTATGAAATTGCACAAAATGCATGAATTTGACTTGGAGATAGGGTGTGTGGTGTGTACATTGCACATAAGTATAAAATAAAAATATTTTTTTTTGTAATTGAGAGAAACTTTTCTTCGAAATATTTTTTTTGGATTAAGTGTAAATTATGTATGCATGCTACATTAAGTAAGACCATAAGAACTATAGCACTATTTTAAGCATAAACTATCAGTTTTCAGCTAATTAAATCTTTTACAGCAGTGATGATAAGTTTATTAGTTGCTTTATTGACCACCTTATTTCTTTCTTTATGCGATATTGCTGAATTGGGGTCATATGACTGACAAATACAAAAGCTCATGTTTCTGTGTATCGAATATGAAGATGCGTGGTGATTGAATACTTCCTTAAAAATAATTAAATTGCATATTGCCTTTGCAATAGGGCTAGGTTAAGTACGAAAATTAGTCATAACCTTCGCAGGGCAGGAGGTGTGGGGCGGGTATGACTAAGAGGACAATGACATCTTTTTTGCTGTTTCAGTAGTGGGTTTTTGTAAAAATTATCAATGTACAAGGAAATTAAAACTTAATTGATACAAATAAATGTGCGGATTATATCGTTTGAAACGATCTAGGAGTAAATGAGTAGGCACTGAAAAAAATACAGCCATACTCACTGCGGGCTCTACTGATCATATCTACATTTGACGAAAGACTTCCTGATGGAGCGCTAGTGTGGAAGGGCTCTTTATCTGAGGAAACTTAAAACTAAATAACTCACTAGCGAGAGAGGTTTATAATATTTCATCTTTTTTTACTACAATAATGATTAGAAGAGATCATTATTGGTCATAGAAAATATAAAGTATCAAGTTTTAAAACGAAGCTGTTTATGGTCCAATCCAACACATTTAGATCGTATCAAGGATGAAATTATGCAAGCTATTTACTAAACGAAATAGGTATACTCTTAAAAAGTCGACGTCTAAACACACTATAGCAAACATTAATCACCTTGCGTAATCCAACACTATTTCACGTAATGAATTTAGGCCGGATCAAGGCTGGAACGATGGAATCCGTTTTGGAATTCACTATATGTTACGAGGTAGTGATAATTTCCTCATGAATCACTGGCCTGCGGTCCGGCAACGGACAAACGACAGTATGACCTTCGTGATGCCGGATCAACGCATTATTAAACTTGTTTCCTTTTAAGTTTATTATGACTGTATCGTTTTTGAAGTCAGCTGTTATGTCACAGTCTGATTGGCTGTAATTTTACTTGACAACTTCAAGTTAATTACTGATTAAAATATAATTAATTTTTACATTTTTTATTTTTAAATTAATTACAATTTGTTACAATTGTTAATACATGACATAATGTTGTTGTTGTTGTTAATAAATAAAATGAAAATTTAACAAATGGAATTTTGTGCTGTTAGGGTTTTTTAAACCTATAATTATTTAACTCTCGCACAGTAACGCAGTGATATGGGCATTGGATTTATAGGACGAAGGTCCTGGGTTTGATTCCTGGCTGGACCGATTAAGATTTTCTAAATCGGTCCAGTCAGCCTTGGCTAGTTACCACCTTACGGACAAAGACGTACCGCCAAGCGACTTACCGTTCCGGTACGATGTCATGTAGAAACCGAAGGGTGGATATTATTCTATCCCTAACCCGTTAGCCCGCTTTCATCATCACTTGCAGGTGTGACTGCGGTCTAGGGCTAACATATAACGAATAAGAAAAATATAGTTGACTATTCAAAGAAATTTATAATTTCGACTCATTCAATGTTAATCAGTCATTAAATAAAGACATAAAATAAAAAAATATAACTATAATTTGAAATTAACCTATTGCTATTGTCAGATTATAATTCATGTCAGATTTTTTTTAATTGTGTTCAACTTCATCCAGTCAGTGTTAACTCGTACGCCCGAATATTCAATTTGGGCCCTCTTAATCTCTTCAAACCCTTCGCCACACGGTCAAACGCATTTTAATTATGAAATTGACATATCACAATGTTAGGCCCTGTACAGATTGAAAAGCAAAATTATTACATGTGTTATCTAAAAAAGCAAGAAAATTAAAAGTAAGTAAGTGATTAAAAATACGTAAAAGCACCGAAGTGAAGAAGTAGACCTCGCGTGCCTCACCATAGTATAAAAGTATACATTATATATATTATGGTAAATAAATCCATGACATTTCGCATTAAATAGTAGTCTTATGTAGTTCGTATTACGACTTAAAGTCAGTAAAATAAATATTAATTGTTCGTATTTCCCTTACCTTTAATTAGGGTTATAGAAAGGACATTCATCTTCTTCCTTTCTATTACGCTTCTAATCAATATTCAATCTTTACAAATGAGGTGTAGTTATCAGGTCAGCTCTCCAGACCTTTAAATATTAAACTTAAGCACACGTTGCTGCTCCGATGAGGGTTGGTGAGCATAGTGTGACTTTATTGTTGTATTCAGTACAATTATTATAGGATTTCAATAGGTAGTGTGGACAGACCTTTAAAGACAAGCGTCACGTTTGTCGCAAGTGTGGGGCGAGGCTAAGATCGTTGACGCACACATTCTATGATTTAATAAAAGAGTTTGGACTTATAAAATTAATTGGAAAGCCCAAAACGAGTCGGCCATTTTTGGTCGGACCTTTTTGATATTTGTCTAATGCATATTTATATGTTTGCATACAAAAACCCACGGTCCCATGTGTGCCTTTTAAATTATTTCGTATTGGTAAAAGCGTGTGTTTTTGACCGTCTAAAATATATTGTAAACACTTTAATGAATAACGAAATTTAAAACAATGTAACGCTGAAGTGTGCTGTTTATATCACTGTTGATGATCCTTTGCATTGTTTTAAAAGTAAAAATGGTGCTAAATTAATTAAACAGCTTGGAGTTGGATAATTTGTTTCAGTGAATTGGTTGAGCTGTTGGTCTCGGCCAACAACATTAAGACCTGATTGTAATCATTACAAGTGCGTTGGAGCAGCATGGTGTTTCCAAGCTCCATAACTATTATCCTAATAGGACGGTAGCCTGGTTCTGTGCTTTAAAGTAGGTTAATGATGACGAGCTACATCCTTCAAACAGAACCAAGGCTTTCGCGGAAATCGAACTCTATAGCCTTCAGATTTTAATCCCGCTCTTTAATAGTCAGGAGGAACTAAAGCTTCCAGCTATAACATTGACCTCTATGCAGCAAGGACTCATTTAGATATAATAATTGTAAAATAAGTACCCTATATAATGAGTTGTTATTTGAATCCATATTGAAATATTTTTATAATTGGTTTCAATTTTCGAAATCCATTAATTAAAATCAAAAGACCACATACAGCTACGCGTAGCTAGGCCTGAATTAAAACGTAAAAGTATGTAATCACGAGTCAATCAAACACTTACACAGCATGTAAGGCCGTTACGTGTTTCAAAAGCAATTACTTTATGTTCTTATCAATGTAATTGGTTCATGAATCTTATACACTCATAAATATTATGACAATACTACTTACATAGAACAATAGTACTTACTAAATCACGAATTTTGTATACGAATAACGTTGTATTAAGGCATATAAAGTTTATAAACATTCATTTTTAATAACAACTAGCGGAGGCCTGGCTTCTCCTGCGCAGTTCTCGTTCCTGTGGGAATTTCGGGATAAAATGTGGCCTATGTGTTATTCTGATATGTTAGCTATATTATTGTGAAGTTTCATCAAAATCCATTCAGTAGTTTTTGCGTAAAAGTGTAACAAACAAACGCACTCACAAATTTTCGCCTTTGTAATAGTAGTATGATTATAGTGAAATCCAACGTTTTATGACATTCTAAGTGCAGATTGGGAGCTTATTATCGACTCGTTACGTACAAACAGTGCGGGTCTCTTTAGATCCGACCCCTTTCGGAGCTAAGGCTTTCAACCTATGGGTTAAATTGGATGAGTCAGAATTTGCGAGTGTCAAGTCCAGATAGACCCCTCCCAGTCTGTGATGGAGTGTTATCACTATCCTGTGTCGGGGCATGTCTTGGACAGTTAGGGTGCCCTGCGCGATCTGCGATGTAGGTTTATCACTGTCCTCCATCGGGGCGGTGTCCAGACAGGTGATAGCTTCGTACAAATTGTAACAAAATTAACGTCAATATGAGGTTACACGTCACAACTAGATGGCGGCAATTCAACTAGGTACATATTTAGATAATAATTGACGTTGCAATTTGTGGCTAAAACAGCAAAAATTATTGTTTGTATATAATTAGTTATTATAATTTATTATTATGGTGACCTTCATACCGTATCGCCACAATAATTAATATCATTAATATGCAGGTGCTTTACCTACTTATTACAAAATTCCAGTTCTGCGAAGATTATCATTCAAGCCTTTAGGTCAATGTTAGCAAAATAAATGGCAAAATTGTCATCCTGTTTTGGACTAAGGTCGACGGCAAATATAATCTTCGCGGCAGGTTAGGACTAGTTGAAAATTTTAAATGCATTCTTGCATATATTTTGTTTACAGTGGAAACTTAAAATGGAATAATTACATAATAGGTTATTTATTTGGTGAATTGAAAATTTACCAAATTTAAAATTCATCTACTTAAAAATGTAGTAATATTTATAAAACGTATGTATATATCCTTAGTCTCTACCTCTTACTCATCGCAATTTCATAAACCTCAGATTTCCTGATAATGTATCATATAGAAGCCATAAATGGTCGACTTTTGTAATATTGTATTTCCTCTGTGTTCTTAATATGTTACTGTTTGAAGTATTTGATCTCGTTCCTCCATCTTTGTTCTTTCATAAAACTGCTATGCATCGCAGAGATCTAAACCGCTACATAGTTGGAAGCGTACTAAGTGGTTTGGTTCCTCGTTCCTTATACGCACTGTTACGATATGAAATACCCTTGCAGCTTCCATTTTCCCTACTACTTACAATTTGGGTATCTTCAAGTCGAGAGTGAATGAGTATCTTCTAAGCAAACGCATTCCACCGTAGTCTGCATCTTTGCTTACCATATGCATTGCAGTTAGGCACTAGCTTATAATTAAAAAAAAAAAAATTATTGTTTCCTTGTTTTATGGTGTACAAATAAAAAGAGAGTCTCAATAGCATGCGTACTTTATTACGAGTAATTTGAATGCTTCCATAGAAATCGCATTTCAAACGAAACAACCTGTTTCTGTGCCTAGTTACGAAAACAAGAGATACTTTATGTTTATAATAATGATTTAAATTGATATTGAGTAACATAATTACACCAGTCATTGACAGTATAATTGCAATGTTGTCCTAATATCACTTGTTTTCTATGATTTGTTCTATTTTCTATTGGTAACGAACGTTAGGTAAAAGTTGCCGTTACATTGCGGAAGGCTTTTATGTGTAAGATACAATGGAAATTCCTCGCGATTGCGTACAGTTCCTGTAAGGGAACTTTGCGAATCTGTGGTATTGCACATTTTTGTGGTTGCATAGTGTTGTATAAGTAGTTTGCTAATATCTGAACTAAATAAAATCACATCAGCCGATGGACGTCCACAGCTGGACATAGACCTATTCTAGGGACTTTTAATCCCAAAAATCCTGAACCCAGCCCTGTTGCCAGCGACTCCCTGCGGCACGATTGAAGTCGTTAGTGGGGTGTCGAAAAACTCTGCGCTTTCGGGGAGTGCGGGCTCCAGCATCTTAGAATCTTAACATCCATTAGTTCTTTAAGTTTTGTGCCGCTCCCATTGTGACTTCAGCTACCCAACCCAAATGTCTTAAAACAACTAACATAAAACCTAAGCTATCACGGTGTTGTTTTGTTATATTCGACGTCTTACCACTTAACACTAGGCCATCTAATTGTTCTGTATATTATGACAAAAAAGCCAGAAAAGTAAGGAAGGAAAAGAAACACCCACGTCTGTGTTTACGTGTTGGGTTCACCTAATTTATAACAATTCTACGCCAAGTTTCAATATTCTTAGCAAAATTATTTGTCATTAAAATTAAACCACACCTACTGTGATATTAATTTATATGGTTTTATAATTAAATGTCAGCATTAAATTAGATATCAACTGTTAACAATTTATTTACTAAGTTGTATTTAAATCGGTAATTAATCGTTGCTAAGTCATGGTTGGACCAATTAAGCTTATTCAAATAACTGTTTTAGTATCATACTTTCAATTTACTTTCATGATATGCCTCGGAGAGCACAAGCCGTCGGTACCGGTAATTATCAGAAACATCAGATATACCATATTACGCAAGTTAAATATTATCGCCCTGAGCCTGCCAGTACGCATTGGATCAGCGTGATGGCAAAGCTCTATATCTTATTGGTAGGATGAGATTTTCTAAATTGGTCCAGGTCTAGCTGGTGGAAGGCCTCGGCCTCGATTTCCGATACTAGGTCAGGGGTGTGGATATAAACCTACTCCTAACAAGTTAGCCCGCTTCCATCAGATTGCATTATCTCTCACTAGGTGTAATAGCAGACGACGGCCAACTTGTGGTAAATTAAAAAAAAAACTCTTCTCTCATGTCATGTCTTACTACTATCACGGTTTCGTGATGGTAGTAAGCTCCACACTCTCCATCCTTTAAGAACGGAAGCTTGGCCCTGAAATGATTTATTAAAATACAGGCTGTAAGAATCATGATAGATAAAATGTAATGTATTTCTCTGTCTACTCTTACCACAATACCCTTAATCAATTGAAACTTAGTTATTAAGTCATTAAGTTTGACGTTTTATATGGAATTGGTATAAAAATAGAAGACTCTTTTAATTATGTTCAGTAATTTCATAAATCTCAGTTTTAATTAATTCACGTCCACGTTTGTACTTTACGAGCCGCTAACAATGTTTGTTTAAATGCGTTTAGGGGTGGGATTGCTTGTCCCACGTCGAATTTCACGCTTGTCGGGGCGGAAATGCACAAAGTTTCCTTTTGTGGTGTTCCTCGTGATGTCTGAGAGCCGGTGGGAAAGTTTGACGAGGGAATTGATAAAAGTTGAACATTTGTTATGTCTTCGTCATTAATAGAATGAACAACAAATTAAATTGGAGCTTTAATATAAGTTATAAATGTCCGTGTTGGAGTTAATTTTGTTGGTTGATCAAATGACATATTTCACACTTTAATTGGACTTTTTCGACCTTTGGTTCTGCATGTCGATTCTGTAAGGAAATTTGATGGTGTATCATTAATAGAGTGAACAAAAATTTAAATTGGAGCTTAAATATAAGTTAGTTGTTGTGTATTGGAGTTTAAAATTTACACTGAGCTAATTTTATTTGTAGTCAAATGAAGTCATAATTCACACTTTAATTGGATTTTCTCAACTTTTATTTCTGCATGTCGATTCTGTATCGAAATTCGACAATCTCGGCAACGTTCTATCTCTCTCTGTCTAACACGATACTATAAATAGAGAGGTAGAGTCGAATTCAAGATCCGTGCTCTTGATCACTCTCCAGTTTTGCCAGTGTACCGTCTTATCTGTATATGAGAGTAAAGATTTATATATATTCAACATTTAGATTTTTCCCATCGTGCGTACATAATTATAAAGTGGAGGTGGTAGGGAAATTAGAGCGTATAAATAGAAAGACAAACAGATGAATTTGATATTTTTGTTTTACAGATTTTCTATTTGGCTTTTTCTATTTGGTCTGTACTTTATAACCAAATTAATAGGATAGTTATTAAATACAGACACTCGATTTCTACTCTCTCATCATAGTAGATAGATTTGACACCAGCTCTGGGTCCATAAGTTGATTTGTGACCGTGCAACCCTTCAGCCGGCGCGCGGCGCCGCGGCGTCGAGACGCTACTTCCGCGCCGCTCCTTTGATACGTCCACGCTCGCTTCATATTTTTGTGTTTGGACACTTTGCGACACGACACGGGTATTTTATTCCCAACTTTTCATATATTCAATTCTGCGGTAGATATCATTCTATTGTACAAAATATTAAAGTCTTTAAAGCGACTGAAACTCTTTACTAACATTTTTACTGTAAGGAACCGTAATGATAAAACATTCTACATTTCACTCAAACGATGTGAAAGTTTGAACTTCCAATAGTCAATTGTTGAATTGGTTTTAATATGTTTTAGATTCACTTCTGAAATTATAGATGACATCAAGGTCGTTATACTTTAATAGTGACTTTACAAGGTTTTGTTCACCTGTGGACATTTGTTCGCTGCTAATGAGTTAATGCTGAATGCTGTCAGTGTTGACCACGGAAAGCAAACGGTCTTTTAGTGATTCCCCAGGAACAGAAAGTGATTAAATTTATTACTTTACTAATCAATTTTTTTAATAAAAATTCATCTTTTTATACGTATAATGCATTCTCTCATATTTTTCAGAATACAGGCTTCATCGCTGATTTTCAAGATATACAGAATTCGGAGTTTTATCGTCCAAAGACTGGATCTGAAATCCCATACAACTTGGAAGAGCAATACAATATTTCTAACATACAACAACTCTCTCCTGTGTTTATTTTGTAATAACTACACTTATATACTACCGAACAACATATTTATATCAAGTTATTCGAATTACCAACAAACTTGGGTTTTATATTTAGTGATGAATGCAAACTGTTCAATTAATCGATTATCAAATTTGTGTCTTTTATATATGCATATATCTTATATCTACCTCATAGATTCGTTTTCTTATGGCCGTAACATGACATACCATGAAATCAGCATCCTTGTCTTTGACATAACTCTAAGAAGCAGTTGATTCACTAACGCCTAAGAAGGCACCAGGTTAAATAACATTATGTCAACACTACAACGTTAAAATTTCTGGGTTACAAGCCTATGATAGTCAAAATGATCGTCATTTTATAGAAGCTGAAAAGTACGCCTATACGCTTAACATATGACTTTTGAAACTCTATATTTGCCTACTGTATATAGGTACAGTAGGCAAATATGGAAATAGGCAAATCCTACCATAGGGTATGATCATGAGCTGACAAACTTTTAGCTTTTATGAAATCACGAAAGTACGGCCATCACAGCTTTCGCTCTATATCTTTTGTTTTTTATAAATGAAATGTGGGTAGCCAATAAAATCTAACTGACAGATAACACTTACGTGTACATTAAATACATTTCTCTTCATTTCAGGCCCAGTTGTGCCAAGATATTTCTACAGAGGCTTCTACGGCAGAAGATAAAATATTTGTATATAATTTTAGAATTAATATTATGCACATGTACCTTTTTCCCATACAAAATAATAGTTATATAAAATGTAAACATCATGCATGTACAGTCGCGTACAATAGTACAAATACTTGTAAATAATGTGTAAAAACTGTGATAAATGTGTGTGCAAGCGATGTAATACTTATTTATAATAGGTATTATTAACATTTTATACATATACATATATAACAATAATAGTTTAATTTAAAAAGTGTGTATTGGAAGTTAAATTATTTGTACGATTGCGTTAACAGTTTCAAATGATTATATGTAAATAATAAATAATAGTAATTTTTAATTTTTTTATTTCATTTCCACATTAAAAGATAATGTTGGCAGATTAAACAGTTGCGCAAAATTTCGTTACAAAAAAAAAATTAAAATTAAAGTATGTAATTTTTTGTACATATTGATTTAAATAGGCTAAAAATTTAAATTTCATAAAACATTTATAATCTTATAATTAGTTAACCATTATATCTTATGACACGCTACAAAAGCAAAAATATTATTTAGGTGTTCGAGCCTTTAGGCTTGACCCACTGTGAGATAACCCTTTGGAACATCAGCGCCATCTAGTAGTGCATACCGACATTATTCACGAGGGTTGTCGGTATTGGTTCGGTGAAAGGAGTGGGGAGGCAGCGCGAAGGCAGGCGGCGTTTGCCATTTTAAACACAGTACGCTTTTGAATCTCAGCGTCGTCAGTACTAAAAACGAAGTTTCTTTTATTTTACTTATTTAACAAAAAAAAAAAAAAAACTTTTTTACTACGTGAATATCCGTAGTTTGATACGGAAATTATTTACGTAAATTGGTGCAAAATGTATCACTTCGATACATTTTAAGGTACGTGGTTTACACCACGAGCCGCTTCATACTTCAGCTATGAAGTTACTTGTCGTCTCGCAACGAACGACAAGCTGTCTGGAAACCGTTTTCGGTAAAGACAGAATGGCACCTTAGCACCTTAATACGATGTCAGTCGTATCGACCGAGACGTCGGGTCGCGTAGACCTAAGACGTTTCGGTCGCATCGATTGCGACGCCGGTCGCATCGATTGTGATGCACACTCGCATCAACCGAGACGACCGGTCGCTCAATTTGATCGCATCGAATTAGACGACTGGTCGTATCAACTGAGATGACCGGTCGTATCAACTGAAATGACCGGTCGTATCAACTGAGATGACCGGTCGTATCAACTGAGACGGCTGGTCTCAACAACTGAATCGACTGGTCGCATTGATTAAAAGTGTAAAGTCACATCAATTAAGATTATCGGTCGTCGTTCATACTGACTTTGCTTCTTTTTTCAGATCATTGCGATGAATATATTGCAAAAAGGGAAGAACTACTAATCCCGAATTGAAGCTAAATTAACATTTCCTACGGCTGAATTAGCTACGGCATACTGCCCAAGCGATATCGGCTGTACTAAAAAATCAAAAGGATATTTATCATTTTCTATGTAAAAATGATGGAGCTTATAACTAAACAAACTCAAGCTATAAAAAAAAATATAGTTTGCAGGTCAAGTCTCAAACCTGTTAAGTAACAATAACAAAGACTCTTGCGAACTGAACGAGTTTTTCGAATCAGTACCAGATAGTACCGAATACATCGAGGAGACTCATAACACTCCACTAAATAAAACTGTAGAAGATGCGTCTCTATTAAG
Source organism: Mycalesis mineus (assembly GCA_034621355.1). Classification (NCBI taxonomy): domain Eukaryota; kingdom Metazoa; phylum Arthropoda; class Insecta; order Lepidoptera; family Nymphalidae; genus Mycalesis; species Mycalesis mineus. The sequence continues at coordinate 6,621,704 of CM067889.1, read as the reverse complement.
AGGTCACTGAATAGGGATCCTGAAGAAGCTGCAGTTACGGTACTAATTGCTAATGCCGTGCAGTTAGCGAAAAATTACCAAAACGCCGAACAGTGTCCCCCAAGCGACTTCTCCCCTCATACCAACGAGGCGGAACCTAAACTAACAAAAGCAAATCCAAACCTGGTCGATCAAGGTCGGGAGGGTCAACGTCTAAATAAGGACGGATAGAAAAACATACCTTACGAGACGTTTAGAAAACTTTTAATGCTACGCCTGTGTCGGCACTGAAGGATATTGGTCATTTAGCAACTTCTAACTGGAATCTAGCCTCATAGCTAGAAAAATCGGACATGGTCTTAGAGGCCGTTACATATGGCTTATAACTACAAAGGCAGACCTTTCAAGAAGCTTGCTAAAAAATGGACACAAATCCTAGGACAGTGATAGTGATAGAAATGCCAAACTACATATACATTTAGCATATGCTGGCTGCAGACAATTTAAGAAGATATCGGAGGCCTTTTGCAATATTCTTGTGGTAGAAGACCCGAAATCATTCCAACCCGAAAAGGCTTCTAAGCCATCTAATAAAGCATTGAGCAATATCCTAGATGATGTACCACCAAGAAATACGCACCTCTTCACTAATGAAAAAATCAGGGGGGGGGGGCATATTAATAAGTCTTCAAAGAAGGAACCAACTCCAAAAGCATCTAAAAGTGTTATTATTCTTATTACGTTGCCACGTGACAAAAAAAATTCCTTGTGACTTTCGGAAACAAGACGAAACCCCGTCTGGTTCTAGCCTTTTTTAAACAGGGCAACTAACATTAAGTTTTGATCTATGGAAATCGTTAGGACCACCGGATACATTATTATGAACGCTATAAAAGGTTTCCCTACCTATACTGGTTAACAAGAAACCACCAAATATACTCTTTTCCGAGTGTAATACTGAATTACACGAACCTAAAATTTCTGAGTAAAGGACTAAACAAATAAAAAATTACTACATATGAATGCAATAACTCCTACAATTTCGATGGGTAACCTATCACCAATCTTCCTCAGAATAAAGCTGAATCTAAATTTGTTGAACTCGTATATGAGGCTCGTTGAAGCCACCAAAGCTTTTTAAGTCTGTCAAAAATAGCGCAAGCTATACAATAGGAGGACGATCCAGTTAAAATCTACATCTCAAATGCAGTATGCATTGTGATATGGGGATGTAGAGATCACATCCCCATACAAGAGATTTCTATCTATCATCGAGGTTTCTATTATCTGCATTCGATGGTAATATATGTATAACAATATGAATCAATATAATAATAATATATCAATACAAAGCGCAAGCAATATGAATTGTTTGCGCTTCTGTTTATCAAGCGCTCCATTTATTTTTAATAAAACTACTAACTGGGTTGCGTCATTAATACGAGAAAAAGCCATCAGAGTTATTGTAAATCTAGATCATTTCTTACTTACGAATCAGAATTGTAAATTAGCCGAACAAGCAACTTGGATCGTTTATCGTCTATCTATCTATCTATTATACCTATCGTCCAAGTTGCTAGTTTACTCATGGCATTAATTTGGTGTATTAACGCAGACAAATCAAACCTGAAACCAGAAACGGACATAAAGTATTTAGGTTTAATTTGGCACAGGAATACCAATAACCAAATCTAACCTTCTGCAAAGCTTGCCAATATTAAAATGTCAATCTTTAATACACTTTACAAAAACAAATAGTGCTGGACAGAGGCTAAAGACAATTTCTAGGTAAATTAAACTTTCGGCCAATGTAATAATACCATTAGGTCTCCTTTTTCAACCTTTTTAACCTTACATAAAATGTTGGACATTCAAGTCACTCCAGCATCCATATTAATATTCAACCGTAGTCTACGTTAATTTAACACAGCAATTGGATGTTAACTGATTTAATGTCTCGCCCTTACTTAGCCCAAAGAATATATTACTCTAAATATTACAACACGTCAATATTATAACGTCCGATGCATCAGACATCGGATGAGGGCTACAATAAACAACAAGAAGCTGTCAAGTTGTGACGTTCATGCGGGAGAGATGAATGAAACGTCAACACGATTCGAGAATAAATATATATTAATAAAAAAAATAAATACAAAAGTTTTACAAAAAAGTTAACTAGAGAGAGAGCCGTGGGTAAAGTGGGCCCTGCATTTATTTTTGCTTCCGTGTACGGTTGAGGGTCAGGTACTCCCCTGGTTTGCTCTGGGGTGTGTTCCGTGGCACAAGGAGGGCGGAACACCAAGGGCCCAGGTCAGGACAGCGCGCGTCGGTCGAGATGCCGGCACGCTGTCGTAGTAGGTAGGTTGCACGCGGAGAGAAGTAGGTCGCGCTCAAACACGGAGTAGGTAGGTAGGTAGACCCGGTGTTTCGGCAGGCGTGGCCTTGGACTTGAGGTTGGGGCCCCGAGGTAAAGTGGGCCCTTAACTTGAGTGGGTCCGAGGTAAGGCGTAGCCGTAGACCTGGCTCCCGTTATATTACGGGAATTTAGGCGTATTAAAATAATATGCACGATAAGTAGCACTCCGGGATAAATTAATTCGACACAGTTGTCGGCAATCACGAAATTATATGAATGATGAGATGCGAGTCCGACCGGCGCATAGGTCACCGCGCACCGCGCACCGCGCACACCCCGCGCACCCCGCGCTCGACTCCTCGCAGCTCACGCGTAGATCATAACAGGTATTTTTTTTATGAAATACCTGCTTTTTTTATTTTTTTGTGAATGCAACGTTACATATCCCCCTCGCCTACCAAGGATTTTATTACCTTTAAATAAAATCCGCTAAAACCCTATAACTGAGATGCAAGTACAATTAACCTTTCACAAAACCTTCCATAAACTTCCATACTTCACTCATTCAATAAAAGCAGCAGTATTTATAGTTTGAAATACTGACGCATCCTTTTAGGGGAGGAGAGTCAAGAGTTATAAAAGTAAACCCATGACTCTTGTACGGGATTAGCTACCAGGTGACAAAACAACAGGCACTGGAGGAAACGTAACTGAGAGCAAAATTTCTGAGAGTAAAGTATAGAGGGAAAAATTAAAAAAAAAATTATATAAGCAATTTAATTGATTTTAGGTCTTTGATATGCCAGGTACCTAGATTTTTGCCTGACATATCTTCCAAAACATATACTAACGGAGATTTCTTCTGAATAATCTTAGTCTTAATAAATTTCGGAGCCAGTTTTTTAGAGAACTGGTTCTCCTTATTACTAAGAAAATAAGCTCGCTTCATAACAATGTCGCCAACGTTAAATTCTGCAAATTTACGGCGTAAATTATAGTGAGATGAATTCTTTTTATGTGCCTGCCACAACCGAGATTGTACGGAGTCAAAAATTTTTGAAAGACAGCCTAGGTTTTCTGCGTAGTGATCGCGTGGTAGAAACAAGACTTCATCTCCGAGATCGTTATCGATATAGTGAGAACCATTAGTCACGAGTTCACGACCATAAACTAGGAATGCAGGTGTGAAACCAGTCGCTTCATTTACGGAACTATTGATAGCAAACTGTATCTTAGGGATAAATAAGTCCCAGGACCTATGATTATCGTCTACAAAAGAAGAAATGCAAGTTATTATGGTTTTATTATATCTCTCAACTAGATTGACTTGAGGGGTATATTTCGGAGTATAGTAAACGTTGGGGATTTCGTACTTTTTAAATAGAGTCTCTGTAACTTTCCCGCAGAACTGAGTTCCATTGTCCATCATGATTGTTTGTGGGATTCCGTGGACAAGGAAAACATCTTCCTCTAGGATTTTAGTGATTATTTCTGCTGTTGCTTGCTTAATTGGAAATATTAAACAATATTTTGAAAAACAACAAGTGACGACGAGAATATAGTTGTTACGTGACTTAGTAGTAGGTAAAGGACCCATTAGATCGATAGAGATCATCAGGAACGGACGCGAACATTGTTTAGGCCGACCCATCTCTCCGAGAACTCGATGGTTTTGAGTCTTGTATGAAAGACACTTGTCGCAGGAACCAATAAATTTGACAACGTCTTGATGCATTCCTGGCCAGTAGTATCTTAACGTTAAACGATGGTAAGTTTTAAAAACGCCTAGATGACCCGCTGTTGGTTCGCTATGATTTTCCGCAATGACTTGATCGCGAAGTTCTGAGGGTACTACTTCCTTCCAGGAGAATTCATTTACGAGTTGGCATTTATTTTTAGATAATCTAAATAGTGAAAAATTTTTAATTTGAAAGTTAGGAAACTTCAATGGTTCGTTTAGACAACCGTTGTAGATATTTTTATACCACGAGTCTTTAGTAGTTAAGTGAGAGTTAGAAATGTTAATAGTACTAACTGGTATGCTTCTAGAGAGAGCGTCAGGTATGACATTATCAACACCGCGTCTGTGTTTTAGCACAAAGTTAAATGCAGATAGGCGAACGCCCCATCGAGCTAAGCGACCAGTAGGGTTACTTATTGATAAGAACCATTTAAGTGCGCTATGGTCAGTATAGACGGTAAAAGGCTGACCGTTTTCAATGTAGCAACGCCAATGTTCGAGGGCCAAAACGACAGCTAGGGTTTCACGTTCAGTTATACTATAATTTCTTTCAGCAGTTGTTAGTGATTTACTCATGTAAGCAATTGGATGTTCTTTACCTTCTATAGTTTGAGTTAACATTGCGCCAATTCCATAGTTACTAGCATCTGTATGGACCTCGAACGGTTTACTGTAATCTGGACAAGATAAAACTGGAGCAGTGACGAGACACTCCTTAAGTTTCTGAAACGCGGATTCGGCTTCAGTAGTCCATTTAAAATTAGTTTTACCACCTTTGAGTGAAGTTAATTTGTTCAAAGGACCAGCTATAGTACTAAAATTAGGAACGAAACGCCTATACCAAGTTGCAGTACCCAGGAAACGTTTTAAATCTTTGCGGCAAGTTGGTGTAGGAAAGTTGAGTATCGCGTCAACCTTACTCGGATCGGTCCGCAAACCATGGTTGTCAACCACATAACCTAAGTATTTAAGTTTAGAAGCAAAAAAGTTACATTTTTCGAGATTTATAGTTAAATTAGCTTCTTTTAACTTATTAAATACTCGCAAAAGCAGAGTCACATGACTATTAAAGTCCTTAGAGATTACGATTATGTCGTCTAGGTAGGCGAATACTTTAAGATCAAACTCAGCAAATAAGAGATCGACGAGTCTTTGTTGAGTCGCTGGAGCATTTGTTAACCCGAAAGCTGTCCGTTTAAAACGAAATGTGCCTCTAGAAGGAACAAAGAATGCAGTTTTGTCGCGATCTTCAGAAGCAATTGGTATTTGCCAAAAGGCTTTCGACAAGTCAATACTTGATAAGTAACGTGCATCTCTAAGGTTGTCAAGAATCTCAGATATATACGGGAGATTATAAGCATCGCGTTTGGTGACTGAGTTAAGCTTACGGCTATCAAGACAAAAACGTGGTTGGCCGTTCTTTTTGGTTACTATTAGGACAGGTGATGACCAAGCACTCTCGCAAGGTTCTATAACGTCGAGTTGTAACATTTCATCAACCTGTTCAACAAGAATACGTTGTTTCTCGGGTGATAATCTGTAGTAACGTTGGCGAATAGGTTTAGCCTCACCAGTGTCAATATGATGAGTAACAAGATTAGTAATACCAAGACCTTTGTTTTGAAAAGAAATATCTTGATATTGTTTAATAACATTATCAGACAGCTGTTTTTCAGTATCTGACAATTTCGCGTAGCCCTGTATAAAGGTTTGATGAGAAGCACCAACTACACCATTGTCATCACAATTGTTGTCATTAGTTGTAAGAATGCTGCTAACATATTTTGGGCACAGTTTGAATTTACGCCAGAAATCTATGCCCAAAATGAGGTCTGGTTTAATTTCCGGTATTACAAAAGCTTTTAGAATGTGAGATTGTCCTTCAAAATCTACTGGAATATTTATATAGCCTAGCGTTTGTAACAATTGGCCTCCAGCTGCAGTAACTGAAGTACCACTGTCCCTGTTTAGAGGCCACCCAAGGCTTTCAAGTTTAGTGTGGATGCCGTTACCTAGAATTGTAATAGCAGAACCAGAGTCCAACAGACCAGAAAAAGATAGTCCGTTAATTTGGATGACAGCATAAGGCCTATTATCCTGAGTATAATTTTTGTCGAGAATTGTGTGAATCTTATAGGTCTTAAAATAAAAACTTATTGTTTTGAGCCACTCTTGCCAATCTATTTTATCAAAATTGTTTGTCACACAATTCTCCGAAATTAGTTTTTTGATTTAGTAACTCTGTTTTTAGCACATTCAGGACAATCAGGTGTTTTAAAATTATCAAGGCCACAAACAAAACAAAATATTTTAGATCTATCAGCAGTGCAAAGTTTAGTACTATGTGTGTCACTACGGCATCGCACGCAGTACTGAGGCCTTTTACTATTATTAATATTGTTATTAGAATTAATGGAATGAACATAATTATTATCAGATGGAGAAATCTTACTACTAGAATGTCCTTGGTTATTATTATTTGATTGAGTTCTATTAAACTTATAGTTATTAAATTTATGATAGGAGTTAGACGTAAATTTACAAGTTGAACTACCAGAATAAGCAAAGTCAGGTGCTAAAGTATCTGCTGTTGCTCTTGGTGGTTCCTTAAAATGGGCAAGGCGCGATTGAATATTTTCGTAATTACGACATAAGGTCCTTAATTCATCGATGCTATTTATTGACGAGACGGAAGACAAAGAGTTTGCATAACACGGTCTAATATTGTGAAGGATAATTTCAAGTTTTTCTTCTTCAGATAGTTGTTTAGCAAGCCGTGAGAATAAACCAGACATAATTGAGAGATAAATAATTATGTTTTCTTTTTCGCCTTGCGTACGAGAACGAATTTCCATAAGTAGTCTATAATCGTAGTCCGATTGGCTAAAGTCACGCTCCAATAAAACTGTCAAGTCATCCCAACTAGTTATTGAGTCCTTGATGCTACGATACCAATGAAGAGCATCACCTGTAAATACTTCGGTGGCATTTCTTAGAACTTTATCGGTTTCTATATTCCGTGCTGTGCAGAATTCACTAACTCGTAGTAGGAAACCTCTAGCGCAAGATTTACCATCAAATTTCAATTTTGAGAATAAGCCTAAACTATTGCCCTCGCATGAAACCGATATGTTTATTGGTGCAGATGAAGTGCATGGAGCAGCTGAGGAGACAGAATTGGAAAGAGCTAAGGGGTCCGAGGCGGAGTCCATCATCGAATTGATTGTTGTCAAATAACTTTTAAAATTTTTTACGCATTCCTCATAAATATGTTTCGTTTTTTCTGTACATATTATGCGGTTTAATCTATGGTAAATATGACTAATTAAATTTTGAGCCCTTTGTAAGGTACTTCTATCGCACTGAGTTGATATGGTATTTTTAATTTTTTCGAGGGTAGTCGTAACTCCTTCTAAATCCTCTGATGGCTCGAAAGGACTGGTTATGATGTCCTCTGAGGGATAGAGTGGACTACTCCTAGCTATTTGTTTCCTCAGCTCCATTACCGTAGCCCCTGGAGTGTCACCTCTAATAGCTACCTCATACTCAAGTTCAATCTTTTGAAGCGACATAAATTTTATTTCGTATGCCATATTGAGAATTAGAAATTTAGAATTATCAAAATATTAAATAAATAAAAGTAATACTGACAGATAAGCGTGAAACAATCTATAACCTAACTAACTACTCCGTCTGTTACAATAATAAAAGAATCTACTTAACGTTTTGGTTATAAAAAAAATATTAAATGAATGAAATGAGTGTGATGATGAATGCAACCAAAAAATAAGAAAACATGAAATAAATAAAACAAAAAAGCAAAAACAAAATTAATGCAACTAATGAGTAGGTACGTAATAAATTTTCTAATAATTAGGGTATGTCAAAAAAAAAATTACAAATTAAATATATGGACACAATTGAAGTTAAGAATTAACAATTAAAGTACACAGGTATATTTAGAGGTGAGACCTTAACAGAGTAGGTACCTCCTTGTTATGCACGTACTCATCAGTTGCTAGCAACCAAAAAAAATGAAACGTTTTACAATGAAAAAAAAAACGCCTTCACCAATTTTACCCATTTAACCTCGGAAGCAAAAGAAAATGACTATAGAATCCACGTTAGGCGCCAGTGTGACGTTCATGCGGGAGAGATGAATGAAACGTCAACACGATTCGAGAATAAATATATATTAATAAAAAAAATAAATACAAAAGTTTTACAAAAAAGTTAACTAGAGAGAGAGCCGTGGGTAAAGTGGGCCCTGCATTTATTTTTGCTTCCGTGTACGGTTGAGGGTCAGGTACTCCCCTGGTTTGCTCTGGGGTGTGTTCCGTGGCACAAGGAGGGCGGAACACCAAGGGCCCAGGTCAGGACAGCGCGCGTCGGTCGAGATGCCGGCACGCTGTCGTAGTAGGTAGGTTGCACGCGGAGAGAAGTAGGTCGCGCTCAAACACGGAGTAGGTAGGTAGGTAGACCCGGTGTTTCGGCAGGCGTGGCCTTGGACTTGAGGTTGGGGCCCCGAGGTAAAGTGGGCCCTTAACTTGAGTGGGTCCGAGGTAAGGCGTAGCCGTAGACCTGGCTCCCGTTATATTACGGGAATTTAGGCGTATTAAAATAATATGCACGATAAGTAGCACTCCGGGATTAATTAATTCGACACAGTTGTCGGCAATCACGAAATTATATGAATGATGAGATGCGAGTCCGACCGGCGCATAGGTCACCGCGCACCGCGCACCGCGCACACCCCGCGCACCCCGCGCTCGACTCCTCGCAGCTCACGCGTAGATCATAACAGGTATTTTTTTTATGAAATACCTGCTTTTTTTATTTTTTTGTGAATGCAACGTTACAAAGTCACTGGAGCACCTCGCAAAGTTATTGGTACCTACTGCAATCAAAAGGAATTTTGGATATTACTTTTTTTAACGAACCTGTAGGAAGTCTCAGGAATACAATATTATTTCAATCAGACAACAGAACAACGACATACGAAAGCGGAGTCGAATTAAAAAAATACTGCCTAAGAATACTGATCTTGATCAGGCATGAGAAAAGTACGTGAAAGCGGTATCTGACTGCTAATTCAATCCTTAACAGGTGACAAACGACACAATGTCACCATAAATCAAACCAGATACAACGGAATGACCAACAACCATTCACGGCTAAAAGCTTTAAAAGAAAGGCACCTCGATCTACCAACACGTCAATCAATTATCCAGAAAATAGGCTTACCAGAAATGTGAAAACAGATCCTCCATTATAGTCCTAAGATGTGTGAGCGAGGACCAAATGGATACGTAAAGCTAATTCACGGACGATCACGGACGATCATGGATGTACAAGCTACCTCAGATCTACCCACCAGCTTTGGGTCCTCTAGTGCCACAGCAACTGAATGGAACTCCTAGGATAACAAAGTAGGAGAAAACTTTCTGGAGACCCGAAGGAAAGAAAAGGGCAACATGTCAGTGGGCATAAAGGATAAAGGAGAGCCTTTCTTTAATCTATAGAATCTCAAATCTAAAACATCATCTTCTGGACCTACGGACCAACCTACCGCCCAGAGACAACCATGCCTGGTGTTTTGGTCAATGATATAACAAATTTGAATGCGTCCGAATGCATCTATTGATTATCAGCAAAAATCGATTACAATCGGAGTGGAAATTATTTACTTACTAGCTGACCCGGCGAACTTTGTTCCGCCTTAATGGCAATAAATAAGCAGATTTTTTTTTATTGGAAAAAAATCCAAAAAAAAAATTTAATAACTACATTAATCATTCATTATTATTTCTGTATTTTAGTAGGTACATAGGTTGCTCTTCACTTAAGCACCTTGTGATACACGACATTTTTTGTTTTATTATCAGGCGCAAAAACAACCAACGCAGATGGTCTTCCGACCCGTGAACATGCCACGTATAATTGACCATGGGAAAAACATGAATGTTCTAGATTTAAACCACAAACTTTTAAGGATTGGCCTTGTGATTTGTTGATGGTCATGGCAAATGCAAGACGTATCGGAAATTGAAGTCTTTTAAATTCAAACGGCATATCGGTTGGGATCATCGGGATCCTCGGAATGAGAACTTCCTCACCTTTGAATTTTCCTATCATTATCGTAGCGTAAATTACATTGTTCATCAATTTACTAACCACCAAACGCGTACCGTTGCACAGCTTTGGTTGGTTTATGTTTCGAAGCATGATTACTACGGAGCCAACCTTTAGGCGTAAATTGTGCGGTGGTAAGCCAGGCACGTCCAAAGAGTTTAAAAATTCAATTGGATAGTTGGTGGCTTCATCTTCATTTGTGACGCAGTCAATAGATTTGAATGAATGCATTGTTCCAATGATCTTATTTTGAATTATGTAGTTCAGGTCATCTACATCTTTATTCTTAGCCGCTAAAATTGCTCGCTCACTCAACCATTCATTATTTTTGTAGTTAGAAATAATATTTGGAAATACATTGTTGATAAGTTCGTCTTTCGATGAGACAAAATTACAGAAATTATTTGGAAATGAAATTAATCCGCTCGATTCATCGACAGGTACTTGACCATTACCGATAGTCAGCAATTGCTCCGAGAAATCTTCAGCAGATGTATCATTAAGCAATGTAACTCTCATGTTTGTTGTCAGCTGCAGTTTCTTCACATAGCGCCATAGATTTGACGATTTGAGGCAAGCGTTTATTTCGTCGGCAGCCGTAGATCTTGGAATTACTGGCAGTATTTGGCGGAAATCGCCAGACAGTAAAATCATTGCTCCTCCAAAACATCTCGAGTCATTGCGTAAATCTTTTAATGTTCGGTTAAGTGCTTCTAATGCACGTTTATGCGCCATTGTGCATTTTGCAGTATTCAACGTTGCAATGTGTCTTGAACGTTTTAGAAATAAGTGGTGAATATGGAACAATCCAACTGTTGTCGACAACGAAATCCATTCTTTTCACTTTCGTTGTGACAGTTCGTCCGTTGTCATCTGGTGATCGACGCCGATACAGCGGATACCCATCGTTGCCAGTGACAGTCTCCGCCGTTAATTTCCGTGGATATCGTTTAGAGCACTTTCCATCGACCATGCAAGGTGATTGGGGGTTGATGGCACCACACGGTCCATGAATCATATTAGTAGTAACAACATCATGTAGGTCTGGATCGACTTCATGATCAGGAATCTCGGCACATATGATATCATCTATTTGGTCAGGCTGAATTCTTTCCACTAACCAAATAAGAATGTGTGCGTGCGGCAGGCCTCGCTTTTGCCATTCGATTGAATACATCCAGCATCGAGTATCTCCAAAGACGCGTTGTTTAACAATAAAGTTCATCACGGACCGAATTTTTTGCCTGAATATACGTGCTGTGATGTCGTGTCTATCATTTGATGTTTGTCCGGGAAGCAGCAATTGAGTAATTTCTATCCATTTTGGATTACAGGTAAAAGTAATAAAGAGATCTGGCCGGCCGTAATGACGCACATATGTCATTGAATCTTGTGCATATTCATGCATATGACGTGGGCTACCAATGTACGTCGCCGGCAGTATAGTTAATCGACCAATATTAGCTGTATTTCCTTCAGTACTAACTGCATCACGTAAATGGATGTACTCCTCAGAACGCAGTTTGGCTTGGTTCAACCTAATAAATGTTAAACGTTCCGTTTCTATTTTTACATACATGTCAACGCAATACTGCTGAAACAATCGACGAAACCGCAGCAAATAGTTGTCAGCATTTTGACGAATCATCAAACGATATGCATAATAATTCATTGAGCTAACTTTCTTTGTAGTTTCTTCACCTGAAATTAAAAATTTGATAATTAACCATTTGAAAGGCAAATAATACAGACATTAACCATTATTAAGATACTGATACTTTACCATTCAATGGATTTATCATTTTAATATTAAAATAATATCCATCTTCTCCTTGCCAAAACATCAGTGGGTATTGCAATGCGTCATATGATCGATGAGTTTCAGATATTTGTTGCAGTTGCCCAGTATCGCGACGTGTAAGCACAATATCGCGTTTTTCCAATTGTTCACCAACAATCAGGATGGCAACTTCGTCTACTGTTGGAGCATTAAATGTGCGTTCGTGTGTTCCAGATGGTCGTTTATCTGCTTTGATGACAACTTTATAGTCATCATTTGGCATGCGCTCTAAAGCACTCTTAAACAACCTGACCAACGGATGATGTTCATGAAGCAGACACTGCAAGTCTTGAAGAATTGCTCGCTTCATTCCTGCATTGATCCCTAGGCGTCGATCAAGTTGTTCTTCCATGTTGCCCATGAAATATATTTGTAAAAATTTATTCTGTGTATCTTCGAAAGGTAGTAATGATCCAATTCGATGGTGAATCTGTCCTTGTATCTACAAAATAAAAACCAGACAGTATTAACTGGGTTATAAACACTTTTTCTGTGGGAGAGTAGAGTTTAGTATTAGCAAATATAATACATACCAATAGATAAAGTAAGTTATTCTTTAACTACATTCTATGTAAGTACAAAAATAAATACCGGATTAAATGTCGGATTAAATCCTCCTTCTTCGATAATGTCTGCCCCAAATGACGTCATTTGGAAACAACTATTGTATTTTCGAGTATTTGCAAGAAAGTGGCGTGATTCTTGTGTTTCGCCACAAAGCAATGAATACAATGGCTCATGTGGCAGAGTCAACACTGGCAATTTCACTTTACCATTAAGGCAGCATAATCCAGGCGTTTGTCCGGAAAACTTTAATGCACCACAATACTCGCAAACAACGTCCATTTGCCCAATGCAAACGCTAGGATGCAAGCTGTAATCATTGCTGCAATCGTATCGAAACGCTGCTCGATTCAAATCAGCTAAATATCTTGTTCTGCGTCGCAAATTATCTATTTGTTGACTTCTGTTGTTCGCTCGACGATTCTGCATTCCCAACCGAGCTGTTTCACGGGCTGCTTCACTTTACTCTCGTGATTGAGAAGCACGAAGTCGAGCCATACTATCGCGGCGCTGTTCACGTGCAATTTCTTGTTCTTCTTCAGTCCTTTCATTTGCAGTATTTTGTATTCTTCTTGCATTACGGCTTTGTCGGGAAAGATTCGATCGTCTTGGTCGCGGCATTATTAATTAAACTTCACTTCACTTCAATCCTCTTGTTAATTATTTATTTAATAGAAATAGTTTTAATGTTGATTTCTTACAAATATCAAATTGTCATCCATACATCATTACATAGCTGTCATTTTACGTCAATTACATAGCTGTCATTTGCGTTTTGTTATTCCAAGTCTGATTCTTTTTTGTTATACCACGTTTTATAGTGACTGACGTTTCATGTCAAGTCACACGGGAACGCTGTCGAACGGGATAAAAAGTATCCTATGTCCGTCTCCTGGCTCTAAGCTACCTCCCTACCAATTTTCAGCCAAATCTGTTCTGCCGTTCTTGAGTTATAAGTGGTGTAACTAACACGACTTTCTTTTATATATATAGATTACCAATTAGAGATGACACAAATATTGGAGATACTGGTTACAGTGGTTTCAAAACAATAAGGTATCTACGATAATACCAAATTCTGGTGATTTAAATACTTGATACAACGTTAAGAATCTCGCCCCAAAAACTATACTGGTTTATAAACTATAAATCAGTAGTAATCAAATATACAAAACTGGATTATATGTTCACTTAAGAATCATCTGATATTAAAGAAAACTATTAAAAATATTTTCTTGAAAAGACCCGACAGGATCTGGAATGTTTTTTTTTGATCACGCAAAGTGGATTCAAAGGGGTGGTAATGACTCCAGGTTATTTCAGATCTCACAGCATGTAGCTACCATATTATTTTTTGAATCGGGTCGCCGTGACCTTACTCCACATAGGTCAAGAGCATTTTGATATGCCATATTTGGGTCAAAATTTGACAGTAACAGTTGTGGACAGTCTGGTTGGTGTCTGGCAAAATGCAACAACGTTATGCTTGACCATTCTCATTCGATAAGCAAAGTTAGAACATAATTCTGAACAACAATACCGGTAACGGTAACGGTAAGCCAACCCGGCTTTATCAAATTTATTCAGTACACCCGAAATAAAGTCAAAGCAGCATCTAGATCAGTTATAGTAGGCTTTATAAGACTTTTTCTAAAAACCGTTAATATCAAAAGATCGCCTGGCAGCTTCCGATCAACTGCTGCTTCCTACAACTGGATCAATAAAAATCTCGACATCGATAAAGTGCTAAGCAAAAGGGTAACTAGCGTAGTTGCTCTTCTTTCTTAAAATACTACTTAAAGAAGTAGAAGCAAGCACTTGATTACTGTGTGTAAGCACTTGAGTAATGTACAAATCATGAAATGTCCGTTGTTTTTTTTTTTGTTGTTTTCTACTATTTTGAACCTACAATATATTTCTATAATTGTTGTTAAAAGTAGTAAATTAGAACCTAGAGCTAAAAGTGCTTGAAAGACATATATCCTAATTAAAATAATAAATTAAATCTAAAGCTTTCGCTAGTTGTTGGAGCAAGGGTCGGATACAGAAGGAAGTAATTCTTGAGGCTCCACAGTGAGAAGGTTCCACTCTGGAGCCCTGACCACGGGTTTTTAATTGCTGCTTCGTTGCTTGGGCCCCCGGGCCCCGAGACATTTTATATAATTTTTATAAGCATTGTTAAAACTTTTTTAAAAGAATTATAAATAAATAAATGATAGATTAAAATCATAAATTAAATATTAATATACCTATATTAATAATAATATTTATATACCTATATTAATATACAGGTATATTTATAACATAGGTATTGTGACACCACAGATACCACAGATTAATTATCACAGTACGCTAAGTCAGCGCCGGCAGATATTAAACATCTCACAGTGGGTCAAGCCTAAAGGCTCGAACACCTAAATAGAACCGTTTTTCCCCCCGAAGGGTAAAAAACGTATATTTAGGTTTCAGCCGAAAGGCTTGACCCACAAATAAATACCTTGCCGGCTTTCGCCTCGCTGCGATTCCAGGTACTAAATTTAAAATGGCAAACGCCGCCTGCCTTCGCGCTGACTCCCCACTCCTTTCACCGAACCAATACCGACAACCCTCGTGAATAATGTCGGTATGCACTACTAGATGGCGCTGATGTTCCAAAGGGTTATCTCACAGTGGGTCAAGCCTTTCGGCTGAAACCTAAATATACGTTTTTTACCCTTCGGGGGAAAAACGGTTCTATTTTACCTTGACTTTTTCAAAATTATGTAAATTAAATTTTGAAATAATTAATATTAATCAGATATTTTTTGAATATCTGTTTAACCTTAAATATCTTGTGATAAAAAGATTTTTTGTTATCATAATATATTTATAATTAAAAAAAAAGTGATAAATTTTGAGAATCTCCCAGAATCAATGCCATAAACTTTAAACAAGAAGTTCTGAGATTCGAATTCTAATTTATTTTTTTAAATCCTTATTCAGTGATTTGAAATAAATCTAGATAGGTGCGGTCCGTCACCGTCAGTACAAGTGTACTAATAGTATATGCATATTGTATATAGAAAGAAAATATTCGTATAAGTAGGTTCTAAAGCTCAAAATACCAACCATATAGATTATATTGGAGTTTTCTTATAAACAAGACATAAGAAGATAGCATCAGCATAATATATTGCGTCTCACTATCTAAGAAGGGCTATTTATTTTGTTAAATTAGATTCTTTTTCGGGTAATGCCTCCTGCTTTGTATTCGATACGGCCATTATGCAGGAATCCGTCACAGCCACCGTTTCGATAAAAAAATCTAAACCTCGGGTTACCTTCAAAGAGAAAATGCTGCCTTTGGAAAATAAGAGATGAAATTTTGGAGACAAAATTCTTTTGATATTCAAATTGATGATATCCATTCGTTTTCACTCGGGGTAGATTAGGGCTAATTTGTGTTTAAATTAAAATTGTTGTATCTATTTATTTTAGCAAAACGGTCAATGTTTATACTTTTAACGAATTTTTACTAAATAAATAAATTAATAATAAATAAATTAGTTATTATGTATGGTACAAGAAAAATTATGGGGAAATTGTAGAATATGAAATTTATCATTGAAATTAGCATTTTGATCGTTGAAGCTAGTTTAGAGAGCTATTAATGGATGTCGTTAGTTTTTCTACAAGATTGGATTTTCAAACTAACTATTTTAGCTTTTAAATATGCTACTTATGTACCTATTTAGGTCGTAATAATTTAAAGTATAATACTTTATGTACTTGTATGAATATTAATTAATGTAATTAAAATTTAAAAATCATATATTTATGAATTTTAATGTTAGGTTTTATAAAATCTAAATAATAAAAAAATATATTAGACGGATATGATATTATGACTAAATTATTGGTTATTTTAAAGAGAAAGGCACAACGGAAATCGCTCCATGGTCAAATAGAGAAAACGTTTTAGGTATATTACATTTACAGTAGATAATAACATGAATATAACACTTATTTATATTTAAGTCGTTAGTTTCAGTTTATATAAGTGGACGCCTGTGGTTCCACTAGTTTCCGTTCCCGTGGTAAAATCAGGATAAAAATTAGCCTGTCCCTTGTCAGCCAGAACAAGCCAACAAAAATTTTAAATTTTTTTTTATAGTTTTATTAAGTATCGTGTATACTTTCATATGCATTTAAGTATTGAAAAACTATTAATTTAACAGGCACTTCAATTTTATTTCTTTGTATATAATATTTCAACTAGAATAACTAGTACGTAGTTAAGCCTATATGAATTCGGATCACGAGGTTCTGGGCTTAAGTACGACATATTGAGCTTTCCTTACTTTTAAGAATTTCTTAGTAAAAAATCTCAGCCTGGAGTTAGGAAGCTGGTTGTGTTACACTCCCATGCTTTGGACGACACGTTTACTCGTCCGTCCCTTATTGTCATAAACATCTGAATGAAGATTCTTGAAAAAAAATACGTCGTTCAACACTGTTCTTCAGTTCGACTGTCAATTCAATACGACAAATGGACATTGGAGAATTCCGATTTTTGTAACATCCGTTTTGCAATTGATGTACATCGGCATTGATAGTCACGTTTTTTTTGGCATGCTGGTAGTGATAGTTACTTACGAGATCCAAACATTATCACTCAAGTCCGTCAACCAGCAGCGTAGCGTGGTGGGTCTGAGCACTATATCCTCATTCCAGTAAGGGGGCAGGGTTGGACCTTCCTTCTAATCTAAGGTGATAATGATGTATATATATATATATATATATATATATATATATATATATATATATATATATATATACATATATATATATTACTGCAAATACTTTCAAACATCACTATGTGGAAGGTAATATTATATGAATAGTAGTAGAAGGTAATATTATATGAATAGAAGGTATATTTATATGAATGCATAAACTAGTCTGCATGTTGTACAATGGCGACCTCTAATGGTCTATTCAGACATATCAAGGACACTTGTCAGGGATGCTAATAAAATTGTTTATATTAGTGCATAATTATAAACAATAATTATTTGTATGCACGAATGTTCGTTTAAAATTTAGCTTGTTGCATGGATTCCAGAGTATGATTACAAACTGAAAAGTCTACATTATTTACTCGTATCTGGATGGAGCGCACGGGACGGACGGTAACGAGACACTGGCGCATGTAGTTTAGTTGGGATGTACTCGTTCATCTCATCGCACTCATCGCGATATTCTGTGTGGCGTACTATATTATATAAACAAGTAAATTACAAAGTGTCACGTCGCGCTAGCGTCACTGTCCCTAACGCCCCATCCGCCGTATAGCGACACCATTTGCCTATATCCTTTTTGTTTTTTTTTTTTCGTGGGGAAATCCTCATGGATACCCTCTCGCCAAGTTGGGGGAGCGAGAGGGTTATGTCGGACTCTTACCGACTAAAACCCCACGGTGTTCCTACAAGCCGCCTGATAAACTGAGCTACGGGAACGAATGCACTCTACCGTAATTCAGTCAGCGATGCCCAATGTAGCTGGCTCGTCACTGTTTTATTTAATGCCTTAAAGGCGCACTGGAAACACTATGTGCGCCTTCCAGCTCGAGGACGTATCTCCTAAGGGCGATAGATTCCCCGTATCTATCGCCCGGAGCACCTTGTCAAGGAGGCAGGCGGCGGTCTTCGGCGAGTCGCCTGCGCCCAGCTCTTCTGCGGCGGATCGGATCACAATGTACGTCGGTCTCTCTTATTCGCTCCGCTGCCTCTTTTTGGGTCATTACAGTTGTGCAGAATGAAACAACTGCTTCATTTGCCTATATACTAACTTATTCGCCGATATATATTACCACAAATGACTGACGTTTTCACTGTTTAAATAACGCCAAAAACTCTGTCCTTGGTATATCTGAATAGATCCTATATCTGACAGCATGTTTTGAAGTAAGTCCATAATGTCTATATGATAATTTTCTGGTGACGGTGCTTGGACGGGACTTGACGGTGAATACAATACCTGGTCAATAAAACAGGTAGATATGTTGATTTTCTTCAAAGATAAAATACAAGTTATTTTTATTAAATATCTACTCAGAGACAAAAAATTCTGAGTTCTGCGTTCCGTTCCGTGTTGTAAATTTTATTGACAATGTAGCATATGACTGCCCAAAGGGGTACAGTAGTGGTACAGGGGTAAGTAGTAATAAACAGAAGAATAAGTCTTGAGGATTAACTATGACTGCAATCACATCTCCAAGATGGAGAACTGACTGTCAGTTTGTATAGAATTGTTTGTTTGTCTTCTTTGGTGACGTTACATAGCCGTGCGTCGGCGAGCTTTTTAAACCTGGACCGTTCCGATTATTATCAACATATTGTAGTGATCGTTAAAGAAACTCAAATTATCACTTTAAGCTCATAAACCATCAACATTTTGACGGTCGAGTGGTGCAGTGGGTAAGTAGTGACACTGCTTCTGCGTTCTAGACTGTGGGTTCGATTCCCACGTCTGGAAATATGTTTGTGTGATGAGCATGGATATTTTCCAGTGTCTGCGTGTTTATCTATATGTTATAATTATTTATGTATAATATATATAAAATATTCATCAGTTATCATAGTACCCATAACACAAGTTACCTATGCTTACTTTGAGGGTATATAGCGATATGCGTAATTGTCCTATAATAATAATAATAAAACAAAACCCATATTGGACCAGCAGGTCTAGGTTCCATAGCGGCCATCAATAGGCTGATAAAGATGATAATTCCTTTCATGTATCATTCTAGGTGCACCCAAGAGACAACGATGCAAATCCTGCGTAGTGTACTCCATAAAGCCAGTCCAAGTTCGGATTCTCGGCGAAGGAATATTAGAACAACGAAAACTGCTAGCCTACCTCGACTGGATACGAAACATCCGCTTTGATCGCGGCTACATACTCTCGCATCCGTGGAGGAGAATAGGCTGGTGATGAAGACTATCAATCGACCAGTAGCCTTATGATGCGCAAAAAGACATATTTCCTGTAGAGAAAAGACGTCATCGCCCAATAGCAGCGAAGTCTAATAGATTTGTCTGCCCAATGTATCAAAAGAGTAAGCTATGTTTTTTAATTTGCCGCTATTGTTTGACGAATCGTTTTCTCTATAATTCGTACGCATCCTTGGGCTACATGGGAGATAGTTTAGTAGAATTTTTTTTATGCAATCATGTGAAAGAGTTGCCATTTTCCACGAACATAAAATGTTATAATGTAAATAAATTATATATTTGTATTTGCCAATCTATTGTGGGAAGTCCATGTGGCTTTGGATGTAGTGGTATAGAGACAGCAATATCGGTTTTGTGTGTGTAATGTTATGTAAAGGTACGTCAATAAAGCATGCTCCTTCAGGGAACAGCTAAGATGAATTGCGAGAATACCTTAGCTTTAGGACAGATTAAACTAATTTACTATAAAAACTCAAGCTGTAAATCAATATTTTAAAAAAAGCAATTTAAACGGCTGCTCCGTTTGACGTTAAATTTACACCGAAAAATAAATTTCAAGTTTGCAACCAAGTTACCTATTATTTATTGAGTAACTTAAATAAGATGTAAAATAAAACCTGCTAAAATAGAGGAACTTGCGATCAACGGCTCCAACCTGTCAAAATGACTGGGAATTATTGTTCGTTGACTATATTAGAACAGTTGTTAACGCTGCTAAGAAACTCCTAAAAATAACGAGCCGGTCAAACTCTTGTCCTTATGCTTTACATCTATGTACATCCAAAATAAAGCGGACTTCCTGGATTAGATTGACTATATAATACAAATTCACACACTGTAATAGTGTAGTATCTATTGATAAACAATACTGTGTCACATTGAAATTGTTTTTGTGATGACAAGTTGAATGACAAATATTCATAGTAGTAGAAGTAAATAAGTTTGTATACACGTTAGATTGGAATAATATCGATACCTTTGGGTAGAAAAGTCGTATAAACCAAAACCCGACTTTTCAGGAGAGCAGAAAAACTAATTTTTTTTTACATAAAAAATCATAACTTTTTTGTTTTTGAAGTTATAAAAATCTTATCTATGAGAAAGGTTCTTACAATTTGCAAATGAAAAAGGTTAAATCATCAAAACTTATCTATCTTCGTTAGTTTTAAAGATAGCTTGGATTTACGTGTAAGAAAATATCAAATCTTGGTTAATACACCCCATGAAAATGTACTTTAAAAAACCTGTATAGGTCGTATATCCATTTTTTGGTAAGCTTATGGTCACATTTACCGTCGTAAAATCCAATATATGTAGTTTTTTTATGTATTAAAACCATTTATAATAATAGATCAATTGAATTCTGACTAATAAACAATCCTGTTACTTTCAGATTTAGTAGGAACTAATTTATTATTATTCTAATACCCAATAACGGTCAATTCACATAAAATAAAATTACCTGAAATAAGAAATCAACATTTATTAAGTATTATACCTTGTAATTAACAATTTTAAATTGAAAAAATAATTATAACAACTATATAAACTGAGAAGTGAAATAAAAAAATGTACTTAGTCATAAAAAACAAAAATTATTCAAACTTCTTCCAAAATAACGTAATCATTTTAATTATTTATAAAATTATGACATGCTCATTTTTTTTTTCATTTTTTTTCATATTTAAATGCTTAATTCAATAAATTATTGAATTAAGCATTCGTACTAAAGCTTACTTACTAAGTAATTTATTGAATTGAAACTAAATAAAAAAAAATGGTCAAGCACTAAATGTTTCTTTTCTATTATTCAATTAGCTCTTTCTCGTCTTCTTCATCGGTTAGCGTAAGAGAGTCAGCCACATTTCCGTGTGGTAGGTTAAAATAATCATGATGGTACCTTTTTGGTATAATGCCATTATCACATAGACGCTTTAAATCTCTATGTTTTGCATCCGATATTTGCAATTTGTTTTTATAAAGTGCAGTTGGGGACATGATCATCACCTTTTCATGTGTATCATTGCTTACACCTTGTTCGGGTAATATAGGACGGCTCTTCAATCTTCCTTTGCCTCTACCTTTTTCTCTATTGCCAGATTTTTTAAATAATATTACTTTATCAGGTGACGTCTCCTCTTTCATAGAATATTTAACGTACATTTCATTTGGATTCTTTTTCTTCAATGTAATTATTCGGATGTTTCGCATTTTCAGGGTTTTAGAAGTTTCATTTGTAAATGTTTCAGCAGTTATTTCATTCCAATTCAGAAAATCAGAATACTCCATTACATTAACATTATAAGGCCTAGGATTTTTTCTCGCAGCCTCAATGTATGATGGCCATTGTGTTGGACTCCAGACAGTAATTTTTTTAACTTCACGTTCAATAGTTGCATGAACAGAGTCCACAGGCATGTAAGTGTGCCCTGGTAAAAGATAATTTATCTGAATCACTTCTAAATGCGTTGATTTCATTAAAAAGTAGTTCAGAACCGATAAGACAGTCTTATTTTTATTTTGACCCGGGCAAGAGTCACAATAAAATAAAATATTTTTAATGCCTCTTTCATCTACAGATTTTAAATATGAATATAAGCATGTAGCGATTTCGTTAGCTCCACGCTTTGCATCGCACTCCCCCCACAAATAGCAAAATACTACTTGTGTGATACTTTCGTATAAAGTAAAATTGAATAATGCATACTTTCTAGAGTAATACAATACTACACTATCACCATAAGGAGTATTTAAGACTTTTTGTAAATCAAAAGTGCATACGATAGTGTCACTTTTTAATGATGGCAACCTTTGATGCTGTTTAAATCTTTTATAACTAGCTTGTTTTTCGTCTAAATGTTCCTGAAGAGAAATTCTGTCACTTTCATTAAGATCTTTGTTATTTTCTGCTTTGACACATAGTATACACTTATCCTTTTTAGGAACATGGAATGATAAATTATACTCATTTTGAAATATACCTCTAAATAGAGATTCACTTACAAATTCTATATTTGAACTTTGACATTCTTTTAAATACAGTCTATAAAGATTAGATACGTTTTTTAATTCTTGTGGAAGGTAAACTCTATTTGTTCTCTTTCTATTATAGTGAGATGGGACGGCAGGCAATTTTTCAATAAACTGTTTAACTTGCATCTTTGCAAAATCGGAATACTTATTTGACGTGTACCGTTGGCGACGGTCTTTTTGAGCCACTTCATTCGCAGAGTTATTTAGAGTATACAACAAAAACTTTTGGGTTATATCTAAGGTGCTGATCAGAAACTTTTGACATACTTTTTGGTGGTCATCACCGTTATTGACGTAATACTCATAAGTAAGGGATCTTCTGCTTAAAATAGAATCAGTTCTTTTTCTTGCACAAGGTACAACATGTGAACTTCGTACCAACCAATCCTTTCGACGTTGCGAATCCAAATTCCAGTAGAAATTGAATAAAGTAGCTCGTCTCTCCTCCGTTATATTGTAGCAACCTCTTTTGCATTTGTCGGAATTACAAGGGTTACTTTGCATCTTTTTCTCCTGTACAGACTTTCCTTTTTCAGTTTCATATTCTTTTCCGTTTTCCTTTTTAATTTTTTCTAATTTTCTTTTGTTAACTTTTAATATTTTTTTTCTTTTCATTAAATTTGTTTCTTGTTTTTTTAATTTCTTCAACTTCTTTTTTTTAGTCTTAGAAGAGTTATCATCACTTGAATCACTTGTATTATTATCTTGAGTCCAGTCGTCTGAACTTCCTGCAGAATAGTCACCAGTATCGTCATCGGACAAGAAATCTAAAATATTTTTTTGCATGGTACGTACTGGACGCTTTTTAGCTTTTTTAGCAGACGAACATGGACTTGCAGCATTAGCGTTATTTATCGAAGAAGTATCAGTATACAGGTTACTTCGTGTATTATTACTTAGTGAAACCGAAGCAGCGGATTTGTAACCGGAAGTACTTGCAACGTTAAGGACGTTATATGCATCAAAAGCGGGTAAAACGGGATCAGTTTTGTTCGTCGAACTTAGGTCAGTATTAATGTCAACTGTAGGAGATAAGCCAGAACTTGCAACATCAACATTGTACAAAGAAGTATCCAGGTGAGTATCTAGATAAGCTGGAGTAGACAAATCTGGGTCTGCAGCATCAACATAGTATGTCAAAGGTGTCACAACATTATGGCTACATACAATTACTGGAGCTAGTATATTTGGTTTTGTGTCGCTGACAACGTACGTAGAAGGTATAACGGCATTAAGGTCAGTATCGACAACCACTGGGGCATTGTTTTCATTCACATTGCTCGTGGATAAGGTGATATTTTCATCTGGCGAATTATTTACAATACTTATAGAAGATAAAGGTAATACATTTTCTTTGTTACGATTTGTACTTGACTTTTTAATAATTATGTTTGAAATTATGTTAATTTTTTCATTTATGTCAGCTTTTACAGGACTATTAATCGGTACAGCATCGTTGTCATAATAAGGATCGAGTAGTGAAGACGTATTCAAAGACGTGCTAAAAGTATTGTGACTATTATAATCACTGGTGGTTGAATCCACAATTATTGTTTGTGGTTTCTTAGCTCGTTTTGCAGGTCGTTCAGAGTCACTGTCTTCTATAACGTCACTATCCGATAAAATACTCTGTGGTGAATGTTGTGATTTATTGTGTGGCGTATTAACTGCGGGTTCTACTAATTGGGTTGAACTGAAAATAAAAATTAAAGTCACAGACAATAGGTATAGGAAAATAGCTTAGATAAAAATTACGGTTACTAGAAAGGTTAAAATCATTTTACTATAAAATTTTCGTGTTGAGTCCTTAAAAATGTTTATTGTATTATTTTAAAATAAGCTTAAGTCAAATTAAAACACTATCTATCTATCATTTTAAAATACTTTCATCACTGCAGAACCAAAATGTTATGCCATACAATATTGAACCTTATTTCTAAAAAAATACGCATTGTTTTACTATGTGCTCGGGTTACGATTTAATTTTGCGATTAAAGGGTTTTTTAACCATCCCTTAGGAAAACGTGAGTTGCAACTGTAGGTCTAATATTAGTAGCATGTCGTTTGAGGCAATAAATGAAAATATTTTAAGCGAAAAAGGTCGTAAAAACCATTTCCTACGAGATGACGAAGATTGTTTATAATTTTTGTTACTTTGTACTTGCTAGTTTATTATAAATTAACATATCTTGAAGGGTGTATAAACCATTTCCAATAAAATTATAAACAAACTGCAAACGATCAAGACCTTTTTAAATCAATACTTGGTCGTATATCTTAGTGCATTATAAATAAAAGGTATTAATAGCTAAGGTAATTTATCAATTAGGTACTGTAAGTTTACATTTAAAATCTGTACTAAGTCATAATTCACTATTTATGAATTCGTATTATCAATGGTTAATACGAATTCATCTAAAATAATTGTTACCAAATGCGCTAACAGTGTTAAATTAAGTGTGTAGGTACTCACGTTTTCACAGGTTTTATCCGTCGACTTTCGTATATTGCACTAAGCGCTTGCCTCCGTCGAAGTAAAGCATCCAGGGTTCCTTTTTTAGTGTCTCCCTCCATTTTACAGAATTATTTAGTCACTACAGTATTAATTTGTTGTAATAACAATAAAACTTATGAACCAAAATTATGACGCAACGCTCAGTGCGCGAACTCGCATCTAAGTAAACAAAATAAACGCGTCGGTATCTGTCTGTCCTGCTCGCTCTTCTGCATGTCGCTGCGCGCCAAATGTGAGCCTTGTGTGTTGGACGTAAAGTGCTTCTTGCAATGTACATGGTTTATACACCAACATCGCGACCTGCCTTTGGATTTACGACGTCGAAGTTTAACTATTTTTTGGTGATGCATTTAACACGTTTGGGCGTATAAACCATTTACAATTAACGACTATTTTTACACCCTGAGTTAATATAAATTATGGTCATTACATCATAACAAAACTACAAAAAAAAAATATTTGGCTTTTACATTGAAAATTTACCTTTTTTATAAAGCTATGACCAAAATTTTCTGTGTCGTATTAACCATTTTTGTGCGAATTTCTGCATTTCGTATATACAGATCGATAGAGAAAAAAATGCTGAGAAAAATGGTATATATAACTCAATTTGGCCAAAATGGTTTATACGACCTTTCTACCCAAAGGTATCGATATCGATACCTTTGGGTAGAAAGGTCGTATAAACCAAAACCCGACTTTTCAGGAGAGCGAAAAAACAATTTTTTTTTTACATAAAAAATCATAACTTTTTTGTTTTTGAAGTTATAAAAAAATGATCTATGAGAAAGGTTCTTACAATTTACAAATGAATAAGGTTAAATCATCTAAATCTACCTATCTTCTTCAGTTATAAAGTTAGCTTGGATTTACGTCTAGGAAAAGTTCAATTCTTGGTTAATACAACCCATGAAAATGTAATAAAAAAAACTGTAAAGGTTGTATATCCATTTTTGGTAAGCTTATGGTCACATTTACTGTCGTAAAATCCCACATATGTATTTTTTTTTTGTATAAAAACCATTTATAATCATAGATCAATTGAATTCTGACTAAGAAACAATCCTGTTTCTCTCAGAATTAGTAGGAAATAAATAATTATTATTCTAATATTCAATAATGGTCGATTCAAATAAAACTACCTGAAATACGAAATCAACGTTTATTAAGTACTAGCAGTGCCCGCGGACTCCGTTTCGCGTTAGAAATATTTTTGTCCTGTCCCGTTTTTCCCGCGTAATACTTCAGGTAGAAAGTTCGGGATTAATAAAAATTATGATGATAACAAGTCTAGTAGACGTACTTTAGTACTGCTCCTTTACTGACAATGTTAGGTGCTCGATTCCGTATTACGTATGTTCAACATATTCAGTCTGTGGTTCGCCAGTCGCTGAGACTCAGTTCTAGACTCTCTCACAAGTCCTGCAGAGGTAGAAAATAGGTCTTTGGCTGGCAAGCCGCAGCGAACGTTCGGTGCTTGATTCACTATTACGTATGTCCGACATATTCTGTCTGTGTTTGCTAGTCGCTGAGACCTTTCGATGCTAGACTCTCGAGAAGATGCTTGCGATCTATTTTCTCTTTCATTTGCAAGACGTCGTGCACACTTAAAAGAAGTATCTTCTACGTGCAGTGGCCGCTCTTGTCTTAAATGTATCTCTATATAGTTGAGATTTTCTTTTAGGCATTCTGACGTTATTTTATCAGAACAATGCGATTACTTTAAATAATCAAAAGGTGGTCCTTATTAGAAATTTTAACAAAAACTTTGAGTAGGAAGTACCTAGATTGAAGAAATTAGTAAAGATAGAACAAAAAAACGAAGTTGTTGAGAAAACAAAGAATTAAATGTAACTGCCTACCGCCACGCAACGGCCGTGCAGCGCGCACTGCAAGTATTTATTTTGCTAATATCTTTGAAGATATTTGTTTAAACTTTATAGAGTAAAAGGCACAAATATTCAACATTAAATTTCCATTCTAACGGACATATGTATAAAGATATAGATTAATGATATATGGGCTAAATTAGCTACACAAATTCAATCCTCAATAGTTTTCGCAGCGCACGCGATTAATGCAATTTTTTACAAGTTGGATTACATTATGCAAGTTTAAGCATAATAAAATTTGTAAATTATAATAGCCTATGAAAGTTCAGAATAATTTAGCATTCTATGGTGAAATAATTTTGAAAATCGGTTTAGTAGATTCAGAAATTACCCCATACAACGTCACAAACTCACAAACGTTATCTCTTTATACTTAATATTAGTATAGATTACATTATTCATTTGTTGTAATAACAATAAAACTTGTAAACGAAACTTGTGATGAAACGCTCTTGTCACTCCGCGCCAAATGCGAGTCTTGAAGGTATGTTGATTGTAAAGTACTTCTTAAAAGTGCTTCTTGCAATGAACGTGGTTTATACACCAACGTTGCGAGCTGCCTTTGGATTTACGACGTAGAATTTAAACTATGTTTAGGTAATGCATTTAGCGCTTTAGGGCGTATAAACCATTTCCAATTAACGACTAATTTTACGCCCTGAGTGAATACAAGTTATGGTCATTACATCGTAACAAAACTACAAAAACAAAACATTTGGCTTTTACATTGAAAATTTACCTTTTTTAAGAGGCTATGACCGAAAATTTTTGGGTCGTATTTACCATTTTTGTGCGAATTTCTGCAATTCGTATATACAGATCGATAGAGAAAAAAATTCTGAGAAAAATGGTATATATAACTCAATTTGGCCAAAATGGTTTATACGACCTTTCTACCCAAAGGTATCGATATAATTAACGAATATGATGCGCTTTTACACCTTCGCCATACTTTTGATATATGGATAATATAATTTTGGTTTAATTTGTGTCAGTGAGATGTTATTGGCAGACTCCTGTTGCTCTATATTATACTGATTGAGGAAAAATACTCATTCCCAGACTCATTAAAGGATTTTTGGTTTATTTAGTCGAACGTATAAGCTCTGCAAGAAAGCGAGTGGTTTAAAGATCCGAACACGGTCTAATTTTTTTTAAAGGCTTAGGAGTGTTTAATGTAAAAGCTTAGTTATGTTACCTGAGTAAAACATATACAACGTGTTAGATAAATACCATACCAAGCCGTCAATCAGCAGTTAGGGAAAAGTATACATGCCTCGAAAAACAAATAATCTTCCTTGGCAGAATTCTGAGGGAGATGTGGATAAGAATTTGCTTAAATCTTTAAGGTGTCAAACCTTTCTGTTACGTTAGTCTGGATTTTTTTTATTTAAAACTGTTATTTTATACCCAGCATTGTGTTAACAAGATCAAAATATATTGGTATGTTTCGGGATGTTATACCATTTACCTAATACATTGTATATTATTCGTATAATAAATAGTTCTAAGTAGCTTTTTGAAATATTAAACTAGTCTGCATTTATGCTGATAGTTTTAGATTAAATTTTTATTCTAAAACTAAAATTATCTCACTAAATTGTGGCGTGGTTACTAATTTTAACAAATATGTTTTAAAGAGGCGTGTGTGTTCAAACGGAAATAATGTATAAGCCTTAGAAAAGCTTATCTTGTGGGGAAATTAATACTAGTCAAGCGTTTCCTATAAGAATTTCTTGAAACGGGATGACTTTTTACGTGTGCGTAGATATTCCAATCTGAAACTACGACATAGAGAGAATAATATACATTAACATCGATTAATCGATGCAATCCTCTGAAATATATCTAAACCTACCTATAATAATTAATAAAAATTGATTTGTCGTATACATACAATAACTAATTATTAAAGATTGGCTACTGCATGTGAATCATGTTCGATTGATATTTTATTTCGTTTGAAGTCAATTGTCAATAGATGTTAGATAATAGATTTTGTTTGTAAACTAAGAAATTTGAATATATTTAGGAATGTTATTTTTGTTAAGTAATTTGTAACTAGGTAAATATCAACCCGTCAAATAAGTAGATGATAGTTAGTCAATATGAACTAATCCGAAACAATAATACTCATTTTTTAAGATAAATAGTAACATTATAAGATTTAAATAAAATTTCTTTTATCTTTGTCAAAATATTATTAAACAATAAATTGTTACATTAAAGATTATTCTTACGTAAAAATTTTAATTATGTTAGTTATAGGATTATACTAAACCCTCCTGAACTGAATATTACGAAATTTTGAAAATATTGGACGGAGTTTATTTAGTTCACGTGTGTATTCGCAAGAGCGGGAGCTTATGATGACCAGACCATGAGACTGTGTATCTGTCGACTGAGTACAGGATAATATAATATTTATTTTGTTTTTCAACGGTTGAAGGACCTGTATTTTATAAAATAACGAAGGTCTGGCTTTTAGACCATTGGAACGACTCTGATGTATGTTCTGACACACGGACTGGGCTGGATGGAGACGCTGAAGTGAAGGCTTATATACTATTTTAAAGTCATGTGGATAATAATATTCACGTAGATATCTAACCTAATCGTTGAAACAATGAACTTTTTATGTGTTTAAAGTTTTATACGATGTATGTTATAATTGGGATCTTTGTGAGACACGTGCCTATATCTATGGTTGTTTAAGTTTTATGCTTATTTTATTATTTAAGTTTTTACAATGGTATTTTTTTATAATATTAGTAAGATCACGACTGTGGCAAAAAAAACTAATAAGTCATCAAATCGTGAGTAATGAAATAATATCAAACTTATTATTTGAACGCAATATTACTATTATTAAAGTTGTTATTAAAAATATATATGATTAGAAATCGTATTATAACAAAAATGAATTAAATTTTAGTAGATAAATTTTTCTGTACTTACCTAACAGCTCTTTATATTTTAAGATATCAACCGTTTCACTGTTAGTCTAAATATTATTTAGACTAACAACACATGCAAATTATTATCAGTAAAGACAAAGACGTACCGCCAAGCGATTTAGCGTTCCGGCACGATGTCGTGTAGAAATCGAAAGGGGTGTGGATTTCATCCTACTCCTAACAAGTTAGGTAGCTCGCTTTCGTCTTAGATTGCAACTCATCATTTAATATCAGGTGTGAAAGTAGTCAAGGGCCAACTTGTAGTTGATAAAAAAATTATTGTCAAGAAAGAAGAGCCTCAACCAGGGGCTTCAGTGACCTGAAAGGAAACAACTTTACCCTACTGTATTAACAATAACATATTGGCAATATTATTTTGTATGTGCAAGCTACCATATTTATACTTTAATCCCTTGTATGACAATATGATACAATCATTAATTATAAGCCAATATAATATATTATATCATATCATAAGGCAATTTATTAGTTTAGTTGTAAGAACGCCTGATGTATACGAGCTAGCATTTTGACTATCAGTGGTCAGAAGTATTAAAAATTAAATTTCTTAAGGACATAGGAGTAAGTAAAATGAAAATGATAGTTTAATTCAATATAATGATTTTACTATACTATAGACTTACAATTGAATATATGTACAGTAAATAAAGTTACCGAAACCTAAAAAGGATAAAAGAAAAATGATCAAATAAAAACCAATTTTTTTAATTTTCACCAAACCTTATTTTAATGTTACGAACTCAATGTATTATAGGTACTCTTTTGTTCCCGGTGTATTGGTCGGAGGTAAAAAAATATCCAAAATTACACATTATTACAGAAAATTTGTATAGTACTTGAAATCTTGGACAAGTTTATAAAATCAAACGATTCCATGTATAAACGAAGTAGCGGAAATCTACTAAAAATAAATAATAACAAGTGCTCAATTTACATAGTTTACCTTTAGTTATAAAATTTAATATTATAAAAATCATTTTCTCTATATGCCAATATTAGTCATGTTGGTTTACCTGAAAATCGTAATTCGAGAATGTAATCATTCACTAGCAACAGTCACTGCATTTTATTCTGTTAAATTAAACATGTAAAATTTGGGCATATATATAATGTTTAATTCAGACCTTGCTGATAATAGGATTTTGAAATACTTGCTTCATTAATCGTCACAGAACTGAAACAAAAATTCAATGAATAACATTTGTGGTTTAGTTATATTTTTTTTGTAAAAATATAATTGTAACTCTGAGGGTATAAATGAATGATTTAGTTTTTAACTAATTTACGAAATAGAATTAGTAAAAAAAAAACAAAAACGTCGCCTTAAAAGCAAATGAAGAGAAAATATGCTTGACATTGATTCGACTTTATAATATGAATGTATCTACTTTGGGAAGTCCAATTGGCTTTAGATGTAGTTGTAATTTTACAGACCTTTCTGTGAGTAATGTAAAAAAAATGCAGACTCGTAGACATGCAGATAGCACGTTCCAAACACCTCTGTCTGTCTGTAGGTACATTTTACAACTACATTGGAAGCTAATAAGTCTTCCCGGTCATCTATTTATATATTTATTTAAAAATGTGTTAATATAAAGCCTTACAGGAAAACATGGAGGGAATATATTTCTTGGAGTGAAACTCGGAAGACCAGCGCCGAAACTTTGATATGTTCCAGAAAGGGCGTTTGCACCGTTTGAAGATGAAGACGCACTGCTAACGGCTGTTACTGCAAATTGCAATACGGATATACATTTGGATACAAACTGAACTAAAGCGTAACGTATTATTTATTATTTGAAGGGTTTTGCTAACAATTTCCTATGAAATAGACTAAGTGTAATTGGGTTCCAATTCAAGAATAGAAAAAAAATACTAATGTTTTGTTGATTTTTAAATATATTTCTAATATATATCTATCTAAGGCCGAAATAAGGATGTCGTTATTTATACTTAGATGAGTATATATAAAATGTTCTCCTGGCCAATTGCAGTCAGTAAACGCGAACGCAGGTGACATTTTTTAATACCTTTCCAATTTACCTTTTTGTCACTCATAGTTTAATAGTGATCCAACATAATCGGAGGGAGAAAAACCACAGACTAGTAGACTAGAGTAGAGAGAAAACTTACATGCTCTCTAAGCTACGGCAGATCATATCGTAAACATTTTTGTCAGTAAGCAAAAAGTTTTTCTACCTATTTTCCACAGTTCGCATTACCTGAACGTTTAAGAATAATCACGTGTTTTAAAAATTTGATTGACAATAAAGATTATGTATTACCGTACCTTGAACGGAACTGAAGTAAGCTGAAAAAAAAACAAAATAGATAAAGTGATGAGGAAGTTCTGGTTATATTAACAAAATACACGTGTCTTTGTTCGGCTGCTCCTATTTTGAACTGGATTTTTTCAGTTCCAAAAAGAACAATTTTTTTAATGGAGCTAGGTAGTAAAAAATATGAATAAAATGCTATTCGACCTAGTACAGACACAGTTTAACTCACGTGAACCTCGTGCATATCTTAAATTGAATAGGATCATCAAAACAGTAACCAAAGAAGCTATAAACTTCATAGTGAAAAGCTCTTATGAATTTGATATAAACATTTAATCATTTTATTTCAACTAGTAATAATAATATTGTTAGAATAGTAAAAGAGGGATAAGTTTTCTTGTACACTACGTATTGTGTCTATTTTGTAAGGAAAATAACTTTGATATTGTGGTAAAGTGTAATAAAAAAGATCATGAAAAAGTAGTAAAAGCTAAAAGATTAGCGATGCCATAAAAGCTGAAACGTAGATTAGGATTTCACATGTTATAGTTAGGTAGGTAAAATGTATACATATAAAAGTCTACCGTTACTGACTGACTGATCTAAACGTATTGACGCACAGCTCAAACCCATGAACGAATTGCGATGAAAGGGAAAATCAAGAATATACGGATTTTACGTGAACGAATTTGCGGACGTCCGCTAAAACAAAAGTACACATATAATAAAACATATTTAATAAGATACTTTCTAGAAAAAAAATACTATAATAAAGCTTATAATATTAGTAATCTTGATGTAGAATTAATTACTGATTTAATTCAATAAAGATTAAAAGAAAAGATAAGATGATAAGAAAGTACAAGATTAATATAAATATTTAAAAAGGCCCCGTCAAAAATGGAATTCGCCATTTTTTTGGAGGCAACCATCTTGGATTTGGAACTTTTTATAGTGTACTGTAGTAGTCAAGCTCTTTCATTTGATACCCATATTAAGGGAGTTGTGAAAAAATATGTAATCCGCCATTTTGTTGCGGGGATCTCTAGGTAGATTCTTTGGAGATTATTCTGGTTGCAGGATCATGTCGAAGCTATTAATTATTACTGAAGCCATTTAACATGATTAAGCTTATAATCGTCAAAAATGCCTATGGCAAGTTTACACATCATTTATGAAAAACAACTGATAGTCTTATACTGCTGCACCAATAATAACCGTAAAACGTAGGTAAAAACCACCGCCATACACACATATTCAGACATCGACTTCAAACTTATAATACCCCTCTTTTTGTGAGTTAATCCCGACGCAAAAAGAGAGGGGTATTATAAGTTTTACATTTTAACAGTCAAGAAAATCTGTAGGATTGAAACAGTGGTATAAGATCGGGATGCGCAGAAGTCGTAACTGCAGTCATTCCTACATTCCTTGTTTAACTTTCAGCAGTAATGACAATAAGCAAAACAAAACATCATTTGAGCAGATACGAGTCTATAAGTAAAAATATCACCAAAAACAGCGCATTGTAGCTAAAATAAGCAAATGATGTTACCAAATATTTTGACAAATTAAGCAATATTTTTTATGGAATAGGTTTACGCTAGACAGGTAAAATTCATCTGATAGTAAATTGTCATATTTATTTTAATTGTTTTTTATTTAATTTTTATTTTTAATTTTTTAAACTATTTCTTAAAGTTCTTTGTACCCTACCCATGGTATCCAATTTAATTTCGTCTTTTGTTTACAATAAAATAATTTCATGACCTTACTTTCTTAAATTGTAAAGCATTCTCGGCCTTTAGGCCAAAAAAAAAACAAAATTTCAAAGAGCCGGCCAAAGAAAATAAAATAATTATTTGGACTGAAGGTTTTCAACACTTTTTAGTATGGCAGAAAATAAATTACATTTAATGTCGACAAGTTTATTTAAGTAAATAATTAAAATAAAATAAAATATACACTTTGATTTAATATTCATGGTTTTATTCATCAGACCAAGTGTTTTCTAAACCTATGGTGGTGCCATGGTCTATCCTCTTCCCTTCTGGGTTTTTCCTGAAACATTTAAAAAATTAAATTATTTAGATTTCAAAACTCAAATCTTGTTTTATTCTCAAGGGTACTTTAAACATACCCTTTAAATCTTTTTTGGTATTTCTCCCTAAGTCTTTTACATTCTACTTTTTATTTGTACTTGTTCTGCTACACTTTTTACAAATAACTAAGGGTTAATTTTTATCTCTTAAATACGTACTTGTTCCTTGGATTCTTCGATATTCACTATGATATTAGTAGTTTGTGTGTTTTTGGCTGACGCATTATTTGTAGGATCCGCTGAAAAGAAAAAAAATTTAGTTATTCAACTTATTGATATGAATAAATACTCCGGTTTTAGAGAGAAAATTACGTAGAGGGTATTTTTGTAGGTTAGGGCGGCGTTGCTACTTGGAGTTTCGGTTCATCAAAGTCAAGATAAATATTCGTTGCTTATAATTGTGTCCCTAATGCTTGCCTCATTATAAAAGAAAATAATTAGACTAAGAATTACATTACCCGTAACTGACGTAGTAGGAACAGGCACCGGAATAACTATAAAGTGTAAAATGGATATAAAAAATATTAAATATCAATAAATGATTTCAAAGGCAAATGTATATTTTGAGATTTTTAAGTATATACCTTCTTGCTGATTAGGGGCACCATTAACTGCAATATAGAAATAGTAAATTAATTTTTTCACAATAAATACATCTACGAGAGAACAAATGAAATATAGTATGATAAATTATTTTTAAGATGTCATAGACAATACACTAGCACAATGCATTGTAATGCTAAATAAAAATAATTGTGATAAACCAATATTATAGAACGTGGTAAAAAAAATAAGGCTACTTTAGGTTCAGGAAGGGCAACAGGGACATTATAGGGATAACAATATTTATTGTAGGGACATAAAATCACTAATTTTTGTGTAGTGATAGAAGTAAACTCACCGTAGTTGGTTGTTAAGACAACAACCATGCCTGTTATTAATATATAACCATGCATATTGCATCGAATATTTGACCTGATGACTGAATACTTAAGAATGATCTAGAAAAAAATTCTTGAAATCGGAAAATAAATAAAAGTATTTCAGCAATAAAGTGTTATTAGGTCACGTTTGTTTTATTACTTAAATGTCGTGATGTTTTAATATTTTATAATTTAGGAAAATTTATTTTATTTCGGTGAAAGTAGTTTAATTTTATGGCTACTAATTAAAAATGAATATAAAACCGATTAGCGACATCGATTAAATACACGTGTAAATGATTATATTTTTTTTATTTTAATATCTTACGGTAAATTAATAATTTTTCAACAACCCTTAGAAAGATTTCGATTTGTTGATGAGTTTGTAAGGGTTATCTAATAACTATATTAAATTTGACTTAGGTATGTATATCTAAGAGCTCATGGTCTACAAAAATACACAAAAAAATTCTTAAAAATTATTCAAGCCGTTTATGAAGTTTTCGACATCAAATACTGTAAGACAAGAATTTTTATATATTACATTATTTAATATAAAATCTATTATATATTTTAGCGATTGATAATCTTTTGATGTGGTAGGAAAAAGACTTACACGACTTACAGGAGAGTTATTAAAAAAAGTTTTTAAAGTTAGAGAAGTAAATCAGTCAGTAAATGTCAAGGCATTTACCCTTTGCAGATTCTATTTATGTAGTAGGGCTATCATAGGACGATGATAGACCTTTGCCACAGCTAGTTACTATCTTAACGAAAAATATTTAGTTCCAAATTAGAATTCATTTATTATAGGTAAGTACGTTTAGTTTACAAGCACTTCCCCTCCCCTATACAAGTTCAAACATCCACTCTAAGAGTTTGTAACTGTTCTGAAGTCCCATACAAAGGTAAACATTCGTCACATAAAAATACAAACACAATTTACATCATGTTTTAGATCTTTCTAAAGGTTATTATACTTTTAATTTAAAAGTATTAGATTGGCACGTGATTGTCTTTCGATTAGGACCCTATTATCAATGTTATGTCCATAAATAACTCAAGTACTTTTAGAGTTTCGGAAGATAAAATTCATGCAACCATAAACAAATCTTGACTATCCCTAAACTCACACTTTCTCACTGTATTTATTACATGAACTGATTCTCATATATGTGGCCCCTTTCATGTTTTATAAATTAATTGCTTTATATTTTTCAATACACGAAGTGTTTCCCATTTATGGGACCTCTTCGTGTATTATATAGTTCCAAAAATGTGATTAGAATCAAATTCTCTTAAGAACTTAAAATTCCAATCAATATCAGAGTGGTATCACTGATACGCACACAGAGCGATCCGAGTAAGTCCTCAGACAAACCTTTCATCGATGGCATCTTTCTATTGAAAGATGGACAGACTATTGCTCCACATTGTGGTAATACAGATACGCACGCGGAGCGATCCGAGTAAGTCCTCAGACAAACTTTAGATCGATGGCATCTTTCTATTGAAAGATGGTCAATTCTGTTCAATGTTAGAATGGTATTACAGATACGCACACAGAGCGATCCGAGTAAGTAGTCCTCAGACAAACCTTTGATCAATGGCATCTTTCTATTGAAAGATGGACATACTATTGCTCCACATTGTGGTGACACAGATACGCACGCGGAGCGATCCGAGTAAGTCCTCAGACAAACTTTAGATCGATGGCATCTTTCTATTGAAAGATGGTCAATTCTGTTCAATATTAGAATGGTATTACAGATACGCACACAGAGCGATCCGAGTAAGTCCTCAGACAAACCTTTGATCGATGGCATCTTTCTATTGAAAGATGGTCATATGCTCCATCCCGCAATATGACGGTGCCCCGCTACCAGAAATGCTAGTTCTATGATGCCCGGGCCGAGTGAGGGTTACCGCAAAACGTCTAACTTAATAATTATAATATGATAGCCACACTTCGTGAATGCAGCCTCCGTTAATGTCTCTATAAACTTCGCTAGTTGCTAGAACATTCTGCGCCGACCGCGTCGCACAGCTCAACGAACCGTTCAAAGAACCGGCACGATTCTGTGGAAAGAATCTAATAATCGAATCTCTTATTAGAGAAACCGGAGCCCCCCCCCCCCCCCATATCATTTCTTTGTGAGAGAAATGTATACGGCACAAGTTATAGAGGTGTGTTCCTCTTTAATTTCATACCTCGATACCGAGGTGTAAGGCGTTCGAAAACAGCACATTTTATAGAGGTGTGTTCCTCTTTATATTGGATTCTAATTGTGAGGAGTTAGAAGAGAATAAGGCACTCAGTAAGTCAACATAGAGCTCAGACATCCGTTTCAAACATCTCGTCAGATGCAGATTCAGAGCTGAACCAAATGTAAGTGGCTAGTATCTCACTCCTCAACTAATCAGATGAGTATACCTCATCGAGGTTACGAGGTGTTATGCGTTCAAAAAGCTTTAACTTAGATATAAATACAACAGTCGTATTTTATTGTGTCAATGCCCAAGCTGTCAAGGCATATTTATATGAAGATGTTAATATATTTATATTATAATGTGTCTTGCTATCACATAATTCAATAATTTATTTTATTAAATTCAATATTTCTTAGTAAGGGTGCATAACCTTACTTGATGGATTATTGCTTATAAATCTCTTTCCATATATGCCTTCTCACACTATTTATAACCGACCTCTATGTATTATATACATCGCTCGATGAAAACATAAAGGACGACACAACACATTCCACACTAGTGGCGGCGCGCGCTCCGCGCTCTCGCATCACGCGGAGAACAACGCTGATCACGCAGCGCACTGCAATCAAACTCGTTCAAACGCCACTTCTCTATTCGTCTCCGGCAGCCCTCGGGGCGTATTTGACATACACTATGGACGCTTCACGATTTTGCGTTCAATTAGAAAATACTTCTAATTACTCGTTTAATATAAACCACTGTTGTTTATCGTTTTACTACCCTTTAATAAAACACATTTATATATTTTACATGTATATATATATTTTAATTATTTTTAGTGTTATTATATATGTTAGTATGTACGATTATGATCGTCACAAGTTGGATTGGCTTTTAGGTTGGAGGCACAGTAATCCTCTAGTAGTCGGTAGGGTACCCCAGGAGATCCATTCGCTTTCTAGTCATTCACACAAAATGTGTTCCATGGACTGCGTCTTCATTGCAGGCCCTGCCGATAGGATCCTCTGAAATACCCATTTTGCAGAGCATACATCTGGTGCTATAATGGCCTGTGTACGCTGCTATGGCATACTGTAGCTGTTTCCTGCTCAGTTGACTTACCTTCGTTAGAAAATCTGCCTTTACTCATTTGTAGTTACTCTACCACCGGCTCTTAATGCAGGTTCTGCGTTTAAACGCAGTTAAGATTATTAAGCAATTTGCTTACAAGTTTTTCTAGAGGCTTGATGTGAAATATATACTTGAATTACATACTCTAAAAATAGTTTTATGTCCATAATACACACCGTTGAGGATTAGCATCATGAAGACGATATCATGGCCTCATATTGTAAGAATTTTTCTGTTAGAAAATTTCTGACGCCCGTCGGTATCACGCATACCTATCAGAAAATTTCTTCCGGTGAGTCTAAGTTTAGTTCCCGACTGGCCGGCAGCATAGTTGGGCTTACAAAAATTAAGAAAAAAAAACAAAATTCACGACTATCAGTTACTTTCATTAGTTTTATTGATCTATTTAGTTAAACAAAAAACAGAAGATTTTCTGACGTCCGATCATTTGTATCCAGTGCCCATCAGAAGCGGATGTCAGACACGTCAGAACGACAGTGCTTCTAGCGGGTGTCAGAAATTTTCTAACAGAAAAATTCTTAAAATATGCGACTCGTCTTAATCCCCGATAAAAAAGAGGGATGTCATAAGTTTGA
Organism: Mycalesis mineus; assembly: GCA_034621355.1. NCBI lineage: Eukaryota > Metazoa > Arthropoda > Insecta > Lepidoptera > Nymphalidae > Mycalesis > Mycalesis mineus. The sequence continues at coordinate 6,582,429 of CM067889.1, read as the reverse complement.
CGTCGATGTCTATCTGTTAGTCTGTTTGGGTGTGTGTCTGTCTGTTTGTGGCACCGTAGAGCACTTAAACGGATATACTGATTTCGATGCGTTTTTTTTTGTATTTCAAAGCCAGTTTCCTAGCGGTGGTTCCTTGCTTGTTTGATAAAAAATCGGTGCAAAACTGCAGCCACTATAAAATGGTGGATTACATATTTTTTTACAACTTTCTCAATTTACGAGTAGGTATCACATGGAAGGGCTTGACGAATTGAATAATACTGTGCTGGTTTGTACACTATGAAAAATTTCAAATACATAAAAAGTAAAAAATAACGACGTCATTTACTTACTTTAATTTACTTCATCACATCTATAAGGTCGGTGCCATCCAAGTTTAGGTAACGTCTTTAAAGTAGAAAGATCGGGTGGCACCGACTTCATAAATGTGATTAAGTAAATTAAAGTAAGTAAATGACGTAGTTATTTTTTACTTTTTAGTGCGTTTTGAAGGCGTTTTTATTTTTTGTTAAAAATTTTTTATTTCATACTTTTTAGTGATTTATCAATAACGAAAATACTAAGGAACCTACTCGAACTAAACCATAGGTACCAATATTCACTAGCTAGTTATAACATTCCAACATCCCTACAAATGTTCCTATAAAGTTTGAAGAGTTTCCTCGAGTTTTCGCAGATCTCATCATCAGATCATGACTTAGTTAACATTAAACCAACTGAAATCTATAACCTTACAAACTTCTCATTGAGACATATTAATCGAGCCCAATCACAAGATAGCTACTGTAAACCGTTAAAGAGCTCCCTCAGCTGTCCTTCGTCTTCATCGCCAGACCCTTGATGACAGTCACAGACCATCTAAATGTAAAGTTCTCACTGAGACAAATTAATCGAGCCCAAACACGAGGTAGTTACTGTAACCCGTTAAAGAGCTCCCTCAGCTGTTCTTCGTCTTCATCGCCAGACCCTTGATGACAGTCACAGTCCATCTAAATGTAAAATTCTCATTGAGACAAATTAATTGAGCCCAAACACAAGGTAGCTACTGTAAACCGTTAAAGAGCTCCCTTAACTGTCCTTCGTCTTCATCTGCAGACCTTCAATGACAGTCACAGTCCATCTAAATGTAAATTTCTCATCGAGACAAATTAATCAAGCCCAAACACAAGGTAGCTACTGTAAGCCGTTACGGAGCTCCCTTAACTGTACTTTGTCTTCATCACCAGACCCTCAATGACAGTCACAGCCCGGTTAAATGTAAAGTTCTTATCAAGACAAATTAATCGAGCCCAAATTCAAGGTAAATGCAGTAAATCGTCAAGGATTTCTCTTATATGTAGATCGGCTCCATCAACAGATCGACTCCAGACCTTCATCAAATTGTAATGCTTTTAAATACTTATCGGAAAAATTAACAACAGTACTTGTTGTCCCTACAATTTTTGAAAGTTTCCCTCGGTTTCTCCAGGATTCCATCATCAGATCCTGGTTTCCTTATCATGGTACCACCACCGAACTATCTACTTTCCAACAAAAAAAGAATTATCAAAATCGGTCCATAAACGACGAAGTTATGCGCGAACACAAAAAAAATATATATACGGTCGAATTGAGAAACTCCTTTTTTTTTAAAGTCGTTTAAAAATATTCTACATGTTTCAATGGTATTTAGTACTCTCTATAAAAGAGCAAAATGGGAATGGGAATATTGGGGAAAAATCTGTGTTTTTAAAGAAAATTGTATCAAATATGATGTTAAATTGCTGCTAATTCAAACAGCACTAAAGCACTTCTTTACGACGAAATCTGCTATGAGTTTTATATAATGTGTGAGCTAAAGCTAACTAACTTATGACTATATGTATTAGGAACGCTTATAAAAAAGCTTTATATAAAAATACACAGGCATTGTTACAACATAATATGTTTATTATTAATATAAATCAATTATTTTTCCAAGCTCGGTTGCATTAACTGTAAAACAAACAAATATTTTATTGTAAAATTATATGGCCAGTAGTACAAATCAATGGTTAGTAACTATAAAAGTATTATATAACGAATTAATTAATCAATTAGTAAGATGTTTTAATTTAATAATATAATCATTGCCAGAACTTACTTATTTCAGCAACCCTGAAAAAAACGAGAAAGTTTCATCAAAGTTAATACTAATCGTTGGATAAGGTTGCACATGAGAAAATAATATAACTTTAGTCAACATTACTGTACATTGACAATTGTGTGAATGCAGGCAAATTATATTATAATCATAAAAATCCCTTTCAAGGCTCATATGAAAACTGCCTCATTGGAACAGGGGCGACACATTCCATCGGTTATACGATCGTCATCATTCATATTTTATAGCGTTTATTTGTTAAGTAGAGAAATAGTACAAGCTACACAAAGTTATAACAGGCCGAAAGTGATGATGAAAGATAATAAATAAATTGTTGTTATATAACGATAAATGACTGCCTCGTTAGGCTAGTTGTTTGCTTGTGTAGTTTTGATCATGAGGTCCTGAGGTTGACTCCTGTATGTGTGTATAATCATTGTAAGTTTTTTTTTTAAATCTGTGGCACGTAATAGTCCTAAAGATCAGTATGTCCATACACCTAAATAACTATAAGTGTACATTTTGAAAATTCTGAGGAGTGCTTTAACTCCTACTCTAGGTTAGCCTGTGTCGTCGGTGTCGCTGTCTAAGCTCAGAGTTGAGGATTAGGCGGTGTTACGGACCCGATCACTATTTGTCAATGTCTGACAGTAATTGTTAAAAAAAGAAAACTTACGATAAAACCACAAAAGGTTGACATGGCAGCATTGATGACTGACCCCACAGGCCCGTCACCGGTACCTAAAGGTCCCATAATTTTATTATTTCTGTTTTTAACTCTTGACTTGAAAAGAAAGGAGTGTTATTTATAATTAGTTTGACATATCTGCATATCATGCTGTAGTATCTTGTAAACGAGTGGGCGGATTACGACGCCGCTTTTTTGTTTGAAATCTGACTTTTGAAACGGTTCTTAGCATTAGGATGTAGATCCCTTAAAACAATGTTATTGGAGTATTACGTTGAAACAATTTTTTGGTTTGAATGTTGTCTTCCTTAAAAATCCTTCCTATTGTAAAAATATTTCTTTTTCTTCGTGAGCAAAGATTCTGTTTAAGGTCTTATCTTACAAATTGTTAAAAAGATTTTCATACAGTTTTCACCAATAATAAAAAGTGAAATTATTTTAAAATGTTACGTGCCATAATTAATAAACATATTTTCTTAATTATGATTTGTTAAAATTAAAAATTTTAACAAAAAGAAATCAGCCAGGTGCGATTCAAACCCCTTCACCGAAGGTTCCGTACAAATCTGTAGGAATATAAGAAGAAGTTTTTGATATAAATAAGTATTTTATATGAGTTTCAACTTGACATCTCCCCGTGTTTCTGAGAAAAAGAATTTTGACAGACTAGCGCACTGACAAATTGATCCTATAAGGATTCCGTTTTTCTCTTTCTAGGTACGGAACCCTAAAAAACAAGATATTGGTAATACTATTAAGAATTAGAAATTAAATAAATTGTGTTACCTAGAGGAATGAGTTCAGGAGCCAAACCGATCGAACTTACTAGTTGAGGCTGCTTGCATCCTAAAACAATTTTAAAAAATTTAATACCTATTTGGAAAATAATTACTACAACTCAGTTTAATCGAACTGTATGTTCTCATAGAACTCTGTCTGATTCAAATAATTCGCTGTCTAGTTACGAAAACATTTCATTGTACTAAAGCCATACTCGATGTAGAATGTTTATCAACAAACAAATTAATTCAATTCAATTCTTCTTTATGGCTTTCAACCAAACAAATTAAAAATAAAGGCAAAAAATAACTAGTCATTTTACACCTATTTTTTTTTTATTATCTTGTCAATGACGAATTTATGACAATAAATTAGATTAGTAAGCTTAAAACTAATTAATATATTTAATCTTTTAAATAAGATTTTTTAAAACAACATTAAATTTATTAGGCATAAAATGTGTTGCATTTTCTACCTTCATGTTAAATTATTTGTTGATATGCTTTCCACATTGATTTTGGCTTTAGTAGCTTTTGACTCCAATCACACCTGATGATAAGTGGTATGATGCAATGTAAGATGGAAGCTAACTTAAAAGAAGTAGGATGAATCAACATCTCTTTTGGTTTTTACACGGCATCATACCAGAAAGCCAGAATCTTTGCCACTTGGGTAATATTAACCAAAGTTTTTCATTTATTCCTTAAAAAATAGTAATTAATATATAATTTACCTGTATCACATGGCGGATTTAATATTATATTTGGTGTAACTGGAACAATATTAACATAAGTACAATTTAAAATATTGTAGTTGCTTATTCATATTTCTATATCAACTAAAAATATAAATTGAATGAATTATTACCTGTTCCCATAATAAAGGACATGAAAAATAAGAGAACAAAAAAATCCTTTACTCCGATTGTTTTGCTCATTCTTTTAGGTTAAGTTTTGCAAAATGATTAGTTTGCTTCGCTTCGCAAATGTATTTAAAATGAAGTGATTTAAAACCTCGTAAAACTTTTAATTCTAAAGTCGTGTAACAATAAACCATTTTCTTTATTAACATAATCTAATTAAATTTTAACACAGTATAAAGTTGCATCTAGCTGTCTACAGTTTTAGCTTCGATTCGATTTCGGAACGGATTTTAATGCAGTTTTCATCCATAGTTAGAGGAATTTCAGAGGAAAGTTTATTGACAACCGAGTGTTGCAGTTTATAGTAACTCTACTTTCTGCATTCAAGGACGTGAGTTCGACTCTCACTGTCTACTGTCTGATCACTGTTTGACTTGTCACATTCAAAATCTCTGAATGAACTTGCGCTTGGTAAAACTCATTTTACTATGATGAAACACACTGAGAGACATTTACGAAGCGTGGCAGCCGCTTACAGCAAATAAGGATAAATAAAAAGCATGTTTATATTCTATTGACTCTCCTTTAGAAGAGGAGTCAGAAACGCACAATAGCCCTATACTAAAGCCAAAATCGATTGTGAATGCTTGTCAACAAACAAATTAAAAATGAAGGTAGAAATCGCTAGTCATTTTACACCTATTTTTTTTTAATTAACCAGTTACTGACGAATTCATGGCAATAAATTAGATTACTAAGCTTTAAACTAATTATTAAATTCAATATCTTTTAAATAATTTTAGATTTATTATGCATAAAACGTGTTGCATTTTCTACCTTCATTTTAAATTTGTTTGTTGACAAACATTCTCAATCGAGTTTGGTTTTAGATTAGTCGCATTGTAATGATACTAACCATAGTATCATTACAATGCGTATGCGTATACATAGTATCATTACATACAATTTCACTAGAAAGACACGTAGTTACATTCCACGTCTGCAGTTTCGGCTGCGTAGTTCCTATTCCCGTAGGATATTAAGGATAAAACTAGCCTATGTCATTCTTCATGAGTCTGGCTATATATAAAAAAAAAATTATATAACCAGCTTTTAGACACTAGGCGAATAGACTCATAGACTGACAAAACAATTTAATATATATTTTTTGATGAAGTACCTACGTATGTAAATACTTTTTTAGGCATGTAGTGATTTTAAATTATTTAATTAATATTTAGTGATTTTAAATATTACGATCTTTCTCGAACGCACTAAATATATGAAGTTGGTGCCAGCTCATGATGTAACGCCGATGTTTGTTGGTTTTTTAAAAGTTTCTGGAATATAATTCCACTCCACTTATAATTTACGTAGACGAAAGTTAATGTCCATATACATCTATCAGTCCTATTATCGTTTGTAACGGGTTTTTTGTTTCTGCATCCAGCATATAGTCCAGTCGTTATAGTAAGTTCACCTCAAAATTCGTGATCAAGGCTGTAAGTCTGTAAGTACTTGTATACCCTAAATACCCTAAAAGTTGTCTTAAAACCTACATATGGTAGGGTGTACGCAACTATTCAAGGTCAAAGATCACAACAATTTTGCTATTTGTATTTATTATCAATATTGTAGTATACAAAATGCTCTACAAATTATGTTATAATGACAAATATGAATATTTTTGCTATCTACCAGCATAGAGTTTTAGCCTGTGACTCTAGGACGCGTCTATGCGTGTAGGGCACGTGAGAATTTGAGTTCACGAAATTAGTTACCGTGTATCCTATTAATATTATAAACGTACGCGAAAGTTTGTAAGTTTGGATGGATGTATGGATGGATGTTTGTTACTCTGAAACTTTACAATAATACAGCTTGTGTATCAGAATCAGCTTGTACTTTTATCGCCAAAACTTTATGGGAACGGGAACTACACGGGCTAACCGCGAGCGACCTCTAGTTTAATATGTAATAGGAGATAGGTTAAAAGTTAGAAAATCGCGGTGGTCCAATTGTTAACGATCCAATATACCCAATACAATATGTATTTATGTTTCGTGCCTTTCTGTAGTGGTGGCAAATAGGTATAAATATTTTCTTACGTCAAGAAACAATTTCTACGAAACGGGGTGCAAAACTCTGACTGCATGCATTTTCTGTTTCGAGAACTCTAAAATAACGTTAAAATTTAGCATAGTTACTCATTTCACGATGTAAGAAGCTAGGTACACATTTCCTGATATTTCGACGGAAACAGGATCTATGCAAATTCTCCTATGTTTTCGCAATTCCCAAATATAGGGAAATGATTTGTAGATGTAACTATATCAAAATCACAAATATCGTCATATAATTTAATGTCATTACTTAGTTCCATAATATTAAAATAGAAAAACGGCTAAACTTACACAACTCTTGTCGGAGTATGCCCGACTGGTTTCAAATCTAAGCTTCCTAATGAAACGAAGAGTAAACCAAACTGATTATCAAGAGTTAGAGTTTTGGTTCGAGGGTTGTTCGATCTTTGCCTTAAGCAGGTGATTTTATAATTAATGACTGCTTCATCTCTTGCTGTCATCTGTCACCAAAGTCTGTCGCTTACTGACAAGCAAGCGACCATCTTTACTTATTCGACACCTATTCGAGATTGTGTCGCTCTCGCCGGTCGTACCGCGACCATATATGCAATTTACTGTGATCTCCGTAATTCAGGGGTAATAAGCAAAAACAATATACGCATTTTATACAACTAAACATTTATTAGATATGTTTGTTGTTGATGTAGCTCGAAGGTTTGTTAATACCTGAAAATATACAATAATTATTTTAAATTGTTCTTAACAAAGTTATTAAAAATTTCTAAAATATTAGTAAAAATAAATAAAAAGTTTAATAAAAATATTGTAAGCCTACAACACCTGCGCTGCTTTAATGCTTAAGCAATCAATTGTCAGAAGTCCAGAGGAAATACCGTCAAATATGAAAAAAAAGAATTAATGGTGAAAGAATTGGATAATTATTATAAAAATTTCGTATCACAGTGCTTGTCACAGAACTTCTCCGGGACGGTTTTTGACGAATTTTTTGTATTTTTTCGTGTAGGTATATTTAGTAGGTATGTCTAAAAAAGGTCATAGGCTACTTTTTGCCCCTTAATATTAAGGGCACTTCTCTAGAGACAGTCTTTTAATTTTTCGGATTTTTTGAAAAAAATATATTTATTTTGGCATAAAAAAATAATTATAACACTGAATTTCATTCAGACGTATTCGCGTTTATTATTTTTATTCGTTATTATATTATTAATCAATATACATGCATTACCAAATCGAATACGGGTTATATCCATAATCATCCAAGCCTCCTCGCACATATTGACTTGTTGATGGACTGGATCTACTCGAAGCTTTTGCGTTGTTCACTGGATTTACTGCGACCAAGAAAATATATATTAAACATGACAAATAACTATGTAAAATAAATTAAAAATCAGCAATTTTACACATTTCACAAAAATACATTGCAACATAAAATGGTATATATAAAGAAATGAAAGCAAATTTAAATTAAAACTATTTAAATCCTTTTACGGTGCTGAAAATGAGAAATAGGGAAAAACAAAGGACAACTAGATTGAGCTCATCCTAGAGAAATATTATACAGACTTATTAAATTACATTTGTAATAAGTTTTTTTAAAGCACAAATAGCTTTAAAAACTCATTATACCTGAGCTTACGGTTGAAAAAAAGTGTTTTAGTTGTATCAATTGACAGTTTAAGGAGAGCCGTATAGAAATAATAGATAAATTATTTTTCAGAAATTATGTGCAAACGTACCATTTATTATAGGTCCCTCACCATTACCACTTATGGATCCTGACGAGCTAGGACTAGGTCCGCCGGCCGCATAGCCTGACGTATATGAGTCAGGCGGCGGTAGGGGTGCTATAAGATACCATAAACTCATTAAAAAAAATAATAAACTAATTTTTATTTTATATTAATTAAAGTTTGAATGTTTTCAATTTAAAAGTTCATCCTGTGCGAAATCAATAATTATATTATAGCAGTAGGTATATGAAACATAAATAACATTAAAATTTAAATTTTTTTACAATAGTCGTGGTGGAAAGACATACCAACTGGACCGATGGCAGGACCCACATTTCTAGTTACACGACGAGGTGCTTGACACACAGCTAAAATAATATCAATATAATTAGACATACCTGTACATTCATTATATAAATGAAAATTAAAATTTAAAATTATGAAGAAGCCGCGACATGAATTTGGCTAGAAAAAAGACTTATGTAAAAAAAATCTATCATTAAGGTGTGAATTTGTAGCCAAACACATACAACAACTGCAGATTAAATTGAGCAGCGACAGTATGGGAAGCTTTAATTTAAGTTCTAAGAAAAATACAGATAAAAATACTTGACCGTTTTTAAAGGAAAGAATGACTATAGCTCGCTATACTTAAGAGATGGACTTAATTGTAGGTCTAATAAAGAAAGTGAAACAATTCTTCCAATCATTGTTTCGCTATATCTCAAATAGATAAAACGGCGTTTATGCAACGATGAAAGCTACCAGGCGGCTTAAACTTATTCGACTCTTTCAACAATTCTCGTCATATTTCATGAAATTTGTATAAAACCTTAAAAAATTCTATACTCAATCCTTCCTTAGAAGTCAATCTATGTATTGTTGGGAACCGCATGACAGTCCATTCAGTAGTCTCTTAGTTTATCACGAACGGACACACGCGGCGGGGGACTTTGTTTTACAATATATAAAGATAATGATATTTACCTCCACTGCATCTTCCAGCTACAGGTACACCCACGGCAGTGTTAGTACTGACTGGAATATAGGTTAAAATTAAGCATTCAACTATTTTATTTATTAAACTTTTTTGTGACATCTTCTACATGAGAACTTAAGCAATTGCGAGCATTTTACACGTTATTTAAACAAGAAAATGGCTAAAACATGGCTGAAACTCACGTTATTGTTGTCGGCGTATGTCCGACTACTTACGACCGAATATGGACTTTTAGTCATAATTTATGATAATTGCTTTTCATGATTAAGGACCCCGTATGGATTAGATTTTAAATGATTCTCTTCTATACTTAAGCGACATGCTTATAAATGTTATGTTATGTGTATGTATTAAATAATTATGTTCAAGTATGGCACTAGAAGACCCCATAGATGTTGTCCTGCTTGAACGTTAGCTTCATTATTAAACTTATAATCGTATTATTAATAATGTACTGTTTGATAATGTTCTCCTAGCGCGGGCTTATTGTATTATCAATTTTAACATCATCGTTACCGAAAGTGTAAATAAAATACACCATTAAATAAATAGATAAACATCCACCACGTTAAAATCGCGTCATAGATCTTTCTGTGTCGTATACCTCTACATGTATATTTTTGTTATGATCGGTTTTTTTCAACAGCCATATTAATTAATTCGGTAGTAAAAATTATTATTGGAACGAAGTTCCTTATCGCGCGTTGTGAAAGGGGGGGGGGGATGGAAAAAATTCGTACGAAAAGTTGTCACGAAACTTTTTGATCAAAGGATCTTGCCGCCGCCTTTGATGTGTGTGCGCGTGAGCGGCGGGGGGCGCCCGCGCTGTATGCTGTCTTGCGCTCTCGTGGCGCTCTCTGGTGTTTCGGTGTACAACAACAAATATTATTATTACTTAAAAAAAAAATTTAATAAATATCTTACGTTCATAGAGCACACAGATATAAAAAGCTGCAATACGTTTGTCCATCTTTGGTTGCTATTTCCCAGTGAATGAAATTTTATTAATTTTCATGATGCATTTATCCGTAAATTATTGTTTATGATAATCGTAAATAATGTTTATTGTAAATGTATATGACTTTATTTATTTTAAAATTTATTAATGGTCATTTTAAAATCCTAATAAAAAATGTTACATATTCTATTAGTCTCACGAATTCATAAACTTTGTTACCTACAAATGTAATAGCTGCAATTTTATAAAATTATGGTTTTTTGCACTTTACGGGATCGTTGAATCAATTGTCGCTATGTTAATGATACAAAATGTTTCCATCTAAAATTTATCTACCCCAATCCAGGAAAAGCTTCTCATGACCAATGCCTTTCCGATCCAAAACTTATACAGTGCCTAATAGTGTACTTTTATGCACTATATACTCTATTGCGATTAGCAGGTTAAGAAGCAAAAGCCTTCAAACACGTAAAACTATTCATTTTCAATCAATTTCTTCCAATTGAAATATCTCCTTTTTATATTGAAACCACAATCTTTAACAAGCTGGTTGTAGAATATTGAGTTGGAATACTGGTCTTCTGCCACCACTTCGCACTTCCCTTAATTTTGGGCATAGAGAATTAGATGCAAGATGAATTATTCTGTTAGCATTCCATGGATCCACTGTGCATGTATCGCCCCATCGTGTGGCAGTGAGAAAACCTCCGAGCAGTCGGGCACTTGTGACCTACGAGTAGGTGTAAGTCACAAGCTGCTTCTACTTATGTTTCGTGCCAGTACCTTCTCTGCTTGCGTTGCTCTGTCCAGCTAAGTATGTAAGATCCTGCTAAAGCAACTTAGATACTTTTCCTAATACAGAACTTGCTGCAATTGTAGTCGGATCAGGATATAGACAGATTAAGCTGCTACACTTTTCGCATCCACTTTTAATGCATTTAAACTAACCACATCGACATTTTTCGTTACTTGGTTTTTTTTATGGGAAACAAACATGGCTAAATGTTTTTTTTCACGGCACAGTAAGCTCAACTACTATAAAATACTATTTTTGAAAACCTCCGTGGCGCAGTGGTATGCGCGGTGGATATATAAGGCGGAGGTCCTGGGTTCGATTCCCGGCGGGGCAGATTGAGATTTTTCTTAATTTGTCTTGGTCTGGCTGGTGGGAGGCTTTCGCCGAGGCTAGTTACCACCCTACCGACAAAGACGTACCGCCAAGCGATTTAGCGTTCCGGTACGATGTCGTGTAGAAACCGATAAGGATGTGGATTTTCATCCTACTCCTAACAAATAAGCCCGCTTCCATCTCAGATTGCATCATCACTTAACATCAGGTGTGATAGTAGTCAAGGGCCAACTTGTAGTCATTAAAAAAAATATATTTTGTTTAGAAAAGAAGACAATTTCTAGTTTAAAGGCCAAAATACGTCTGGGTTTTTATAATTTCTTTCATACGTGTTCATTAGCACAAGCCAATTTATTTATTTTTTTATTTCAGATAACAGAGTCCACTTAGGTTTAGTAACAATGATAGCTTATAAACTATGTTAGTACTTAAGAACTAGAAGAGAGAAGAGCTAGCTAGCAGCGATGCGGATGTTTTTCTCCAAAAAGTGTCAAAGGAATCTGTGCGCGCCGCCGCAATCATAGAGGACGCTCTACATAAAGTGGCAGCCGCAACAGCGCCCTAAATGCATTACTATATTGGACTCGTAGAACATTATGAGCCCTTTGCGAATACTGGACCCATAGGCTCGCTGAATATAATGATGTACGCTTTGAATAACGTGACCTTCACAGCGTCTGTACACCTGGCAGACCTGCGTGCCAACATATTCGCTCGGACTGACAATGCCCTGCGTTTCCTCTACATATCCGCATCATCGTCATCGTAACGCACTGACTAAAGGAGCCATCAGCACCATATCGTCGGCATAACAGGTTATTAACGCACATAGTCTACGTAGCAGCCAGCCTGCATGGCGCTGAGTCGTTCAATCAGCTCGTTCACGTACAGGCTGTAAAGCAGGGATGAGCTCAATCCACCCTAAATGAGGTGCAGTGCCTAGGATTCAGTAAGGCTCGCTTTTTGTATTTATAAAACATTATTTTAATATGAAGTTAATTTATCATTTATTTTTGTTTCTTTAGTTCTAGCTAATTAATGGTTTATAGTTTCAAACTTATGTAGCTTTAACAAAATTATAAAGGTGATGGACGTACAATAAATGCGAAATCTCAGTGTCTAGAAAGATTTTCAATAATATAAAAACAGTTTCGTCAACTAAGTCATTTATTTAAAATGTATTCGTTGACCCAACCAAGGGTGTTAACCTGAAAAAAAAAAACAACTCAATTATTAAAATATCACGGTTATATCACAGCTTCTGAGGACGTATTTTTTTTTTTTTTTGTGATGCTATTTATGTATCTGCCTTTAGCATCGTAGCTTTTAAACTGTTAGATCGATTATGATGCTGATTATGGAAGCTAACGTAATCGAGATGAGTCTATATTACTTGAAGATCCGATAAGTCAATCCGAAGATATTATATTTATTATGATGGTTAGAATTTCTGATATAAAAGTACCTTTAAAAGTGTATATTTTGATAAATAATTATGGTCCATTTTCGATATTACTTTTCCCCAAAACAAGAATCTGAGTACCTAGTGTGAGCTTTCACCAAAGCAAATCGAAAACTTTACATTCGCGTAAAGTCAAATTTTATATGGAATTGAAGCAGCGCCCCCGGCAGTATCGAGAGAAAACTCAAATGGGTGTGTCAGTGTCATATAAAATTTGCGTTTTCCGTTCTCGATATCGACGCGGTAAAATCTTACACTAGCCACACTGGTGAAAAAAACCTTATTATGCAATGTACTCGGTAGGTAGGTACGAAATACATACTCGTACACAAGTTTGAGGTGCTAAGAATAACTTAACCTCTCTCTTTGAAATACAGACAGACAGGAACAAAATGATAAATAACACAAAAAATGATTTATTCTTCGGGTTTTCCTATAAAACTATTTCACAACATAAACTGACTGTTAAATTACCCGTATTACTTTCAGATGTAAAACCTGAATCCAGGTGAACCCTCATCCAACGTCGCGGCCTGATAAGTAGATGGGTTTGATGTGCTAGATGACTTCGCGTTGTTCGATGGGTTCACTGTAATGGAATAAAATAATTCAATCGAAAAGTGTTTTAGTTAGATCTTAGCAGCAGTCACCAATGTTGCAATGCATTTGGTAGTAAGTGATGATGCATTCTAAGATGGAAGCGGGCTAACTCATAAGGAGTAGATTGAAATCCATACCCCTCTCGGATTAAACACTACGACGTACCGGAACGCTTGATCTCTTTATCGGCAGGGTGGTAACTAGCCACTAGTTAAAGTATGAATATGAGTCACAAACACAAAGTAAATTATTCATACCGTTTACTACAGGTCCTTTGCCATCAGATGTTACATATCCATCGGATGTAGCTGGTGTGTAATATAATGGTCCTCCAAAAAATGGCACTAAAACAAATTATACAAAATTAATGTGAAATCTATGTTTATTCTAGAACTATCTAAGAACTTTTATAGTAATAAGATTATCTTAGAAGATTATGATAATTTCAACATTTCTGTTCAATAAATTCGCTTCCCGATGTCAATGCGTAGATTAATGATAATCTTGATCAACAGATAGAGCGAGTAAGAAGGCACTATATGTAATTTAATTAAGATGCGCAGGCGTCCGCTGCTTAACCTATATTTTGCGAATAACAGCTAATATTAATTACTTTGATGAGCTAGCGGACGACGACGATCCTGTCTTTATTTCCTTACGTCCAAAAACAAACAAAGCCCAGCATATAAAATCATTTGGGTATTTTGACTTTTTTTTATTAAAACTTTAGGTACTACTATCAGGATGATAACTACACACATGCACACGTAGAATAATGGCAAGAATACTGGCTGAATTTCCTCGTAGGATAGCGAGGCCTCGTCCTTTGCGCAAAAAAGCCAACTCTTCTGTCACCAGTCGAGGTAATATTAAGCTATAAGTTGAAATACTTACAAAACGTACAACTTCCTGAGATTACTAGGCACGCCATAAAGGCGGCCATTATGTACAGTTTCGCTGTCATGTTATAAAATGAAGGCTTTTCGAAGCATTTTGAGTCATAAGTATTTTGAATATTTATACACTTTACACTAATTAAAATACTTCGTGACCACGATTATGAATTCATTGACTCCATAAAAGATAAATTATATCTATGTATTATTTTAATGGATTTCAATTAAAATGAATAATATTATTTTCAACACGATTTCATGAGTTATATAATTTTTATGCGATTGATGACTTTAATTTTTTATGGTGTAAAATGATAAAAAATATATAAAATGAGCAAAATAAGTACCTATTATCGACAAAAAAATAATAAATTAACAAATATTAAAATAATGCAAATAAAAAAATATTGAAAAAAATTGCTTATTGACAATTCAAACTAATCTTTTACTAATAACATTGATTAAATATTTATGACTTTGACTTAAATTAATAAAAACAACTTGCTCGCTAGAAGATTGACTCAACATTATACAATGGCGGTAATCTTATCTCTTAGCTTTTCATGATTTTTGTACATGATAGCACTTTATTGCAACCTCTCCTGATGTGATTTAGTTTCATCTTGACCCTCTGTGTCTTGCCCGGAGCCAAATTTCACCAACTTACTAGACCTGAACTAATTTAATTATGATAATATTTTACTTTAAGTTGAGCTGGGAGTCAAATTTAAGGCCGTTCAATTTTATGGCATGCAAGACTGTATCAATAAGGTCGTTTAGATTAAGAAACGAGAAACTTTTGCGCTCATTATGTTGTAGGCGTCAACAAGAAAAGATTTGGTACAAACTCTGTCATACATAATTCTGAATTAAACTTATCATCACATCAGATGTGACTATGTGTCTATCAGTTACTATAAAGATGTATTACTATCACCTTAGTCATTCAGTAACAATATACGACAATCCCTAGATAGGCATGAACCTTCAGTGAGGCAAAGCAACCTTTCCTTAACCTAAACTTAATTTACTGTGTGAGGTACTCAGGTATTCAGGTATTCAGCACCTTGGGAGCCATCGGTTCTTTGAACTATAATTATGTCCTGTATATTGCTAGTTCAGATTCGTTGAGCTATGTCGTTAGCATTGGTTATTGCGGTGCAGATCTCCTCATTTCAGATTCAATCATGCAGGGCTCTCCAGCGTATGCTGAGTTACTTTGAGCTTATGGTTAGAGTTGAAGAAACAAACATATGGCACAATTAAGTGGAAAAATATATTAACTACCTACTTCGCAGGACATGTAAAGCACATGTCTTGTATGCACTGTGCCGTCCTGAGGCAACCGGCGACTTTACCTCTCAAATCAGTATGTCGATTCTTGAAAAAAAAACAGTTTTGAACTGTTTTTTGAGTTTTTGACATACTATTTTCACCATTACTTTTAAATAGTTTAAAAATAAGTTTATGATATTTGAAAATAATCTTAAAGATTTAATTGATATTATCTTAAAGATATTTATACGTTTCCTGTTAATGGCTGGAAAGCAACCGTCTTTCAATATCCAAAAACGTACGATTGCTTTTTTGTAATGATTATACCTATAGTAAAAATATATCTATAGTAAAAAAAACCTGGTTGTTCGAGCTGTGCTCGATGTTTTTTTCGCCCATGAAACCCCTGCATACAAAATTTCATAGCTGGAGCTATTTCCGATATTTAGGTTATAATTAGGAAATCAAGAATTGCTTGTTTTAAGTTATTACATTATATTATGTATTCAATTCTATAAAAATTCCTCTATTTTATCGATTTTAACTGTACAGGTACTGTTTCTTTTACAATTCAAGGTCGTTTAACTTAATAAACTAATATATAAAATAATATATTAAAACAATTGGTTAAAATATCAATTTATTTATTGAAACTTAATTAAGGAATTCGAACGTCCCCTTGAAGCTTTCAATATTTCCTGTAAAAATAAATTGATCATTAGATATGATTTATGGAATTTATGCGTATTATATCAGATTTTCTTTTTTAGAGAAAAAACAATATAGTCTTATAAAACAATATGTTGTTTTTTTTGCTGGACCAATTATTAATTATAACATTACGTTACTCCTATAATAAAATACTAAAATTTCGTTTAAAAGTTACTAATTAGTATAAAATTCAGGCCTTTAACTAATTTCTCCTACCTTTCTCCTACGTGTTGTTTTTCATTCCTTAAAAGTTTGCCCTTGAGTACAATCACAGTAGATGGTAAGGGATGATGAAATCTAAGATGGAAACGGACTGACTTGTTAGGAGTAGGATGAAAATCCAGGTTTATGCCCAACACTGTACCGGAAGGCTAAATGGCTTGGCGGCGCCTCTTTGCCGGCAGGGTGGTAAATAAACACGGCCAGCCAGACCAGGAACAATTAGGAAATTTTATCAGCCTCATCGAGAACTGAACCCTGGACTTCCGTCTTATAAATTCTCTGCGAATACCACTGCGCTACAGTAATTAATTAGTAATAAAAATACGATATACATACTACCAGCCCATATAACCGGGTCCATGCAAGTGCGCCGTCTGCGATGTATACGGCGACGAATTGCTCTCCGATTCAGCGTTGTTGACCGGGTTCACTATATATAATAATTTTATAATTTTTTTAACAATTAGAACTTTCTTTTCAAGTCGGATACTAAAACTTTCTTTTAAATGTAACAAATATTTTTTGTAAACCGCACTAAAATCGATGTAGCCAAACGTGAGGTAATCGTGTACAAAAATACATACATAGCAGGTTAAATTAAGAACCATCTATTTTGTATTAAAACGAGTACTTCAAGAAGTTGTTATTGTGCGGTTTTAATTAAGGGGTGGTTAATGAATAAAAACCCCAAAAGACGAGAAGGAGCTAAAAAAAACAAAATTAGCAATTTTGCGTAGAAGAGATAAAGCTTGGTGGTACATTTGTACCACATTCAAGCATTCCGATGGTTCTGGTGGTGTAAGACGATCTCTATTATTACTAACCTTCTACTAAATTAAGCTAAATAATGTAGAGTATGAAACATTATATCACTTGGTATTAATTAAACTGTTACAATACCCACTTCATTCGTTTTATAAGATGCACTCGAATTTTAAATACCCCTGTAATCCAACCGTTACATATTTTACTTTTAAAGAACATACCGTTTACTACTGGTTCCCCACCATTACTGCTTATATATCCTGAGGAGCTAGGGAAAGGACCACCCATTGCACTGCCCGACGTATAAGATGGTCTCCCCCAAAGAGGATCTAAAAATATGAAAATTATTAAAACAAAGGTGCCGCATACAAAAACAGCAGATGATGTATTGCAGTGAATCTAAGAAAACTCCGAGCAAAGTCTGGGACGGGTGTAGGTTTAGGAAGTTAGGGAACTTCGTATCTAACGAGTATATTTGGTTCTTTAGTTCTTCCTATCCAGCATGGAATTTAAAATAATAAAAAAATGAGTATGTAAATGCGTTGGCTTTCTTATGTCATGGTATTCCCCGTTGGTATGGATAATATGAGGAGACATTTTCAAGAAAATAACATCAACTGGCAGTAAAATAGACTTGAATGACGTGAAGACAGACTGCGTGACGTTATTTCGCACCTAATAATGTTGTAATTTCCAAGTATAACAGCGTCCAGCAATGTACTTTACTTTATTCGTCAATGCGCTGCGACCCGGCCCGTCAATATTGTACTTAGTACACATTTTACGATGCAATGCGGCCCGCCCCGACCTGTTGCGACCAGACATAATATGCTCATACCTTAATGTTGTCAAATGTAACTACTTGCAAATACTTCATCCATCTGTAACTACTTGCAATCATATCTTGTAGTATGAGCCATTTTGATAATTCTAGAATAGGAGATCTTACCAGTGATTGGTTCATTAGAAAAATGAATGAAATACACTTTTCAAAAAACATTACATTAGAAAAGTGATTACATAAAAAATACTTACAAAAATTGCAACTTCCTGAAACTATAAGACCCGCTATGAAAGCTACAATAAACAAATTCGCTGCCATTTTAACTAACGATTATATTCAAAGAATATGGGTATGTAAATATCATCTGTATTTATACGTGTACACAATGACCAATTAAAATCATCGTGACCACGATCTGTAATTATGTTTTTATTATATGAAAGTGAAATTATAGAATAATAAAACTAGGTTTTTCTGACTGCCTCGTTAATGCAGTGGTTAGATTACGCGGTTTCCGATTACGAGTTACTGGGTTTAAATCTTACGTCGGATTGTGGAATAACATTTTTCTTTCTTCTAAGGAATTTTTAAGAAAGAAAATTTCTGAGCCCGAAGTCGGCAAGTTGGTGGTGTTACACCCCGTGCCTCGGAGAGCTAATTAAGCCTGGGTTCCTCTCATGTCATCGTCATCTGATAGTGATCATTAAATAAAACCCTTAGACCACCACTCCGCATTAGAGCATCGTGGCAGTATAACCTCCGCTATAAGAAGGAAAGCCTGGCCTATAAATATACGAACTATAATATTATATGAACTATAAAATTATATAAAATATTCTTCGTCTTACTTGCTCGGAAAATTTACTCTTGCACAGCTAAATTAGGATGCAAAAATAAGTTTTGCCTTCCTAGTTAGGCAAACTAACTTTTAGAAAACATACACTTTAGCAATGAGGTTTGCACAGGCATAGAAAATTTTTAAAAATAAATATGAACGTTTAGAAATGAGGTTGCTCCATAAAGTATTTATAACGGTTATATACTCGTTTATACGAGTACATGTTAAAATTTTTAGATTATTTTTTGTTTTAATTATTTATATTATAAAACTTGTTATAGAAGGGTAAATCAATCTGTTATGTAACGCCTCACGGCGCCAGTCAGACTGCCCGTTCTCTCGCGCATACTGAAGCGGTAGGGAAGCTTTTCTGCTCTCTTACTTTAACCCAGAGCGCTATCCGTATTTAAGTTGTTACTTCTATGGGGCGTCCGCAGACGCTTACGTTCTTTTTATTTAAACAATGTTGATTTTAATACAAAAATATATAAAGAACAATTAAAAATTTGGATTTTATTGTTATTGCTTCGATTACCTATGTTCAAAATCATAGATATCGATTTTGAGCATTGCATCTTAGTCCCAAATAAAGATATTGTCGTGATTCTGAAAAAATAAATAAGGAGTTGCCTGCCACTTTTGAAATTTTTTAAGTCATCGCTTTGTTGTTCGGAGTTTGATCTTAGGATCCTTCGCTTACTCAGTATCCAGCAGCAAAAATCAGTTTTACTGCCCAGCCTTCCTAACAAATATGTATCAATTATAGTTTAATTAACGGTTTTAAAATGATGAGTAAAAAGTTTAAAAGATAAGTATAGTTTTAGGTTGTGCCAGCAGAAAGCAAAACATTCAACAGCCGTAAAACAGGGCGGTTTACCTAAATTCAGGTGTTGATGTAAGCAAAATACCACTGGCTCATCACTTGAGTTGAAATATACCCTGGAGAAGTTGATTGTTTATTAATAAACGAATAGTTAATAAGGATGCGTTACATTTTTAAATTAATTGACTAATAGTTGCGGCAGTTACAAAGTGTTTGTCAGGGAGTTACAAAGTGTATAACTTAACTTGTAAACTTGACTGAACTAATTTTATGAAGATAAAATAACATCGGTCTATTAGCAAATCAGTTGAATTGCATGTCGTGAATATCACCAAAACTTCAAGCAGTAGAGTTAAAGCATCATATTTCACTATTGTGTGCAAACAGCTCCGCAGCTAGATTAAAATCATGGCTCAAAATATTACTCTTCAAACGCCTTTTTATAGAACCATTAAATAAATTCAAATCATTACATAGTATAAAACAAAGTCGCTTATTTATGTTTGTCCGTACATATACTTAAATCTTTGAAACTACGCATCCGATTTTAATGCGGTTTTATCAGATAGAGTGGTTCAACAGGAAGGTTTATGTGTGTAATACATGCACAATGTAGTAGAGAAACGCTGATAGTTTTAGAGGTTTCTTATGTGATGTCGTAAATTAATGCATTTTTGCGCTTACATTGCAAACTCTGGCTAAACCCTAGGAGATATTAAAATATTGTTCTACAATATTGCACAACTTAAAAAGGTGAACAAAAAAGTAGCGATGGTATTATGTCTATATCTTAGGGATAACCCAAAATAACCATTTTTTATCTTTTACTTTCAACCAAAAGTAATGGCTTTTTACCCGACTGCGTCAGAAGGAGGGTTATGGTTTTCGAGCGTATGTATGTATGTATGTATGTCCATTTCTTCGGCACGCGTTACAGCCTAAACGGCTGAACGGATTTTGACATGTGAGGTGTCGTTGAATTTGTTTAAATTGTGGTAGTGACATAGGCTATATAAATTTTCAAAATGGCGGCTGTAAATGGGGGGGAAAGGGGGACGTGTGTATTTCTTTCTCTTATCTTAGCAATATGGGTGTCAAATGAAAGGTCGTAACAAGACCGTTTCAAAAATATAAATATCATATCATATTTATATTGCCGTTTTAACAAAAAATGGCAAAAAGTGTACCAAGTGTACAGTCTCATTTCTATATCATAAGCTAAAACTAAAAAGTCTCAAATAAAATTATTATTATAAAAACAGAAAACCCGACTGCTTAGTATTAAGAACTGAAAAGAGAAAAACAAGGATCACTATATCTATGTAAATTTTTTTTTGTCCCTGCCACCATAAAGTATTTAAAATTTTATATAGATATAGTGATCCTTGTTTTTTTCTTTTCAGTTCTTAATACTAAGCAGCCGGGTTTTTAGTTTTTATAATAATAATTTTATTTACGAAGTGATTTTAAGCAATACTGTATTAATCCTTATCTAATTGAGTATCTCAAATACTTTGTGCATTCAATATAGATCACTATTATAGCATGTAATTTAAGTAAATATTTTCCATGATAAATAAGATTTAAAATGCAGGGACGAGCGTTTGGGGGTCGCGCGTGCGTTCGCCGCTATTGGTACTAGCATTGCACCCGTGCGAAGCTGGGGCGGGCCGCTAGTTTATTATAAAAGTTCCTACTTGTTAGGTATTTGGTACTTAGGGGTAGTTCTTACAATTTTTCCGCCTTTTAAACTATTTTTTATAAATATGTATGTATTTTATTGTGTAAAAAAGGCTTTTTGACATCAATGCCCAAAATAATCTTTGCTAAATTCTATTTTTTTTTAATTTTGAATATTGAAAGCTAAACACAATAGGTACAATCTTTCTTGAGCTTTCATAGTAAAATACTTTTCTTAAAAAATCTGGTAAATTAACTATTTGAGAATTTAAACATCTATTTAACATGAGCTTTAATACATAGCATAGTAGGTAACTTTTGAAGTAATAAGCTTTACAAAACAATTTTTTTATTTATTTACAGTATATTTTTTCCAATCAATTGTAGAATGGTGTGCAATTTTGTCCTGTAACATAAAAAATAGGTAAAATTAGGAAATAATTAGTACTTAAATAAAATTTTAACGAACTTTGGTATTCTTCAACACCTCAAATATATGAAGATGTTTTAAACGGTTGGACCAGATATTAGCTAAATTAGAAAATACAAATATCAGTAGACACAAGAAAGGATTCCAAGAGTACGACATCGAGATTGAGAGATAGAGATATAAGTTTCGTTAAATTCCAAAGTTTCTAAGCAAGCGATTTTTATGCAAGTTTTTCTACTGTAGATATGAGTAATTTTAGTAAGACCAACCAAAATACTAGTACCAGAACACAATGTCACCATCCAGTGTACCCGGGTCCATGCAAGTGAGTAGTTTGGTAGGTGGTTGGAGATGCTTCGCTTTTCGCTTCGGCATTGTTTACCGGGTTCACTAATGACATTAAAATAAAACATTAATGGTAAATTTTTCTAGTATTGTTCAGTAAGGAAATCAATTTTTTTTTTGGGTCAAAGCCAGAATAAAAATGAAAATCATATTAAAGAGGCTTCTTAGCAGATAGGTAAATTATTTTTTTGTTGACCCAAAAACGAAAGAAATAATTTATTGGTACTTCAACCATTATTACCAATATGAAAGCACGCTGTAAAGTTATTTTTAGATAAACAAAAATATTCATCATATTTAAAAGATAGTTCTGATAAATTCAAAAATTTCTAAATTATTTTATATCAATATCAATTTTACATAATTTAATAGTTAAATAATCAAAAATAATAAACTGGAACATAAAACCATACCGTTAATTGTAGCAGGTGCTTGATAGTAATACGGCAACGGATTGTCTGAAAAACATGAGAACTTTTTAATAATATAATACTTATTTGTTTTGTAAGGTAGCGAAATTGTTGTTTGCTGAGTTTGTATATACAATACCGAGCAAGCGAAGGATTCAAAGTTCAAAACACGATCAAATCGGTTCAAAATCCTGCATGGAGCAATGCTAAGTTTTTTTATACCCCTACAGCGATAAAATCTCAGTTCCGCACTACATTTGAAGTCTTGTTAGTAGTGTTTCATAATTTTTATTTAAAAAAGAAATTTGTCTTCACATGCTTCTTTCTCAATATATTCAATAATCATAAATAAGAAATAGACATCTATACTAAAGCCAAAATCAATGTAGAAAGCAAATCAACAAACAAATTTAAAATGAAGGTAGAAAATGCAACACATTCTATGCCTAATAAATTTAAAATCATGTTTTATATTTTTATAAAAAATTATTAAAATAGTATTGAATATATTAATTAGTTTTAAGCTTATTAACTTTAATACTCATTAACAAGTTAATAAAATAAATAAGGTCTAAAATGATTAGTGATTTCTACCTTAACTTCTAATTTGTTTGTTGATAAGCATTATCCATCGAGTTTGGCTTTAGTATAGGAGCTGTTGTTTGTGAATGACATATCCTTTTACAAATGGTTGTAATAACCAAAGTGTTGTTTATTCAAAATTTTTAAAAATACTCAAAAACATTTTTAATTATATGAAAAACACTTACACCAGCAGCTGGCATTTAATACACATAGTGCCAAGAAAATGTTGACAATCAAGATTTTGGAGCTCATTATGTACGCCCTACGTTAGTGATACGATTATACAAATGTGCTTAGTATTTATACTAAAATCACAATAAAGATTGTTCAAAAGTCGTGGGCCACGACTTGCAATTTATTATATTAATGGGTCTTTGTAATAAAAAAAATAATGAGCTGATGAAAAGAGTAGTTTAAGTAGTAAATAAAATTTATAAAGAAAAATGGCAAGAGCCCACACAACATTTTACCCAATAGCGGCAAAATCAAAAATAACGCTCTCTTTTTCCTTACGATGGGTGTAAAAGGTAACGTTACGAGGGAAGGAATGAGCGATAATTTTGATCCATCATCCTAGATAAAATAATTATTTGTTATGCGAGGCAGCAAAATTGTCGTTTGCTGCGCACATTAAAAAAGACTACTGAACGTAGCGAGGGATTTATTACAAAGACAAGTACGAGTCGGACTTCCGAGAACGAGGGTCCCGTATAAATTTCCAGCTCCATCATATGATTCACAATATACCATAAATAAATATAATAATTTTTTTATCATCTGATTACAAATGTTTTTCTTGTAAAAATGTGTTTTCAGATCTTTGCCCTATATTTGTAGTAGATAAATAATTTATAATTTCTTATTTTCTGGAGTATCGTAATATGCATTTTTTGCGGCTTAAACGGCTGACTGTTGTTTTACCTTTATACGCATTGCTGTACAATAGATTGTAAAACGATTTTCTAGAAAAGCATTAATAAAAAAACGAATCTCCCGATAGTAAATAATTTATTATTTATAACTGTTTTTAAATGATTCGGCGATCTAAGTTTATCTTCTGAAATCCGAACTGTTTTGGCTAGTGTCTTTACTACTACTATGTAATGTTTATTTTTTAACCGCAAATTATATAAATAAATACATTTCTATAAAAGGTACAACGTACGGTGTTCACAGCTCTACTTCCTACTACACCACACTGCTGCTGAGGCGAACTAACGCGCTTCTAATAACGCAACAATTGTTGGTTTGTTTAGAACACGTGGCCTTTAAATACAGCAAGATTTTGCAGGGCATGTTAGGGAAACTGTTAAGGAATTCTTGACCTGTGTCCATCAACCTAAGGCTTCTGCGCTTTAAGTAGTATTTTACAAGTCTAAACTTTTCAAAAATCCAATTAAATATTTCAGTGAAAATGTTAATAATATTAACTGGATCATTTTATTGTTGTTAGTTAAAACGTCATAAAAATTAGAAAAGTAACCGGCAGCGGTAACAATTTATTAGCACGCTGTGGGCAGGTCGTATTTGTGGTAGAACATAATAAATGTCTGCTGGAAAAAATGTGTTCTTGAGTGGAAATCACGTTTGTCGCAGCTCAAAGGTTCGGAGAACTTAAGAAGGCAAGGCGAAGTGATTATGTGAGGAAGGTAAAGGATCGTGTGTGGTGGCGCGTTCTCGAATATAACAGGGAACAGTTAAGGGTTGAAGATGATGAAAATATTCATGTTCAATAGTGAAGTAACTTAGGTCTGTAACGCTAAATAGACTTTCATAAAAATATTTCCATATACAGTTTGCTCTGTAAAAACAGTAGGTATCAAAGTTCACGGGGAACTAAGTTCCTAAATCCCTCGCCTAACGCTCTTAAACTCGTGCACACATACTTACATCTCAATAGTTTTTTACGTGAACACTTGTTTTAGTTTCTCTGCTAACCTTACATCTAATTAAATTTTTTTTTATTTGGTCGTTTCGTTAGTCAAGAACCTACGTTGGTCAACATAAATACGGCTGTAATAAGTTACAGAGTCGCAGAAACTTTTCTTTAACTAAGGTGTAGAGTTTGTAGTGAACCCTCAATAAGAGTGTTTTTCTGATGACTACCGGTTGAGTCGGAAACTCAACAGTCAAAAATAATTGTCGTGATTTTGATCTGAACTCACTGTACTTTTACTAGCTTTATAAACTATGAACCCGTTTTTTATCATCAATGCTATTCCTCTAGGTCTCGCACCTTATGATATCGGGGATACGAAGCCCTAGGATACTCATCAGAAGATCTAGAAGATCAGACTGTTCCATCATGGGTAGGCGAGGTTAGGGTGATAATGTTTGATAATTTTGACGATCTCTATCATATGTTGATAACAGTAATCGGGACCGATGGCTTAGCGGTTCCGACACCACCAAAAATTCAACTCCGGCTTTAGAAATTTTCTGAAAAATTTCTTAGAAGAAAGAAAATCCTTAGAAGTCGACCCAGAATTTGAACGCAGGACTTCGTGATGAAACCACAAAGGCTAACCTCGTATTCTGTAGAAAAGGCAAATTTTTAGCTGCAAGGTAATCAATCAATTATTGAACACAACTAAATAACATGCACATATTGAACCGTTTTTTATTATTTAAATCAATGAAAAGTCACTTTAAGTGTAATTAATATTTATTATCTCTTAGAGATACAGCAGTTACATTAATAATAGTAGTAATATATTTATTTGTGCAACATTAATATTTTATTTATACACAATGTATGTTAGCGACGTTAGCGACGTTAGCGAAATTTGTGAAATTGTACTGTTTGCTGATGACACATCTTTAATTTTTAAAACTGATAGAAATAAAAGTGACTTTGACGATGTAAACCGTGCTGTATCGCATGTGTCGCATTGGTTTACTGCTAATAATTTACTATTAAATGCGAAAAAAACTAAATGTGTTGAGTTTTCTTTACCGAATGTAAAAAAAATAAATAAGTCTTTAATGATAAATGGTGAAACGCTAAAAATGGAGAGTTCTACAGTCTTTCTAGGAGTGACCTTGGACTGTAATTTTCAGTGGAGCGCTCATATAGAGTCACTGACAGCTAAACTTAGCTCAGCAGCATTTGCAGTGAGAAAAATAAGACAGTTTACCGATGTAGAAACAGCTAGACTGGTTTATTTTGCTTACTTCCACAGTGTGATGTCTTATGGCATCTTGTTGTGGGGAAAGGCTGCTGACATAAATTCTGTCTTTATACTTCAGAAACGAGCAATTCGGTCGATTTATAAACTTAAACCACGCGAGTCCCTTCGAGTCAAATTTAAAGAAATAGGAATTCTTACAGTAGCCTGTCAATACATATTCAATAACCTAGTCTTTGTTAAACAAAATATAAATATGTATAAACAGAAAAAGGATTTAAACAATCGTCTTCCTAGAAATGGACATAAGTTAGTCATATCAGCTTATCGCCTCCGAAAAGTACAAAAATCTTTCGTAGGATTGGGTGTACTCTTCTACAACAAGATGCCCAATTCAGTTTTAGATCTGCCATTGCATAAGTTTAAACAATGTATTAAAACTCACTTACTGAGTCAGGGTTATTATACTATCGATGAATTTTTAAATGACAAAGATGTTCAAAGGCAATTGGATAGGCTTTCAACTTCACACAGGAAGTAAAATAAATAACTTTATGTAACAACACACTTAATATTGTAAAATTGATAATATTATAAAAAGAGCAACTGTTGAGTCCGGCCTGCCTTCCGAGCCGGTGGTGGAGTCACTACAAATAGTCCAATTTGACGTTTCAAAAGTGCTTGTAATAAGCCTACTTGAAATAAACGATTTTGAATTTGAATTTGAATATATTTTATAACAAGTATTTTAAATTCCTTCATTGTTGTAAATTTTAACTATACTTATTTACCTAAAGTACCTAAAACTAGAAAGGATTATATCTTTTAAAGAAGTTATAAACTGGCTTAATTTCGATATAATAATACCTACAAGGTATAGGTACCTATAGTGACGGCGCTACAAGTACTTTTTAGCAGTAATCTGTGCATAGTAATCTTTAAGAAGAAATTAGTAACTTTCTTAGCGAGATGTTTTATCTTTCTACTCGGGCTTCATAATCATGTTGAAATTGGAACTTCGCAATAAAATAACTTTTTTAATTTGCTCAATATAATTTTAATTTGGAAAAAACAATGTAATTGAATAATTAAATTATACATTAATAATTCGATATATAATTTATATTATTATAATATACTTGGCATAATCATCGTCCATTATATTATTACCGCCGTGGTCAGTTGTCGTTTCATTTTAATTTTAACCTCTTCTTCCTGTAAGTGAAATAATATGACTTAAATAATTTACAAAACTACATTTGCCCACTATGTTTATCTGATTGTTACAGTTAATCTATGACTCATTGGATCGATTTAGAGGACTTTTTCAATGAACTACTTTTTAAATGTCTTTATTATAAAAACACGTGTGACGTATCACAACAATATTTGCTTTTAGAAAGGATAATCGTGGATGGATAATCATTATGTCCAATAAACAGGTTTACTATGTAATTTTTAATTAAATATTATAAGGAATATTCCCATACATCACATTTGTTGTAAATTCTGTGTTAGGAGTGTGTATGACTATAGTACAACGCTCCCGTAACCGTCTGACAGCTGTTTAGGCTTAATTAATAAAAAAACATACCATTCGGTCCACAAGGACAAAGGCGAGGCCTTGAGCGGTACTCTTTGTCTCTGCGTGGTCCTCCTGAAATACGAAACAGTAAGTTTTATGTTCCCCAGGTAAAAAGTATTTTCTAGGCAATCATAGCAGAAATAACACACCAAAAGTATGAAAAACTCAATGCAATTGAGACTTAAAATCATAATCGTACGCATTTCAACAATAATTTAATAGGTTACAACAACAATAACATCTTGAAATAATTCAAATAATAATAAATAATTAATTACCATTCACAAAACGTTCCGTGATAGTCAACTCTGGCACTAAGATGTAAGGACTCTTCTTTCTTTTGGGAGGCAATCTATAAATGATAACAGGTTTGCATTCTGGGATGCCTGGTGAATTACCACCGCCTGGACTGCTAGGACTGCTAGGAGAACCACCAGGTCCGGAAGGACTACTGGGCGAACCACCTGGCCCTGAGGGATTGCTTGGGGAACCACCGGGCCCAGAGGGACTGCTTGGGGAGCCACCAGGTCCAGATGGACTGCTGGGCGAACCGCCTGGCCCTGAAGGATTGCTCGGAGAACCACCCGGCCCGGACGGACTACTGGGCGAACCACCTGGCCCTGAGGGATTGCTTGGGGAACCACCGGGCCCAGAGGGACTGCTTGGGGAGCCACCAGGTCCAGATGGACTGCTGGGCGAACCGCCTGGCCCTGAAGGATTGCTCGGAGAACCACCCGGCCCGGACGGGCTACTGGGCGAACCACCTGGCCCTGCGGGACTGCTTGGAGAACCACCTGGCCCAGATGGACTGCTTGGGGAGCCACCAGGTCCAGATGGATTGCTGGGTGAACCACCTGGTCCTGAAGGACTGCTCGGAGAACCACCTGGTCCTGAGGGAT
The DNA here is from genome assembly GCA_034621355.1 of Mycalesis mineus. Classification (NCBI taxonomy): domain Eukaryota; kingdom Metazoa; phylum Arthropoda; class Insecta; order Lepidoptera; family Nymphalidae; genus Mycalesis; species Mycalesis mineus. Next base: position 6,553,614 of record CM067889.1, on the reverse strand, counting down.
TGCTTGGGGAACCGCCAGGTCCAGATGGACTGCTAGGAGTACCACCCGGCCCAGAGGGGCTGCTTGGGGAGCCACCTGGTCCTGAGGGACTGCTTGGAGAACCACCTGGCCCAGAGGGACTGCTGGGTGAACCACCTGGCCCGGAAGGACTGCTTGGAGATCCACCCGGTCCTGAGGGACTGCTTGGAGAGCCACCAGGTCCAGACGGATTGCTGGGTGAACCACCTGGCCCGGAAGGATTGCTTGGGGATCCACCCGGTCCTGAGGGACTGCTTGGAGAGCCACCAGGTCCAGACGGACTGCTGGGTGAACCACCTGGTCCTGAGGGCTGGCCAGGTTTACAACCTGGTTTTCCTGGTCTACCAGGTCTTCCTGGTCTACCAGGTCTTCCTGGTCTTCCTGGTCTTCCGGGTCGACCAGGTCTGCCGGGACGTCCTGGCCTGCCAGGTGGTCCATTATTACCGCCAGATTGACCTGGCGTGCTAGGAGGACCAGATCCAGGTGGAGTACTAGGGGATCCACCTGGTCCAGACGGACTGCTTGGGGAGCCACCTGGTCCTGAGGGACTGCTTGGAGAACCACCCGGCCCAGAGGGACTGCTTGGGGAGCCACCTGGTCCAGATGGACTGCTGGGCGAACCACCTGGCCCCGATGAATTGCTTGGAGAACCACCAGGTCCAGATGGACCGCTGGGTGAACCGCCTGGCCCAGAGGGACTGCTAGGAGAACCACCGGGTCCAGACGGACTGCTTGGGGTTCCACCAGGTCCAGATGGACTGCTGGGCGAACCACCTGGCCCAGAAGGATTGCTTGGGGAACCGCCAGGTCCAGATGGACTGCTAGGAGAACCACCCGGCCCAGAAGGACTGCTGGGTGAACCACCAGGCCCAGAAGGACTGCTTGGAGATCCACCCGGTCCTGAAGGATTGCTGGGAGAACCACCTGGCCCAGAGGGACTGCTTGGGGACCCACCAGGTCCAGATGGACTGCTGGGTGAACCACCCGGCCCAGAGGGATTGCTTGGGGAGCCACCTGGTCCAGATGGACTGCTGGGCGAACCACCTGGCCCTGAAGGATTGCTTGGAGAGCCACCAGGTCCAGAAGGATTGCTAGGCGAACCACCAGGTCCAGATGGACTGCTGGGTGAACCACCAGGTCCTGAGGGACTGCTTGGAGAGCCACCTGGTCCGGAAGGATTGCTTGGGGAGCCACCAGGTCCAGAGGGACTGCTGGGTGAACCACCAGGTCCTGAAGGATTGCTCGGAGAACCTCCCGGGCCAGACGGACTGCTCGGAGAACCACCCGGTCCAGAGGGACTGCTCGGGGACCCACCGGGTTCAGATGGACTGCTGGGTGAACCACCCGGCCCAGAGGGATTGCTTGGGGAGCCACCAGGTCCAGAGGGACTGCTGGGTGAACCACCAGGTCCTGAGGGACTGCTTGGAGAGCCACCTGGTCCGGAAGGATTGCTTGGGGAGCTACCAGGTCCAGATGGACTGCTGGGCGAACCACCTGGCCCTGAAGGATTGCTCGGAGAACCTCCCGGGCCAGACGGACTGCTCGGAGAACCACCCGGTCCAGAGGGACTGCTCGGAGACCCACCGGGTCCAGATGGACTGCTGGGTGAACCACCCGGCCCAGAGGGAGTGCTTGGGGAGCCACCAGGTCCAGAGGGACTGCTGGGTGAACCACCAGGTCCTGAGGGACTGCTTGGAGAGCCACCTGGTCCGGAAGGATTGCTTGGGGAGCTACCAGGTCCAGATGGATTGCTGGGCGAACCACCTGGCCCTGAAGGATTGCTCGGAGAACCTCCCGGGCCAGACGGACTGCTCGGAGAACTACCCGGTCCAGAGGGACTGCTGGGTGAACCACCAGGTCCTGAGGGATTGTTTGGGGAGCCACCTGGTCCAGAGGGACTGCTTGGGGAGCCACCTGGTCCTGAGGGACTACTCGGAGAACCACCCGGCCCAGAGGGACCGCTGGGAGAACCACCCGGCCCAGAGGGACTGCTCGGGGATCCACCGGGTCCTGAGGGACTGCTCGGAGAACCACCTGGCGAAGAGGGACTGCTTGGGGAGCCACCTGGTCCTGAGGGACTGCTTGGGGATCCACCCGGTCCGGACGGACTGCTGGGTGAACCACCTGGTCCTGAGGGATTGCTTGGAGAACCACCTGGTCCGGAAGGACTGCTGGGTGAACCACCTGGCCCTGAAGGACTGCTTGGGGACCCTCCCGGTCCTGATGGACTACTGGGTGACCCGCCTGGTCCACTGGGATTCTTATTTGTTGCTTTAGCTGTAAAAAAATCATTTAAGAGTACTTGAAAAAACTAACAATTCTATATATATTTAATTATAGTAATAATAATGTTTACAAAATCTGCTTCTTTTGTTACATAGGCCCTTAAAAACATGCGTTTCAAATTTTTATTTGACTTATGGGATGAAAAAGGTAATGGTAGACTATTGTTCTCTGTTAAAATCTGAAGTGTTAAATGTCCTCTAGTAAAATTTTCATAGCTGTAATGAAGAATAATATTGAGAATATCAAAACTAACCATTTGCAGAAGCAATTGCTTCCGCAGAACCGTCGCCCTTGCTATCAGCTGTAAGAAATTACACAAAGTCTTATTTAAAATTATAAAAAAAATTATGATAACCGTTTTATTGTTAACAAAATTGTATTTGACCAAATAACGGAGTCACGAGAAACAACGAAGGAGGAACGGAGTAAGGGAGGCGAAGGAGATATCTTTTACTATGATTTGGTAAGTATCTGCCGCTACTAGATTATTTCTACTACTTTTAGAAGATGAAGTATTTATGATAGTCATTCACATAATTTGGTACATTGTAGATATGTTGTTAAAAGTGTAAGGGGGGTAGAGGGAATGAAGGTATACGCTCATTTACGACAAGTTAAGGTTTATAATTTTTGTATGTTTGTGTATTTGAATGTTTATTATAAATCATGCAAATATGGAATTTCTTCTGATTTTTGGGTTTTTTAATAAGATGCCTTGCATAAACTTACCTTTAGCAGATGCAGTTGCTTCTGATGATTTCGCTGAAATAGATTACAAAAATGTTTATTTGCTTTCGTGTATTAAAAATATATATGTTACATAGCTTTGAACATATAGTTAATAAAAATATATTAATTTTGTTATTTTGCGCGAAAAATCTACGAATCCAAGCGACAGAGTCACACAGATCCGACAGACCGTGCGTTTCACTCTGCGAAGTCATCGTAAAACATAATGCTTGCATAACTTGCTTATTCAGATTGATCTTAATCTACCTGTAAATAGTTCACGACATTTATTATTTGTGTTGATGTTTCTCTGCTCTGTTGTTATTATACCATATCGTTTTCTGTAATTTAATAATCTTACTTTGAAGATTAAATAGACATCTATCGTGCGTATAAACTGTTCGCGGGCTAAGTGAAAGCTCGAAAGTCCACTATCGCGGCATCCACGGCACGAAATAGATGTCCTATCTATTAATAACATTGATTTCGATAAAGAAAGATAGACGTTAGATTTACAGAATAGCCGCCCAGGGCTTTTAAATATAACTAATATTCATGGATCCTCACCGGCGCATAGTTTGGGCTAGGCTAAGATACCAGCTTAGGAGAGAATAAATCAGTGGTCTAACGAGTGTGTAAGTGTGAAGACCAGACCTCTGGATTGAAGTATGCTTTTAACCGTGTATACATTTAGGCTTATTGGCATACACGTATCACAAATTTAAGCGATAGAGTAATTTCATATTACTTACGGTCAGATCCAGTCGTTTTCGCTATAGGAGAAAATAAATATACTTCATTACAAATTAAAACGCAATATAGTTCATACTTTTTTCTTATTATTTCCTTTTCCTGAATAATAAATTTAGAATCTTGTGCGAATTCTTAGTTTCCTGGGATAAAAGGTAGACTATATATTTTCACGTCCAGCCACTAGTTATGGCTTAAAGGAGTAATACACAAACACATACAAAAAAACCCAAACTTTTGCCTTTAAAATATTAATATAATGACTGTGATGTCATGAAAAATAAACATTTGTGGAATGTACGTCGGATGATTTAACATGGACAGTGTTACAATTACAGGTATTATAAAGATTATGTTATATATAGTGAAATACAAAAAAATATGATTGTCATGGATTAGTATGTACATACCACTAGCACCAGCGTTTGCTTCTGCAGAACCATTGCCTTCCGTCTTTGCTGTAAATTTTGGTAAGTTAATTTTATAAGAATAATTCTATAAGTAAAGAAATTTTCTCAATGTAGTATTTTAATCTATGCAGTATTTTCGCTACTAAGGTGCAAGGTAAGAGCCCGTTAACACTGTTTTACTGATCCAATTTATCGGATATGTTTAAAAAAAAAATGACGCTTGGAATTGTATGAGAGACCTCACATTTGATACAGTATTCTGTATACGGCCATCAATGGAAAAAATGTATCCGATAAAACGGACCAGTAAAATGGAAGCATGTGTAAAATGCCATAACAAAACACTAACTATGGAGTACGGAACTGTATATATTAATGTACGTTAATTAATTATTTATCTTTGATTTACCTTTAGCGTAAGCATTTGCTTCGGCAGATTGTCCCGCTGTAAGGCATAAATTTCAAAATTACACTTTGTTCAATCAAAATAAACTTTAAAATAGTTGATAAATAAATATTTTTATTACATGTTTATGTAGTGAGTTAATCATTTGAGATTGCAATTTTACCTTCTAGTTATAAATGTCAATAAAGTTTAAGGGTTTAACCTATTTTTTGTGTAAAACAGTGTGATTTACTTTAACTGAATCTTGAAAAATTTATTTGCAAGATACATTATCAGTAATTACGTAAAAGGCGGAAAATAACTTTTTAAAAGTTTTCTAAGACTTTAAAAAGTTTTATGTTGCAGCTATGAGAATTGGTAATAAAGTTAATAGTTTCAGGTTGAGTGGGTATTTTCAAACTATGATAAATGTACCTAGATATACCCCTAAGTCTATCTTAACTTATACGGACATTTACAGAAGTATGAAATAATTTAGTCAAAAATATTTATAAAACTTACGTTCTGAACCACCTGATCCAGAGGGGCTGCTAGGTGAACCACCAGATCCAGACGGACTGCTTGGTGAACCGCCAGATCCCGAAGGACTGCTAGGTGAACCACCAGATCCAGAAGGACTGCTAGGTGAACCACCAGATCCAGAGGGGCTGCTAGGCGAATTGCCAGATCCTGAAGGGCTGCTAGGTGAACCACCCGATCCAGAGGGGCTACTTGGTGAGCCACCCGATCCAGAGGGACTGCTAGGCGAACCGCCAGATCCAGAAGGACTGCTAGGTGAACCGCCAGATCCAGAAGGACTGCTAGGCGAACCGCCCGATCCAGAGGGACTGCTTGGTGAACCGCCAGATCCAGAGGGGCTGCTTGGTGAACCACCTGATCCAGAGGGGCTGCTGGGTGAACCACCTGATCCAGAGGGGCTACTTGGTGAGCCACCCGATCCAGAGGGACTGCTAGGCGAACCGCCAGATCCCGAAGGACTGCTAGGTGAACCACCAGATCCAGAAGGACTGCTAGGTGAACCGCCAGATCCTGAAGGGCTACTTGGTGAGCCACCCGATCCAGAGGGGCTGCTAGGCGAACTGCCAGATCCTGAAGGGCTGCTAGGTGAACCGCCCGATCCAGAGGGGCTGCTAGGTGAACCACCTGATCCAGAGGGACTGCTGGGTGAACCACCTGATCCAGAGGGGCTACTTGGTGAGCCACCCGATCCAGAGGGACTGCTAGGCGAATCGCCAGATCCCGAAGGACTGCTAGGTGAACCACCAGATCCAGAAGGACTGCTAGGTGAACCGCCAGATCCTGAAGGGCTACTTGGTGAGCCACCCGATCCAGAGGGACTGCTAGGTGAACCGCCAGATCCCGAAGGGCTGCTTGGTGAGCCACCCGATCCAGAGGGACTACTAGGTGAGCCACCCGATCCGGAAGGGCTACTTGGTGAGCCACCCGATCCAGAGGGGCTACTAGGCGAACCGCCAGATCCCGAAGGACTACTGGGTGAACCACCAGAACCAGAAGGACTGCTAGGTGAACCACCAGATCCAGAAGGGCTGCTAGGCGAACCGCCCGATCCAGAGGGACTGCTTGGTGAACCGCCAGATCCAGACGGGCTACTAGGCGAACCACCCGATCCAGAGGGGCTGCTAGGTGAACCACCTGATCCAGAGGGGCTGCTGGGTGAACCACCTGATCCAGAGGGGCTGCTAGGTGAACCACCCGATCCAGAGGGACTGCTAGGCGAACCACCAGATCCCGAAGGACTGCTAGGTGAACCGCCAGATCCTGAAGGGCTACTTGGTGAGCCACCCGATCCAGAGGGGCTACTAGGCGAACCACCAGATCCCGAAGGACTGCTTGGTGAACCACCAGATCCAGAGGGACTACTAGGTGAACCGCCAGATCCTGAAGGGCTGCTAGGTGAACCACCAGATCCAGAGGGGCTACTAGGTGAACCGCCAGATCCCGAAGGACTACTGGGTGAACCACCAGAACCAGAAGGACTGCTAGGTGAACCACCAGATCCAGAAGGGCTACTAGGCGAACCGCCAGATCCCGAAGGACTACTGGGTGAACCACCAGAACCAGAAGGACTGCTAGGTGAACCACCAGATCCAGAAGGGCTGCTAGGCGAACCGCCCGATCCAGAGGGACTGCTTGGTGAACCACCAGATCCAGACGGGCTACTAGGCGAACCACCCGATCCAGAGGGGCTGCTAGGTGAACCACCTGATCCAGAGGGGCTGCTGGGTGAACCACCTGATCCAGAGGGGCTACTTGGTGAGCCATCCGATCCAGAGGGGCTGCTAGGCGAACCGCCAGATCCCGAAGGACTGCTAGGTGAACCGCCAGATCCTGAAGGGCTACTTGGTGAACCACCCGATCCAGAGGGGCTACTAGGCGAACCACCAGATCCCGAAGGACTGCTTGGTGAACCACCAGATCCAGAGGGACTACTAGGTGAACCGCCAGATCCTGAAGGGCTGCTAGGTGAACCACCAGATCCAGAGGGGCTACTAGGTGAACCGCCAGATCCCGAAGGACTACTGGGTGAACCACCAGAACCAGAAGGACTGCTAGGTGAACCACCAGATCCAGAAGGGCTGCTAGGCGAACCGCCAGATCCTGAAGGGCTGCTAGGTGAACCGCCCGATCCAGAGGGACTGCTTGGTGAACCACCAGATCCAGATGGGCTACTAGGCGAACCACCCGATCCAGAGGGGCTGCTAGGTGAACCACCTGATCCAGAGGGGCTGCTGGGTGAACCACCTGATCCAGAGGGGCTGCTAGGTGAACCACCTGATCCAGAGGGGCTGCTGGGTGAACCACCTGATCCAGAGGGGCTACTTGGTGAGCCACCCGATCCAGAGGGGCTGCTAGGCGAACCGCCAGATCCCGAAGGACTGCTAGGTGAACCGCCAGATCCTGAAGGGCTACTTGGTGAGCCACCCGATCCAGAGGGGCTACTAGGCGAACCACCAGATCCCGAAGGACTGCTAGGTGAACCACCAGATCCAGAGGGACTACTAGGTAAACCGCCAGATCCTGAAGGGCTGCTAGGTGAACCACCAGATCCAGAGGGGCTGCTAGGTGAACCACCAGATCCAGAGGGGCTGCTAGGCGAACTGCCAGATCCTGAAGGACTGCTAGGTGAACCGCCAGACCCAGAGGGACTACTTGGGGAGCCACCTGATTGTCCAGGTTTGCCTTTGGGCTTCTTTCTTCTTGCCTTTGCTTTAGCTGTAAAGTTGTAAATTTTGAATATAAAAAAAAACATTTGTTAACTTAAATATTTTTAAAACCATTGAATGCTACGATCACATCAGTGCATGCAGCAGCAGAAATCAGTTCAGAGCACTTTCACTTATTTATTATCTTAACAAAAATGCTAAGTACCTGGTGTAGACTAACACTAGTAACTTAACAATTTTTCCAATTCGTGTAGTATATGTAAAGATAAGTGTATAAACAATTATAAAATATCCCAGTAATAGGTTAATAATAAAGATAAAATTATAAAAAATTAATGTTGTTTTTAAATGAAATGATTGGATCAAAAATGCATACCAGAAGCACTTGCATTGGCAGCTGCTTTTCCACCTCCACTAGATTTTGCTGCAGACAAAATAAAAATATTACTTCTTTTTTTTATTTAATAGAGATATTTTTTTAAATATGAAGTCTAAAACGTGATGATATAAACTGTTTACGGAAACCACCCTAATGAGTATACCTTTAATTTTATAAAGATGTATTAGCATTATATTTTTCAAAACCATACAATTTCTCTTATCCTTACCAACAATAGGACGAAAACCGGGTTACAAACACATGACCTCTCGGTGCTAATCCAGCTCACTGACAGAAGAGCTAATTATACTTTAATATTACAGTTGCCTAAGCCCTGTTTGATTGTGAACAATGGCCAAGTCTCCTCCCGATTGTTGAATAAAAATATAAAATAAAATAATAGTATGTTGATTACCTCTAGCACTAGCATTGGCTATAGCTTCACTTGATCCCTCATCACCTTCTCCCTCATCTCCTGTGTTTAAAAAATAACTAATTTTTAATTTTAGATCCTAAAGACCCGAGATCCTTAGGCCATGGAGTTCAAGTGCAATATTTTTTTCCGAAATATTTTACCGTGGTTGCTTGCCTCGGCTGGTTAGCTCTTATAGCCAGGCTATACAACACGGAAATGTAGCCAGTATTTTTGCCACGATATTATTGATGATTGATGACATAATTTGTATAGTTATTAGAATAAGTTAGCTTAAGTTTCTTATTATTGAATCTTAATAAAAAAATGACTGGCTTATTTCCATTGGAAGGATATCTTTGTTACGTCACCAATAAAATCTCTTGTACTGAGATTCTTTTTGAATTTTCCATATTAAGTACAGCAATAGGATTCTCTTATATAAAAATTATAGAATGACAGGAAATTAAAATATTAAATACTTATGTAGTTGTAAATATAAAATTCAAATTTGAAATTTACCTCCACCGCTCCCCTTATTTCCTTCAGAACCTTCGCCTTCATTCCCTTCTGCAGAAATGTAATGATTGTTGAATAAATTAAAATTTAAATATATATTTTATTTTTATATATATAAATAAAATTAAAAAAAAAATTTAAAAATTTAAATAATAAATTTTTACTTGTTTATATGTACGCGTAATGAATTATATCTTAAAAGAACATTAACTGTATTTAATGTACTGTATTTATCTATAGAATGCAATCAAGTTGAAATAAATAAAAAAAACTGTTCGTTGATAATAAATATGGGCGCTACTATGCTTTAAAAGATTACAAATGTTGGCACTCGTAACAGAGCAAATTAAAACGTCCTTTCCGAGGAAATCGTCGTGACCGAGTAGGGTTTCAATATAAGGTGTGCTGTGGTTGCAATGTAAGGCTTGGTACACACAGCAAATAAGTTGACTCAAAATGGTAGTGTCAGCGCTTATTTAAACACAATCAAAAGCGTTACAAGCATGTCCTGTAGTTGCCTGGGAAAACAAAACAGCTTAACGTCACAAATTTCACGAACAACAGTGACGTTGGATAGTCACTAAAAACCGGAAATAAAATATTAATAATCACTACAATCACGGTCAGGGTTTAACTTACATTCGGCTTAATATATGCGTGCTGGACTCTATATCGCCTGCATCAGTGATAAACATTGTCACAAACACTTAGCGCGGAAGTCGATTTCCAGTGTAGAACTGGCCACTGAGTGCGAGTTGCTACACTGTGGTAATCTTATTTAATTTGATATCAGCCTTATTTATATAGTAAAATTGGTATATTTTACAATACACAATTAGTTAAGTAAACAGTTATCTAATTTACAACTTACTGTCTCCGCTTCCTTTGCTTCCCTCAGAACCTTCGCCTTCTTTTCCTTCTAAATAAATAGTGAAGTATGTTGAATTAATACATTTTAATATAGGTAAATCAAATTAATTTATTTAAAAAGTTATTGATGATGAACCTTATAACATGTTCTTTGATCATGAGGCTTATAAAATTATGAACTAGGAATATTTGGTAAAACTAAAAAAGAGGTCGAATTTTTGAGTTTCGCAAATACGAGGAGAACCAAATCAATTATTTCATATTTATGTATTTGTATCTCAAGTTATAAATCTGATTACAAACTTACCTCCACCACTTCCCTCAGAACCCTCGCCTTCATTTCCTTGTACACAAATATAAAGGTAATTAAATTAATTAAAATGAATTGTTAGTATGCCAAATTTCAAACTACGGGTATTTTTATATCTACGCGTGATTTAGTATACAAACATTGACGTAATAATAAAATTCTAAGTTACATGACAATGTAAATCTACTTATTTGAAATCACGAGTACTAATCTATTTCATAACATACAATAGTTGTTAATATTACTGTTCCATATAATGATAATCTGCTGAGAAAATATGTCAAAATACTTGAACTATGCACAAGGGATTACCGCCATGAGGAATGTAGAGTCGACGGTTGTTATTCCTATAGACGTTTCAGTTAATGGTCATAAAGCGAAAAGCTTCGTCTTATGAAGCTTTCGCTTGGCTTTTGGATCAAGAGTCGGTAGAAGGCGGTAATTCTTGAGACGGTGCGTATTGTGAGGTCCTCTGCAGCCTTGACCACCAGTTGATTGGGCCCTAAAGTCTCGCAGTTAAAGGACTGGATTTGTTTTTATAAATTTTTAACACAGTTTTATATTGTTTTTTTATGAGCATTGTAACAAAGAAAAAAAAGAACTGTAAAAAATAAATGAGAATAAAAAAGTAAAAAAGAATAGCAATCTGATTGACGACTCACCTCCACCGCTTCCTTTGTTTCCTTCTGAACCTTCCCCTTCCTTTCCTTCTACACAAATGATGAAGATGGTTAAAGGAATAAAATATAATTATTTTGATATATGCCAATTGTTGACCTAATTACTATTTAACTTACTAATTAAATTACGCGTGATTGAGTATAGAAACATTTACATATTATTATCTTAGAACATAAATTCGTGTTATGGTCGTCCATTTTAATTTATTATAGTTGTTATTTTATAATAACATTACCACTAATATTTACTATACTAAAAACCTTTCTTATCGTTTTCTTGCATGAAATTGATAAATAAATAAAACAAGTTTAATTAATGAATTTATAAATATGAGCCCTATATTTTACCTTCACCGCCACCTTTGCCTCCCTCAGATCCTTCATTGCCTTTGTCTCCTGTAAAATAATATTATAAAATAATACTTAATAATAAAGTAAAAGCTGTACATGCTTTGTATTTACGTTGCTATATATGTAAAATTTATTATTCTTATATTGATACTTAGGCACTATGGTATATGCGTGCCTGAAGTGCATTATTATGTTAATTTTGTAAACTGTTGTTAGTCTGAAATGTTTCTTGTATAGTAAGTACATTTCATCCTTTTTCAACTATCATTATTTATTAATTAACTTACCACCTTTTTCGTTACCTTCTGACCCTTCATTACTTGCTTCACTTTCCGCTGCATTGACAAACAAAATTAATCATTAAAGCAGAAAAAGGATGATAATTATTGTCAATTGATTTGTTGGCGTTAATTATTTTTCCAAATCTGGCTCAATTTCATTGAAAATGATTTTGTAAGTAAGTACTCACCGCTAGCTTGAGCATTTGCTACAGCAGATCCTTCACCTTTACTTTCAGCTGGAATAAGGTATATTAGTTGTCTATTATTTCTTGAATATACTCAACTTCGTTAACTTCTAGTAGACATATCAGTCTTTTGGAGAAGTTAAATCTTTATTTGTAAAGATTTAGTTATTTGAAAATCAGATTATATTATTCTGGATATAATACTAAATTCATTAATTACAATAATTTTAGTTACCTTCAGCCGCGGCATTTGCATTAGCGGACCCCTTGCCTTCACTCTCAGCTGCAATAAGTAAAATAACATTAAATATAAGTTTATGATTAACTGTAAGTCCCATTATTATTAAGTCAACCTTTGTTTGTCCTAACAAACTAATTTAAATATTCAGAAATCAGAAACCGTTTATTTGCACGTAATATGAAAATAAATAGTTTAGCATTGAACAGTAGTTAGTTTAAAATATATTTCTAATATTAGAGTAACATGTTATATATTTCATACCAAAAGTATTCTAATGGTACCTTTAGCAGCTGCATTAGCCTCCGCAGATCCTTTACCTTCGCTTTCCGCTGTAAAATTTTGATGTTAGTGATTTTTATTTAAGTTTTTTGATTTGAATAAATAATATTTATTTTCGTATATTTAGTATCGTATATAGGTATCGTATATTTAGCCTTATTAGCGCATACAATGGTTAGTTACAATGAATGGATTTGCTAAAAGAAAACGTGTATTAAAAGGACTTTAATGTTTATTTTAGTAAGACTTTAATTGATTGCCTTACTCTTTAACACACAAACATTCCAATCCTTGCAAAAAACATAGATACCGATTTCAGAAATGATTATGGGGCTTTCGTTAAATATATCTTTCAGTTTGCTTCAAATCATCACACACTACACTATAATATTTATTAGCTGTAAATATGTACTGATACACATTAAACTCACCTTTAGCAGCCGCATTCGCCTGGGCAGATCCATTGCCTTCGCTTTCGGCTGAAAATTCGTTAAAAGGAAGTAGATCGAATTTTGTAGGTATTTATTATACAAACAAAATTACTGATTTTAATTACAACTTTCGACAACGTCCATCATAGGTACACAATAAATATCAGCTATTATTAGTGTTATTTTTGTAAATGACTTACCTTTAGCAGCTGCATTTGCTTCGGAAGACCCTTTGCCTTCACTTTCCGCTGCAAGATACAAAGTTCATAAGACCCAAGGTAGTATTTCTTTTAACGAGTAACACGTTTATTAATTTAATTTAATAATTATTTTTGTACATTTAATTAATACAAAATTCCATTATTCTATTGCTTTTAACCTTAGTTTATATTCTTGACATTATCACTTACCATTTGCAGCTGCATTTGCTTCTGAATTTCCGCTTCCTTCACTGTCCGCTGAAATGGAATATATACGAGTAAATTATGTTTACAGAATATTAGTCATTAATTTAAAATCATTATGATGAGTTTTAAATAAACAGAATCTCTTAAAAAAATTAAGCTTTCATAACTAAGGGTCAGTTTCGACACTTATTCATAGATTTGATCTTGGACTCTCGATCCACGTTGGACTTTTGTCGTATCCAAACCAACCAAATCGACACAACGACAACTTACGACAAGTTGTAAAGGAGTTCTTTTAAAAAAGAAGGAATTATATTATTACCTTCTGCTTCTGCGTTCGCTGAGCCATTTCCGTCACTTTCAGCTAGTAAAATAGAAAATACAAGATTAATTTATTTGATATAAGTTATTGGACGAAGCTAATAACTAATGGAATAAATAAAATCCCACCAAAAACAGTTTCATGTGAAAATTTTATCAGACGTAAAACAAAGCTTCTAACTCCACAAGGCCTTATCTTTCTACTCTATCGATGATGAAGTTACATTATATTTACTCTAGAAATGATAGAGTTACAACTCTATCATAAAGTTGTGTTAAGTTTTAACTATACCCTAAACTCTAGCCAAAATGTATGGCTTGAGTGCAAATAGCTAAATGAGTAAATACAATTTACACAAAAAAAGTAAATTTTTAAAATTAAACAATGTGGAATATAATTTATTAGATCATAAACTTACCACTCGCTACTGCATTTGCTGAAGCATTTGAAGATGAATTATCGTCTACAAGAGAAAATCATCTGATAAATACACGAAGTATTATTAGTAATATTCGAGACAAGACATGAACAAAAAAAGGTTAGAAAGTAAAAGAATATAGTACATTACAGAAGCATTTGACCCTATTTTCCTATTGTTAGCCTGACTTTAGATGACGAGGTAGTCAATACCTTAGATCAGAAGGAAGAAGGAATCAATAGGAAGGATCTAATGTCGAGCTATGAAATATTCAGCGTTTCTTTTTCCAAAATATTTTCTATCTTAGCCCGAAACTGGATAGTTGATAGTGTTACAACCGCGTATCTTGAAGAACACGTTTAGCGGTCGGTCCCGTTTATTACAAGAACAGGTAAACATTATCACCCGCATTGTAGAATACAAGGAAGGTCAGCAAATCAATCAAACAAATCATTTAGGTCAAAAAGGCGAATAATAATATTATAATTATAATCAAAAACAAACAAAGAAATATAAAGATTTTTGTACTTACCATCTCCTTCTTCGGCATTTACAACTAATAGCCCTTGTCGAGCAACTAATAAGAATAGTATTATTAGATGCCTTGTACCCATTTTGATTGGGTTGAAAGGACTGATGTTGGCTTACATAAATTGTGCTTATAAAGGTGAAAATCCATAAAAAATATTATAGATCTTAAAAAAATCGTGATGATAAAATGAAAATTATTAATTGTAATGATAATTTTCATTAGAAAATTTATATGTTAAATAAAAATTGTCGTGATTTTGTAATAGTTAAAAATAATGTTTATGCCCATATAAATAGGTCATTGGACAAATAAAAACTTACTTCAACGGTAGTTGCAAGCATAAACTACATAGGTGTATCATGGTAAGAAATAAATTGGTTTGTTTAAACAATAATTTTTAAAGTATTTTTCCATTATGTAGACGCTCAAGAAATGCAAACTTTTAAAAATGATTTTTTTAAAAAATAAAATATCTATTAAATTTAACTAATTTTTTTAACTATATTAATGGATATATAATACTTACATTTGATAATGATTTTAACTTTACAGCTTCTAGAATATTTTAAAGTAATATGCCCAATCATCGTAATTTTAATCGCAATTAATATTTAGTTACGTGTGTTTATTTTATAAGTATGTTGGAGCTTTTACTGGCTTGAACAAAATGAAAACACTTGATAAAAATATATTCTCCTGCTTACCTCAGTAGAGTCGTTGTATCTTGCTGACATCTTGGCATTATGACGTCTTCGGTACAAAATCGCTTCAATATGTGTTGTTATATTTTTATAATTTGTATTTCTTATTTCCATGTTAGCACAGCTCCTAAATTTAAAGTACTACTGTGCTGTGCTCCTAATTTTTATGTACTCAAATTCAAATTTCATAATATTTATTAGGCTAAATTTTCAAGCAATTTTAATACCTCAATTTTGTTTATAGTGACACTTTTAACGGTTTACAAGAAACTGCTAGGAATTTATCAGTTGCTCTCTTATTATCATTCTTAAACGAGTTTCTCAATATTCGTAGATTTTTTAAAAACACGGTTTATACATTATAATTTACAAATTATTATTATTTTTATTTCTTGCGTAACGATGGAAGCCGCTTTTTTCCTCCAAGCATCATTGAAAAAATCGATTTCATGATTGTAATATGTATTGATATACTGCAATTATTAAACTTTTACTACAATTCAGCAAGGATTATTGTTTGTACTGAAGGGACGCGTGGGAAAATGATATTTATGACAAAAAACAATAATAATAATTAATTGTGTTCCTTTTGAAACATGCCTGCAAGAAGTCAATAAAAATATTCTAAAGTAATCATAATTATTTAATATATACAAATCTTTTTTACATATAACTTGTGAATAAATTTTTATATAAATATTCTCTTCAAATACATATTTTTCTTGATAATATAATTACATCAATATGTACTTATTGGTAAACCGTGCGCAGTAAGTTGTAAAATTGATATGATGTGCTACAAATCTGAAAGAGGCAAAAATATTTATATTATTAACTTTTCATCAATCATTATATTTTGCCTGTTCAATATTACATGAATAAGTCAGCCTATGTGGTTTCGAAACACGAAGTTCTAGATTCGAGTCCTGGATTGGAATAATACCTACTGTAGATGGAAAGTTGGTGGTGATCTAATGATAATAATAAACAACAGTGTATACATTACAACTCTAAGCCGGCAATACCGCATAGAATCAGCGTGATGGGCTTAAACTCCATAACCCCTCTACTAACGAAAAGGCTGATAATGATATTATTGATGATAATGACTCTCAAGGATTTGGTTCTTCAAACTTACGCTACTGAAGCTGTTCATGTTCATAACAATGTAACCGTTTCCAGTTAACTGAAATGGTTTTTGAGTCCTCATCATGAATATCAGCATTAGTTTCTTTGCTTCTGGACTGGCGTGGGGCCAGTCACAGAAGTATATTGCTTTTGTAAGATGTATGCTCTGTGGATAAATATAAATAAATAAATTTAATATTTTTACTAATTCATAATAGAATGCCTCGTTGGTCTAGTGGTTAGCCTATATTGTTTCGATCACAAGGCCCTGGGTTCGATTCATTAAGCCGTCGATCCCGGTCACTATCATCAACATCTGATAATGATCGTTAATAAATGAAACATTATCACCCTAGCCCGCCAACCCGCATTAGAGCAGCGTGGACCTTATAAATCCATGGCGCATGCCACTGCGCCATGGATTTATAAGACGATGATGATGATAACAGAATATTTAAATTGTTGTATTCTGTTTATGAAGTGGAATTTTGAAAAATATAGGTAATAGTGAAATTTTGCATTTATTAACAAATAATTTAGTAAAATAGGGTTCAGACCTTCAGAGTTTTGAGTCCTGCTTTTTATCTATGAGCTTTTTGACTATAAATTTATAGTTTTACTAGAAAAAAGCCTCAAAGAAGCAAATTATTTCTTCTATTAAGATACATTTAGATTTTTTAGATATCTTTAGATTAAAGATAGATTTAAGATACCTATTTAGAATAAGATAGATTTAAGATACCTTAGCACAAATTGCTAAAAATTTACTTGTGGCTCATTTGAGAATTTTATATTCATGGTCAAGCTATTTAAGCTTTGCGCACGTTGCAAAACTCTGAACACTTAAACTCAATCTGTTTACATTAGCTCTAAATATATAAATTAATAATTTTATTATATTTTTGACGACCTCCATAGCGCAGTGGCATGCGCGGTGGATTTATAAGACGGAGGTTCCGGGTTCGATCCCCGGCAGGGCAGATTGAGTTTTTTCTTAATTTGTCTTGGTCTGGCTGGTGGGAGGGAGGCTTTCGCCGTGGCTAGTTACCTAGCGACAAAGACGTACCGCCAAGCGATTTAGCGTTCCAGTACGATGTCGTGTAGAAACCGAAAGGGGTGTGGATTTCATCCAACTCCTAACAAGTTCCATCTTAGATTGCATCATCACTTAACATCAGGTGTGATAGCAGTCAAGGGCCATCTTGTAGTCGATAAAAAAAAATATTTCATAATATTTTCTACAGATACTTAAATAAAAAGACAAGACATAATATATTCTACAGATACTTAAATAAAATAACACTCTTCTTCTTAAATAAAAAAATTAATTCATGTTTGATAATATTTTAAACTCACATGATCGCTAAATATTTGCCCAAGAAGACACTGATTAAAGATTTCTATGACAAGCGACATGAACATTAGAAAGTAACGCATCCGCTTGTAGTTAACGTCTATAACCTGAAATGTTAGATTTCCATCAATAGTTCCATAGATTAATACACACACAGCAAGCCTTCTGTGCTAGACGGAGTGAAGTCAATTTCAAAGCTGTGACTATATCAGTTAGTTTCTCATTACATCAAGAGGCCATTGTGAGTTTTCAAAAATTATTATTTTATTTTTGAATGCAGGATACATACTGCAAATAATGTGATATGCAAGCGCTGGTATAATTAAGATTAGCGACGTCAAAGTTATTTGAGTGAAGAAGTTTTGGAAATTGCAATTAAATTCATAAAAAAACTAGCGGCCCGGTACGTGCTTCGCAACGTATAAAGTGAAATAATAAAAAAATATTCAAATAAAAATATTTTATAAATTGCTAGCTATTTTAAATCTTAATCTCAAACATTTAGATAAACAATATTTTATTTTTTTTCCACTGTGAGCATAAATAAACAAACTGGGGGTATCCATTCTAGAACCAAAAAAAATTTAATACAAACTGATCCGCCATTTATTGAATTCATTTATTACAAAAAATGTGATAAATGAAGAACCACTCGACAGATTATAAGCAAACTTCACATAAACCATCTGCTAATAAGTCCGAATAAAGCCTAAAATTTTGGTTTGGATAGGTAAGCCCGTTCTTGAGTTTTAAAATAACAACGAAAAGTGGCATTGATTTTTATACATATAGATACAACGCAAATATGCAAGGCATGCAAGGCTGCCTATTATGAAATTGTTAAAGAAAATAATGAACATAATGATTTTAAATTTAATAAAGAGTTTATACCGTGAAAGTAAAAGCTGTTAAACAAATGAATATAGCTCCGAGGAAATAGTTAAGAAGCATTGCATCACCCAAAACTTTGTCGAGTTTAGCTGAAATTCTAAAAAATTAATGATTATTATAGTTGCTGAAATATTCTTATATCATCTTAAGACTGTAAAATATACATACTTTGCTAAGAAGTTATGTTTAGCTATAATGATTTTCAATTTTCTTACAACATTTCGATGAATTTCGTTAGGGTCACGTCCTTTAGATATTTTTTTCACGTCGTCAGGACTGATGATTTCTTCTAAGCAGTTTTCGAGTAATTTCAATTCCATACAAATAAATCCAACAAAAGACGCATGTATTACATCAGATATGCCAAATATAGCAACTACAAGGAGAGTCATGAAACTTTCCCAAATATATGCAGCAGCGAACCATTTTACTTTATCAAACGGATACCATGCATCGAAGGGATATAAAAATAGCTCAACACCATGGACTTCTTTTTCATATTTCATGAAGATGTATGGAATAGCATCAACTACCAAAGCCAAAGGAATAGAATAGTAAACTAAGAATCGATTGATTGCCATTACAACCCATTTGTAGCTTTTAACAATTTTCTGGTGCTCTTCATTTTGTTTCACTACAATGCTCCATAATTCTTCTTTGAAATGGTGAAATATTTCTTCATATAGCTCCTTAAAGGTATCAGTTCGTGTATACTTTATATAAGCCATTATAATAACACCAAGATTTGGAGCAACATTAACAATTTCAAGCCAATCTTTGCTGCCATCAGTTAAAAGGGTCAGGAACAGTTGTATGATTGTGCAAAGCATTAGTATTCGCATTATGTAAAAGCCAACCATTTGTGATTTTGTCCTGCCAATGAAAGGGCAAAGGAAAATTTTGGAACCCGCTGACTGTAAGAATTTTAATTCAAGTAATATTTCATTTCTCAATAAGTTGTTAGACATGTTGGCGTACGAGCTTGACTTCAAAGAATGATCAAGTAATGCCTGTTTAATAAAAGCTTAGCTTTAAAGTCTACAGTGATTTTGATATGCTGTAATTTAACTTGCTCTGTAATTTACGAGCACTTTGTGGTTTTAAGCAAAGGGACTTACTAGTTAATATTTCTACGTAATTACAGGAATTAAATATACTGAATTTATTACTTACTGTAATTTTTTTTTTATGATTTGTAGTATAAAAAAACGGGATTGTATAATACCTATTTAATTATTTCTAAACATAAATAAATATTTTTGACCCTTGAGTTCTGTTAAACCCAATATCTCGTGAGCTACATTATGATGCCTTAGTCAATCCTCATGAGTCTGGCTATTTCATACGAAAATAATTTCAAACAATCAGTTTCAGATATTACCCGAAATAAACAGACACATATATAGACAAAAAAAATATTTTTTATCATTTAGTGATACGTTTTTAATTTGATCGTTACAAACAGAGACTTCATATGTATTTAATAGTATAGTTTTTTATAAATTAAATGTTATTGATTCATCTTGTACTTTTTTGTCCGTTTATGTTTAGATATTTCTATATGAAGTAGTTAGTATATAAAACAAAGGTCATCTACCTTCCCGGCACGGTGTCTACAGCAATTTATTACAGTAATGCTGGCAATCTGTCGCTTTGCCGACGTCATAACTCAGTGAGCTATATAAGCGATTATGCTTTGTAATAGCGATTTCGCCTTGTTTATTGTTATTGAGGGTTTTATACGAACGTTTTAGTTGAGTCAAGCAATAAATATAAGTGAAAATATTGTAAAAGTGAATAAAAATGTAATGTGTCTCCTAAGCGAGGTTTTGTTGTTTAGTAGTCAAAATAAGGCTATACCGATACTTGCTCAATACGTTCATAGTCCAGTGAGCCCACCGTGGGCACACACCAGTTTTTCTTTATACGCCAGTCAGCCCAATTTAATCTCGTAATACTTACCTATAAACCAATTTGGACTTGTAGGGTGATAGGGACTTTGAACTGGTTCATATAGTAACCTTGATTGTAATAATTAAAATACCAAGCATCGCCTATAAACAGAGCAATACTTAGCAAAGCATGCAAGTGCCACCCTGTGTTCTGAGGCATTAGTGTTAAGCCTCATATGCCGATAAATATTCCCTTCATACCGAAACAGAGTAATGCTATTTGGTTGCAATAATCAATGTACTTGTACTTTCTCACATAAATATTATCAGAAGCTCTTGTAGTAGAAAATCTGGTTTTTCGCTTAATTATGCTTAAAAAATTACAGGAGCTTAATTTATACCTACTCAGATAGAGTACTGTTTTTGTTGTGTTAAAATGCTATGAAAGGGATTTTTAGGGCGAATGTAAATTGAAATATTGGAAAGGGAAGTCGTAGACGAACGTTCCTGGACCAAATCCAGGATATACTGATTAAAGGTCAGGTCAAATCTACCCTAAAGCGACGTACTTGTATGAAAGGTTTAATGAAATTGGAAGAAGCGAGAGATATATGCCAGGATCGTGGCAAGTGGAAGGGTAGTCTCTACCTACCCCTAAAGGAATGAGCCGTGATGGTATGTATATGTGTCTCGTATATATGTTAAAAAGTTATATCACTTAAGTAAATTAACAGCAGTCAACTAAGTAATTCGTTCTAGTTTTACAAATTATAAAAATATATGAACTTTCAAAACATCATACATATTGGGTAAAATTACAGAGCGTAACCCATACAAGGGTACAGTAAGCTTTATTAAAGTTTAAAGGTCGCACCCCATTATTCATGAGGTTTCGCTTGATTCTCCACACGAGATAGTTGCAATAAATTGGGACGACTTTATTGGCTATTAAAATAAGTAATGAAAATGTTTCGTGCACTGTACCGTTTCATTTTGCGGCGCGGTTGCGGTTGAAACGTCTATAAAAGAAAAACCGATTTTCTTTTTCATTCATGTCACTTTGATATACAACGACCTTCTAAGAAGCTTTCAGAAAGAGTGTAATGATTTAGAAGTAAATTATACATCACCATTTTTAGTTATTAACAGAGGCCTCCTTCTTTGCAGGATATGGAGCGTTGACCCACCAGACTGTTCTAATGCGGGTTAGCGAGCTGACGGTAATAATGTTTCATTTATTAACGATCACTATCAGATATTGACTATAGGTGATCGGGACCGATGGCTTACTGTGTTCTCCGAGGAACGGGGTGTAACACCACCAAGTTCTCAACTTCGCACTTGGAATTTGCTGAAAATTTCTAAGAAAAAAGAAAAGAACAGAATTTTTCCACGACCTAACTCCAGAACCTAAGAAGTCCTGTGACGCCATGTAGATTACCTAACCACAATGTCGGAAAAATAAATTCAATTATGATGATGATATATCATATATTACTGTGCAGTTGGACAGTTTTGTCATAAAACATCATTCGTATTAAGTTTTCTTCAAACAGTTTTCTGAAACACTACATTTCCCTTTCCATTTTATATTTTTAAATGCTTAAAAGTACAAGTAAAGTAGTACTTAAAGTCGTAGTAGAGTAGCAGCTCTCAGAAACTCCGGCGAACGATAAGTAGTACCTTGCACTAATTAAAGCAGACACTGAAATAAATGTTCAGCAGACTATGTAAGCGGCTTCAGTCTTTATATGGAGAAGGTATTTGCAACGTTAATCACTGCCAAAATATAAGACCACAAGGTCTGAAATGATGACTATTTATTACCAAATATAATAAAATTATTATAAAAAGGAAATGTAAATAAATGAGTGCATAATAACGTCTTATGGTGAGGTTTTAGGGTCAAATATTATCATCAATAGCCCATCAACCTGCATTAGAACACCGTGGTGGCTCCAAGTTCCCAACTCCTTCTTCTATAAAGTACGGAGGCATATGTGGCTCTGAAGTGAGTCATACAAAGAGAGAGACGAATATCTTAGCATTCCATGGATTCACCGTGCAGGTGCCGGGTCCATCGCGTGGCTGAGAGAAAAACTCCGAACAGAGCCCGAGACATGTGACACGGGTGTAGGTTTAAGGGTACCCTTAGTGACGCGCGTCAACACTCACCTCCGCTGTTCAAGTTATTCTCCCTGCCCAACCATATTCGGAAGGACCCTACTAGTGCAGCTTTGGACACTCGTTCCAATATGGAGCTTACTGCGCTTCTAGTAAGGCCAAGGTCTTTTAGCAGGTTGTAGAGAGACTTCGCTGGTATACCCCTCGCACCCACTTCTACCGCGTAGAAACTAACCACATAGCCATTTTTGGTTAGTTAGTTATTAGTAAGGTCATAGTATTTATTCACTTTGAATACATGGTCTTTAGGGATGTTTGTTTCCCACGGCACTGTAAGCTCAACAAGTATTATACGTTTGATTTGTTTGGAAAAAAGAAATATGTCCGGTCTAGATGTCGTAGTAGCTAAGTCTTCCGGGATTTTATAGTGCTTTTCATACGTGTCCATTAATATAGTCCAATCAGGAGCAATTTTGACAGATCTGCTAATTTTGACAGCAATTGGAATTTTCTGAACAATTTTAGCATGATTTTAAGGTAACAAAATGTATAGGTAACTTTATAACTGTTTATTTATGTATTACAGTGTATAAAATGTTTTCCTTGATACTAAAATCTGTATACATTTAAATATTTTGCACTTACATTAAATAGTCATGTATATCAACTTATAGACACAGAATACAAAACTTTTGTGAACCAAATCTTAGATATCTTCTCGAAACATAGCTTCTCCCTGGTGTGTTGTTTACTGCATTGGGCACTACAGAGTAATACTTTTGTAGTAAACAACGTAGCAAATTAGATTTTGTTCCTCTTTGTGTTGCAGAATTAGTTGGGAATATGTAAAGGCGCTCATTGTGACTGGATGATTCTTTTTTTTAATTTTCTCCATTCATTTCTGTTTCTGTGCAATTTACTATTTTTTCTGGAAAATACTTCGTATTTCGTATCCTTATACGAAGGATTCCATTGTAAAAACTAATTTTGTTGGTACTTTTGTTCCGGATTACATTAAACAAAAATCCTGTAGAAATATTTAATGAAAAGTTCATAAAGAGTTTGAATATTTAACGAATTTATAACGACTACCTTTACTTTGTTTGATAATAAATTATGTGAAGAGTTTTTTTTATTTTCTAAATTGTCATTCGAGTGGCGCAAGCAGTAACTTTGGGGTTTGATAGTAATGTTTGTATTTTCTATAATATTTATTTATTTATTTTTAATAGCATGAAATTTATTTACGAATATGTCTGTATAAATACCATGGAATAAAAAACTAGTACTTTTGTAAATAAAACATTTCAGTGTTTTATTTTTCTTTCAGCTTTCCCGAATAACTATTTTCTTGTTGATTGGTAATATTTAAGACATGCAATAAAATCTATTATATTTACCCGTTTGTGTGAAGACACTTCTACCATCTATTCAATACTTAACAATACGAAGATTGAACTTAATTAAGGCTTCAATTAACCGAAACCATTCACTCGTAATCCGTTGACTGCGAGGCACGCGGCGAATCCCGTATTTCCATCAAATTAAACAGCACCTTTGGGCAACTATTTATAAAGATTCCTGGGGGGGCGCTATTCAAGATGTGAAATTTGACGTATGAGACCTTCAAGCGGGCCAAATAAAACGGCCCGCTATTGTGCGGAGTTGAACATGTCTACCTCATAACCTTTCAGCTTATTATTCTTTGAGACGTCTTCATCTCATGAGGATATATTTATATTGAGATGTTTTTACCCTTAAAACCTAATAACTTACTGGTATACAGATAATTATGTCGTAGAATAAAACGAGCATTGCAAAAATATTACGACAGGATATTTGGAATACAAGAAAATTGTTTTTTTTTAGATTTTTATTTTTATCGACTACAAGTTGTCCTTTGCCTGCTTTCACACCTGATGTTAAGTAATGATGCAATCTAAGATGGAAGCGGGCTAACATGTTAGGAGTGGGACGAAAATCCACACCCCTTTCGGTTTCTACAGGACATCGTACCGGAACGCTAAATCGCTTGGCTAGGGTGGTAACTAGCCACGGCGAAAGCCTCCCACCAGCCAGACCAAGACAAATCAAGAAAAATCTCAATCTGCCCCGCCGGGAATCGAACCCAGGACCTCCGTCTTATAAATCCACCGCGCATACCATTGCGCCACGGAGGTCGTCGATTATTTTTTTCGGTTGAGAACGAAAAAAAATTCCTATCACCGCTGACAAGTCTTTAGCTTGTTAGGTTAATATTATTTTTGTCATCACTCAAGAAATATTTTTTACGTGAAGTTCGGAAAAATTAAAAAGAAATATAGTGGTACCTAGTAGTAGTTAATCATAAAGCACGAAGTTTAATCACCTAAGTATCTAAATTCAACCTTTAAGATTTCTGGCTTTAATAAATAATGTAATATTTTGAAATCTTCGAAACAAAAAGTTTTGCGTTGATAAAAATAAAAAGTGTAGTAACCTCCACGTGCAAATCCACACTACCGTCTTGAAATTGAGTACATCACAGCGTGTGAATAAAGAATACATACATACCAGTATAAAGGACTGAAACGCGTCGCGTCTTACATTTCCAATCTATTTAGATATCTCATGATACATTGGATGTGCTTCCATCTTCCCGATCACCGAACTATGGATGGCGATGGGAGGTCAGGATAAATCGGTCGTGTAAAGGACAATCAGGAGCGCGCACGATCGCATTTATAAAGATTCCGAACGCATTCTGTGAATGAATACAATTTGGAGACGAATGCGTTTTTGTATTCGCAATTTCAATGAACATTTGCACGCCTGATTCGATCTTAATGCATGTAATATTTTGTTCAAATGAGCTATGATGGGATTTACTAACTCACTGTTGAAATTAACAATTAACTTTCAGCTTATCCGCCTATTTGTCACATCATAGTTAAAATACCGGCATTGAAAAATTTAAATTTTTACACATTTTATATCGAAAAATTATATGATTTTTGTTTAATTTTATGTTTAAAAGAGGTATGTTTTTTTTTTCAATTTGAAAATCATGTATGTACCTTTCACGTAACTTACAATTCAAAAATTCAATAAAAATTCCATACCATTTAGAATTGTTTTTGTTTCGGTGTTTTATTATTTTACAGATTTTCAAGAGATATGCACGGCTAAAACAAATTTAAATTAGACTAATTTCAAATTCAAGTGCGTTTCTTTCACGTAGGTTTATTTGGCAAGCACTTTTGAAACGTCCTGTTAAAATATTTGTAGTGACTCTACCACTTCTTACATTTGAATTAGATGCAGGAAATTTTATGCATAAATCGTCGTTAATAATAACAACGAATATAACATTACAATCTAACTCCATAACAAACAGGCAAAGGGAATCACAAAGTACAAAAGCCATGCCTACATTAGCATCAAGTGGATGACATACTCCCATCGGATTAATGCCATATTATACATGCGTCAAAGACCTTCAAGCGGTACCTACAGCTGAGTGCTCTCATGCGATTTACCTCCGAACAATACGCCAAATTATAAGCAATCGCTACTTCTGAGAGCATCTTGACCTATTTCGATATTAAATTATTAAATGGCCCTTTGTAATTTCAGCTCTTGGGAAAGATTGATAATGTTATATTCGTAATCACGTAGGATTATGTGTAAATGACGTCGAATATTTATTATTTATATTCGCTCCAAATTCTTAAAAATTATCTATATATCGAGTCACGGCATAATTCTGAGTTTTTCATTCATCTATGAATTTTTCGGTACATTGCCAGCCCGGAGACGGAAAGTTGGTGGTGTTAAACCCTAGTGAGCACGTTAATCAACATCTGATAGTTCGTTAATAAATGAAACATTATCACCCTCCGCTCGCCAACCCGCATCGAAGCAGCGTGGTAGGTCTACATTCTATATCATTTCTCCTTTAGGGAGGGAGGCCAGGGTCGTTAATAGACTGATGATGATGTGTAATGTTATTTATGTTTATTGTTAGTCATATTATTTTCTGTAAATAATTTCAACTAAGAACAAAGGCAACAATAAAGTGAGGATTAACTATAAACCAGGGATCGAGTCAATAAAGAAACTATTCGCGGTATGCCGTCAAAAAGCAATATAATAATTAATTGTTACAGCCACTATCCGACGGTCAGGGCGGGCAGAATTTATGGTGGAATTATTATTGAAAAGCTGGAGGGACAAATTATGCGGTTTGCACAGACGACCGCCCGTCTCTCTGTGTATATACCTACCCTTCGCACGTTGGCTTCCATTTTATTTTCTTTTCTTCATATATTTTGTGGCTTGCACTATTATTTTGAAATATACGTTTTTATTTCTTTGTTTTCAACTACGCATGTTATTAAAAAATTTCGATTTCATAATTTACGAACGGACTCTAAATCGCTTGGCGGTGTGTCTCTTTTGGAGACAGACAATGCCTAAGTCGCTCAATTTAAAAAATTTGATCAGCCCAGCCGAGATCGAATCTCGATCGAGCCCAGGATCTCCGTCTCCAAAATAAATCAACTGTGCATACCGCTATGCCACGGAAGCCGTCAAATACTTTGGAGTAAACAAAAACGTATGCAGAAGACAACCAAAATAACTGCCGTTACCTATAACAACGTTACACCCTAATCAATGCTCGACAGAACAATAAACCGTGTGGTCATCCTTCAAATTCGGGATGAAATTCAATAAATGTGAAAGGGGGTGGACAAGGAACTTAGAATCGCCGTCAGCGTCCGTCCAAATTGAGGGGGTACCCTTTTGTCCACTAAATTGCCTTATTTCGTATTTCTATTAAGAACTTCTGCAACTATCAGATGTATAATTGCGCCTTTGTATTCTTTGGTTATCCTTTGAAGCATAGACCAATTTGTTTTCTCTTTGATATTATGAAAACAAATTTTTCGTACAATGTAATTGAATAGAGTATAGACAAAGGTCGAACATATTGCTTATACCCAGTTCGAGAAGTAGCTAGTTCAAGAAAAAAATAAAGTTATTGAAATAAACATTTCCGTAGCAGTAAATTTTAATTGCAGTTAAATCCTTTCTTCTGTTGTTAGTTATTTGCTTTGTCTAGTTATCCTGTTTTATTATACGGGATAACATATATTATTATATATGTTGTCCAGTTTTGTGGCTTTGTGAGATTTTCGGCATCAATTTTAATAGATTTTTCCATTATTCAATTCCATTGTTAAATTTTATAAATTGATTTTTAATGCAATTTTCTTGAAAATATAAAGGGTTTCAAGTAGGTTTATAGGAGTGAGTACTTAATAAAGGTAATATGTGGAATAATTCGAGAGCCTCCATAAAAATAAGAAAAATACACATATTTACTTTCTAATGAAACTCAAATATATATTTTTTTTCAATAACTAAATCTCAATACTTTGACTGAAGTATAAGAAGAGTAGTTACTAATAAATATAAGATCAAGAGCCGGTGGCCAGAGGTGGCTCAGGATTGTTGTATTTGGAAATACCTAACAAAACCTTTGTCCAGCGGTGGACGTCTACCGGCTGTTAATGTTGATGATGATTATGATAAGATCAATGACCACTTTAGCTCACATTAAAGACGCTTAACCATTATATTTCCAAACTTGCGGATGCCCGCGATATCACCCGCGTATTTCCCGTTACCGTAATAATATCATAACACAATTTAGCCTATGACACTCCTCATGAGGCTGGTTATCATATGAAAAATAATTCTTACAATCCAACTATTATTTCTCAAGATTAACCGACAGACAGACTGAAAAATATTTTAAAAATAGATTTTTTGATGTAGGTATCTGCCGCATATACTTTGATAATAATACACATTTAGTGAAAAACTATAAATTTAAAATTACAAACTATTTATTTCTTGTATAGAATTAACTAGCCCGTTCCCGTAGGAATATTGGAATAAAAATTAGCCTATGATTTAATCTTTCTCTATTCCAAATTTCAGGGGTGTTGGATCTATAGTTGCGGCTTGAAGGAGTAAGAAACATACACACGCACGAACTTCGCATTTGTAATGCTAGTGCGATGTTAAATAAATAAATCATTCACTTTACACTTTTTTGTCTGTTTATGCATAGATATTTCTGTAAGATTAAATAAAAGGTATTATTAAGCTATTGCATAGCTTCTATCGCGGGCCTTGAGCGTGGAGACCGAATCCAGAAATTCCGTAACCTCCCAACCTAACACTCCCCACCCTTTTTAGTTGTCTAGTTGTAGTTGTAGTCCATACCATGTTGAATACACCGGTTCTCGTCCGATCACCGAAGTTAAGCAACATCGGGCGCGCTCGGTACTTGGATGGCTGACCGCCTGGGAACACCGCGTGATGTTGGCTTTTTTAAATTTTAATTTTTTTTAGTTTGTTTTATTTTTTATTTATTTTTTTTTAATTATTTTAAATTTAAATTTATTAACTCATAACTAAAATTGCATACATTATTACATGAGTTTTTTAAAAAACTTCACCCATCCAAGTACTGACCGCGCCCGATCTTGCTTAACTTCTATTCAATAGCCTTACCGCGGCAGTCTCCGAGTGCCACACGTCTTTTTTATTTATTTGTGTATATGTATGTATGTATGTGTAGATATATTTATAGTCACAACCCAATCAGCGAACAATACAACGCTTTTCGGCTTTGGTGCCGAGTCACCGCGCTAATCCATCTCGCTGCGATTTCCCAGAGGACCAGCATCCGGATATCTAATTACAATAAACCGATGCGCCCAATAATATAACGTTTCCTGATTTACATAACGAAAGTGATGGAACAGCGGAATGTATTTGTATTAATAATTATCTTTCTGATACAGTTGGTTCTGCTTTGGGCATACAAAATAGATTAAGTTATGGGTTCCATGCCTAATTTTAGATTTTATATTTTATTTCCATCACTTTCTGGCTCTGGTCTAGTCGCAGGTTTTGGTTGTGGTTATTGACCAGGGTGAAACATTATTTCACAACAGAAAAAACAACTTATTAAAATGACCATGTCGCTCCAATTTAAATTTAATGTAACGTTGAAGAAACTAAAAATTTAACGTGCTCTACAAGTCACGGTGTATAACATTCAACTGTCCAACGCCAGACTGAAAATTATCATCATCATCATCATCATTATCAGCCTATTAACGGCTCACTACAGGGCAAGGCCTATATGCCATCTCCTATAAGGAATAGGAGATGGGGATATATACCGTAGGACCCACCACGCTGCTCCAGGTTGGCGGGCTTAGGGTGAAAATGTTTCATTTTTATCAACGATCTCCATCAGATATTGATAACAATACCGGCTTAACGTGCTCTCCAAAGCACGGGGCTTAACACCACCTACTTCCCGACTCCGGACTTGGAATGTACTGAGAATTTCATAGAAGAATAAAAAACTCAGAAATATTCCCAGTCCTTGGATTCGAACCCAGGACCTCGTGACCGAAGCCAGATATGCTAACCATTAGACCAACGAGGCAGCCAAAGCCGAGGCCGAAAATGTTAGTAAAAATTTTTGGAATAAGAAAAATCTAGAATCACGTGATAGAAAACCTAGTCTAGCCACTTGCCATCAAATTAAAATATCGCTTACTTGTCATGGATTAATAAAAAGCTACCCTTCAACTTGGACAGAGATCCCTTGTTCATTAGTAACGAGTGTGATGTCCGGTGAATACGCGAATACCCTTCAAATTATATCAGATTCGATTCCCAGGGGATAACAATACCAAGCGTGGCCCATCGCTAGGCGATGTTCATTCTGCCACTCATTGTTCACTAAGACACACGTACTGATAGAATATCGAACATACGAAGTATGTAACTTTTTAAAATTTAAAATCCGAAAATTTCTTTACATTGAAATGATTAACCCAAATTTCCAAAGTAGCTGCTATTTGTTAACCTCATTCTATTAAAGATACTTCGATAGTGAGTATTTAATACGCCGTCGTCAAAGATGTCTCAGCAGATCCTTCAAATGTTGTTTTGTGCTATGTGAGCAGTCCATAATAATAATGTGTGCTGAGACATTGCCTAAACATTATGGAGATAGAAAGTGGATGAATTTTCAATCAAAGTTTCTGATGAATAGACACTTCTAGACACTTAGCGCCATCTATCTCAATCAGTTGTAAAACAAATTTCAGAAAGTCATTTACTAAACAGCCAGCGTGAGACGATGTGCCTAAATGATTGACATTCAATTATATAGACCGCACGCTATTTTCCTCAGCAGTATGTTACTACTGGTCAGCAACAATCGCCAGACGAGTCAATAGCCGAAGGCTCTTTAATTAGGGAGAGTTACCTGTTAACAGGAACCCAATTAAAACTCAAATTTTGAATAATTACACTAATTAATGAGTTGCCCATTTAGGGTAGTCGACCATTCATAATGCGATTGGGCAAAATGGTCTAAAATCTAACTGATACTTGCAACATAATGAAAATAAGTAGCAAGATTTTAAAATTGTGATTATGTCTTTTTGGAAATACAATACTTTCAAAGACTGTGAATCTTATTTGGAGCCCCTTATATGTATATAAAAATGAGGAGATCGGCACTAGAATGATCCGCAAAATTATGACAGTGACAAACATAGCATGCGTAAGTAGCACTCAAGATTGTGGTATTTAGAATAACTTTTTGAAAAATGATGATTAAACTTTTTTTTCTTCAGGTCTCGATTCTTTCAAGTGTTAAGAAGATACTAAAATTTTTTTAAATTTATAAAATCACATTTTATGTTATACAAAAATTATTTTTATTGCTGATATCTATTTAGCGGCGGCGCGCGAATGCCGTAGCAGTCGCGCGGAGCGCTATTTTCAACGTCTAATTAAAATTATAAATAATGGAGATAGAGTTCCGGGGGTAAGGACTTTTTTATTGGAAATTTCGAGTTTTTATGAAAATTGCTTAAATGTTAATATTTTTCAAGTTATAAACAAAAAACGAAATATCATTTTTTTTCGTCTTATTTTGTTAATAACAATTACAATTTTTAACCTGCACCAAAATCCTTCAAAAACGTTTTTCTAGAGGTGATTCCAAATCGAATGAGCCATCGCTCATATTTTTAGGACCTTTACCTCTATTTTTCACGTTTTTGAACTGATTGACTAGGCTAAATATAGTGTATGCGGAATCCTCGGTGTAAGAAACTACCTTTAAAAACGTCAACACGCCCACTCGCATTCAGGACAAATTTAAACTTGTCCAGTGTTTGTTTTGTGTACTGCGAATTCCACGTTCGCTATACGCCGTTACTTAGGACATGGACGGCAGTAGTCGAAATGTATATTCGTACGTATATAGGAAGTATAATAAGTACAAAAGCAGCAATGCAATCAGAAAAGTCTTTATATTGCGCTTAGTTATAATATTATATGGAGCGGAATTGCTGGCAGCTGTACTGAAGTTTTAATAGGAACTCCAACAAAGAACTTTATATCATCAAAGGAATTGTTCTCCGTTTTTAAGCCATTTGTATTTCCTTTTAATTAACTTACTCAAAGGACTCGTTATTGAAATAAATAACTACGTTCTAGATCTTGTGTCTTGTGGAATTCTAAGATGTTCTACCGTAATGTACTTAACTTCGCTCGCTGTACGTTTTGTGTAATTTTCTTATTTTAATTTTGGTTTGTATTGTTTTTGTTTGTCACTTCTAAATTCTTATATATTCATCCAGTTTACCTAGATTGAAATTTTAGGAACAGACAACCAAAAACAATTTGGTGGTAAGGTTTGTTCGAGGGGACACTATGATTTTCTAACGGATAAAGGCGGCCTGCAAGTTTGGTATAAGATATCTTTACTAAACGATTCACAGCAAATCTGGAGGTCAAACCTGTTTTAATATAATATAAGTCGAGCTTGAGAGCCGAGCCGAGTCGACAGAGGTTTGGACCACATCAGATGTTAAGGATAATGACCGGGACAGTGCGTTAATTAACGTGCTAAAAGGCACAGTTGTGTAACACCACAAGCTTTCTACAGCTGGGGTTTAGAATTTTCTAAAATTGATTTTCTAAAATTGATTGAAAAATAAACTCCGTATTATTTCATAGCTCAGTCCAGGAATCAAATTCAGGACATTATGATCATATAGTCAAAGTCAAAGTCAAAGTAAAAATTCGTGTATCTCAATGACGCCTAGTAGTGTAAAAGCATTTTTGAAATGTCATGTTATAATTTTTTTACGTAATGATGATAACTTACAGCCGAAAGCTTAAAGTTAAAGCTAAGAGATTTTTTATATTAGTAGAAAATCCGACAAGAGCTACCGAGCACGAAAAATTAAAGTAAGAACGAGCACGTAATTTCAGCCTAAAATTTAATTAAATAAATTAATATAAATACAAAACTTGTAATTGTAACGAGACGTTCAGTAAGTAAGTAAAGAATGTCCAAAAAAATAAACGAATATGAGAAATGTAAGAAACGTGGTTCCATATAGACTCCATCACTTTCAACCGGCGCGAGTATCGGCTATTCATCAAACAACCTCATTCCTTATATTTGTAAATATTTCAAGCGTTATTGCTGCCATCAACATAATGTTATGGGGTGGAATTTTACAGGATACAAAAGATATAAACCGACTTCGTTATTTATCTATATTAATGTGCTATTGTTTACAATAGGCGCAAAGATATTGCATGCGCGTTCGCGTTATGTGAGAAATATGATAAGTCCGTGAGTTTTTTCTGTGCTTTTATATAGGTGATATTAAATATTTATTTGTGATATTCGAGTTGCAAGCGTTTTTCAAAATTTTATAAAGATGGTTTCTATAGTAGATCTTTATGTTCTAAGATTTTTGTAAATGAAAGAATGAGTTGTTCAAAGAGATATATTATTTCTAAAATTAGAATTACGATTATCATTCTTAGTTTGCGATCTTTTGTTGTACCCAGTATAACTTTTAAACTAAGATTTTAACTTGAAAGGTAGCGTGGAACAATTCGTTTGGACTCTAGGGCGTACCGGAGAAATGTAGGCACATACGCACTATTTCGTATCCAGTACTAAATTTATCATAATATATCAAGTTTTAATCATATAAAATGACCCATTTTTGACACCTGTTGTAAATAAAAGTAGTTGTATTGATGAATAAAAGCAGATGCAAAAAATGTTCACGACAATCTCTCTAAAGCGAGTCGTTCGAGAGTACATCAGCACAAGGGAAAATGCGAATGTGAAAATAAATTACAGAAGGTGCAAATGTACCTGAGCATTACTGCAGACGCCGGCACAAAGCACAAACGACTCGATATTCCGTCGATACAATCGTAGTCTATTTGTAGATACAACTGAAAACACTCTTTATCTAAAGAGTACCTAACGAGTTTTGTTGTTTCAAAGATCAAAGGTACATTTTGTATCTTCTTTTATAATTTGTATCTTATTGTCAAATGCTTATCGATAGGAATATTTATATATTTATTTTAATAACGATATTAGTAAATGAAACACAAACGTTTTAAAATGTACGAACTCGATTGGGTAAATCTATTCTCAGATTAAAATGTCTCTATGTCTGCAACTAGCCACTAAGTGAACTTGATCAGGTGAATCATTATTGTCAGCATCGACATCATTAATTTCTGGATAGCTCAGTTAATTTTTCTATTCTATTGGGAAGATGTAATTTTAAGTTTAGATCCAAAATTCTGCTCAAATTCTAGTTAGCATAATACCAAAGCAAAGGATGCAAGAAGTGGATTCTTTAAAGTCTTCAATCAGATTTTAAGTACCTACAATGATAATACCAACCCAAGAATGTAGTTTTAATAGGCTTTGCTAAGAAATTATCCCAAAACTCAACTAATTGTAGCACAAAAGTTTCACACTACACCTATAAGGCCTATTGGTGAATTGTATTTGGCTAGTTTTAGTTAATAACTAAAGAAAGAAGATAGAAAGTACACATCGAAGACTCATCGGAATTATTAGACTTAAACGATATAAATAATTAATGAAATAATAATATTAATAATTCATTAGGACCGCGTACACATTACCCAAGTGTCATTAATTTTGCAGCTTAATTCAAGGAAACCTTAAGCAATAAAAGGTCAAAATAAATTCCATTTGAGGCCGAGGGCTAAGAGATATATTACCTTATTATTTGTCCGCATTTCCCGTACAGAAACCCAAAACCGCAAACGGTTTTAGAAAAAAGCTCTTAAATATCCATAGCATTTAGCTTAATGAGAATAACATAAAGTTGAACCGCGTAAAATGTTCCGGTGCCTTGTTGTGGAATGCGTCCGGGTGTATTCCGTAGATCCCCAAATGAGATGTTATTGAGTGAGTTATTTAAGCGAGGCTCGTTCCACGTGCATTTTTGCTTATTATTATTATTGGGGCCTTACATAAGCCCGGCTTAATCCAATGAACTTTCATTACCGTGCGTTTCGGAAGGAACTTTATTTGCTCTCGTGGCTTTACTGGGAGCCTGCTCGTACCCTTAATAGCACGCTCTGTTAGACAACGTACCGAACATTTGGGGCATGCTAACATAATTATTAAAAATTGCTTTGGATATTACTTAAGCGTAATTTTGTTTTTATACCGCCGTTCGGTAAACTCATTTTATAAAAAAATCAATATGGCTGCGCAGTCTATTGAGAGAATAAAAGCTTTAGTATTTCTTGTATTAAAAAAATTAGTTAACTATTTACAAAGTTTAGCGTTTAAGCGCGACTGGATTTTTTGCACCCGCAAAGCGTTTTAAAGACTGATGCGCTGTTAAAAATTAAAACTCTAATTTAAACCGGCTAATGGACAGGGAAGCGAAACATTTTTCTCGCTGAGTATAGACTTGCAAAAGACTGAAATAAAATTGAACTTTTGCAGCGGTCGGGGTGGGAGAAGGGTTTAGGAGGGGGAGTCAGTCCCCGCTGCCCGCTAAGCATTATGTTTATGACTTCTATAGGGAAATAGCAACGATGTACCAACTAAATGGAAAAAGTTTTATTCCCATACAAGCGCGATATTAGGTGCATTTTCATATTTTTCGCCTGTGGACGCGATGAGTTTTTTATGTTTATGCCCTCATAAAGTTACTGGTCGTTATAGTTTATGTGACAATGTTGCCAGTGTTTACGTTCGTAATATAAAAATTTTCAATGTAACGATCGCTAACTGATAGTTTATGAGATCTCTGCATATCATCCACAAAAGTATTGGGCAATAAAGATCAGATTGATCCGAGTCATAAGTTGTATTAAATATTTTTGTTAGTTACGCTAGCTCTATACTTGTAGTATGTAGACATTTTTATTTGTAACTCTTTACAGGCTTACTGCTGAACCGATCATGATGAAGTTTGGTACAGAAAGTAGATTGTATCCTACGAAAAAACATATTATTATAGGATAAGTCAAAGAGTCTCTGCGGAATGAGAAATGTTTAAAACTAGGCGGATGACATCGCGAGTCGTCGTAGATCTAATAAATATCAAAATAATAATTTAAAAACTGCATCGTTACTTCTGTTCAGACAGGCATAAAGTAACTCATCATCACATAAAAGAACTCATTTGATTATGAACAAACGGTCATCGTTTCAATTAGTGCTCGTTAGGGTACGATATTTATGTAGAGCTCTTTTATTGACCCCCTTACAATCAACGCAGCGTTGTACACAAAGTGACAAGGAGTCTCCCCCGAGATTACCGTTCCATTGACGCGATGGAAACCGCTATCTAGATGGCATTTAAACACAAACACGGTTTTAATCAATACATCAAACACAACTCGGCCGCTACAGCAATAATAATTAAAAGCGAATCATTATATGGAATATTTGCAGAGGACCAAAGGGTGTTCTCCGCGCCCCGAGCTATGCCTCTATTGCATAAGTAAGACATAGTTATAATCCTACGCCCTTCTGTAATCCTGGTCCAGATGATGATTGAGTCCCATTTTAGTTTACAAAAGGTAATCCTTAAAGGAACTATTGGGGAACTTCGGCCCTTTGATAGGTTGTTAGTGTTTACGATGTAAATTTCGCCGGTAATATCATAAACCTCTTTGATTGGGATATGTTCAAAGTTTTTGGGTTAGATCTTTAGTGTACATAAGGTTAATGTATCGCCTATACTATAACGAAGTGAAATGTTATAGTAGGCAATGAACTATTTATAATGGTGAGCTCCCAATTTAGTTTTACAAGTACCATTTTATGTTCACTTCAAATAACAATTTGGCTACAAATTGTAGCCAAGTTGTTATTTGTTTTATTATAACCAGTTCATCAACATTACAAAAAAACGAACTCATATAGAAAATATCCACAAAAGAGATTATTGTAAGTTGAGTGACAATAAAATTAACCAAGTGAAATGGTTGGTAACGACAAATAAAAGTATTTTACCTAGCTATATTATGTTCGATTCAATGAATTTGCAAAGACATTTAAATTTAAATGAATTCCCAATACAATGCCACATTACCGCCGAAAAGTTTAGAAATAATTTTAATAAATACGTATTCATTCAAATTCGTTCATTCGTTACCTTCATCAACCCTTATTTTATTAAAACGCGTATTGTTTTCTGTATCTGTTTTCGTAGGCACCGTGTTTCCGACGTCATAACACAGCCTCTTGAGATATAAAAGAACATTTCATGGCGTATACGAAAGGGTTATTCACAAAAGGTCTTTTTTCGAAATACTTTTGGCAGGCATATGGCATGTAATGAACACCCACTGTTCTTCACAAACAGGACTTTGTGGTGCCGAGTTATTACTGCGATAGCGTATTGCTAATTTTAACGACCAATCCCTTTTGTATGTTTATTAAAAAGTAGATGTTTTCTTTTTAATGTGTCTTTGTAAAACGAAAACATAATGTAATGATATTTTATTGAATACGCGTTGAAACATTGAAAAGCTTGAATCTGAAAGCTTCTGACGTGTAAGTAAACTTTTGTCTATTGTATGAATTTTGTTTTTTTATTCAATATTTTTTTTACAGTTCGCCTATTTTCATTTGTACAAATTATGTAGTATGAAACACTATAAATTACAAATCGGATTAGTTTCTATTGGTAATTACATTTGTCAACAATTGATATGGATTTAAAAACTCAAGAAAATTATTACTGCTTTTATTGAATATAAATCGATTGTTCATTTGGTTTTTAATATTAGGGAACTACCATAACTAGCCTAAAGCTTCTTTAGAGATTTGTTAAATTAAGGTAAGATGAAGGAATACAAAATTATCCGTAAACAGTCCATTGGAGATCAGTAAATTAGGTACTAATTTACAGCAGTTTAAAGTCACTTTCGCTCAAAGTAGTAAGAAAACAAGTATCTTTTTCTTCATACAGCGCTAAGAATTCAATATTCTTTAAGTAGAAAAACATCTTGGCAGAAACATTCAAGCCATTCCTAAAAGACCAGTAGATTGTTATGGGGCTATTCGCGCTAGAGTACATTATAAGCGGTGTCTGAGTTTCTACTTTATTCTTATGGCTTATAATATTTTGTTTTCATGCCGATATGCTGAAATTGCAGTTTATTCCTGTGGGATATTAAGCCGCCCGCCGCGCTTTACGTTCTCTTCATACGAAATGGCCCGTTTCCTGTTTACCGTGCGCTTAACTTCTTTTTATACTCTTATGTTACGAATAAACAACATTTTATTTACTACTACTATATGGTATAAATATATACAGTGGTATGAATATATCTTTATATACCTTCTTTTTATCGAAGTATCTTATTGAGGAGAGGACATTTACTTACTTTGCATGCTCTGCGAAGCGTTACTCTTTTTATAGCCGATACAACTTACCATGAGGTGTGTGCTTGTTTCATCAATTATTACAATTATTACTATAAAAAATGTTAATAATAATTTACATGTACGCGCTTATTTATACATCATAATGTATAAACGATATGTACATTGTAAATTAAAATTTAACAAATGTATAGTTTTATCATCTGAAAATCCCTTAAGAGACACGGATTATCTTTCTACCCCAGCATTAAACCCTTCTAAGTACCTACTAACCATTTTACTTTAATATCATTTGGGTCATAGAAGCTACAATATGAACCTAAAATGATATCTTGGAGCTGACGTCAGGTTATCGCCTAATTAGTCGGCCGACTACGCGCAATGCATGTTAACGAGTGACATTTGCATTCGCACAGCCCTCAGCCTCTGCCTTATGTTCGTTGCTTAGAGGGCGGTTACATTCGGTGGTTTTGTTTGTTCTTCTTTCGTTGTAGATTTTTTGTGATAAATAGGTTTACACTTGACTACAGTAATATCTGATGGAATGTTATCCATTTAAGTACCAGGTTAATTTAATTATCTGTTCGTTAAATTGTCAATTAAATACATAAAATTGTAAGTATAAAAGTAATACGTAAGTATCATCCTGGGTTACAAAAGGCCGAAGGCCTGCTTAGTTTGATATGAGCATAGGTATGTAAATAGATTTAAAGGCCAGTAACAAACTCTCATTACTCTAAAAATCTCCTCTAAAATTTTGTATGCAGGGAGTTTTGCAGGCGATTAATTGATCTAGCTAAGCTCGGTCACCCAGGCACATCTTTAACAAACTAATTGTGTAAACTATTTTTCTGTTCTCTCTAACGTCTATTCACTCTATCGAGTGATGAAAACCGAATAGATAGTTTAAAAAATCCAATCGAACAAACGGCGCAAAGTGAGTTTGTTTGATACCATGTTGAGATATCACAAAAACAGTAGAGCAATGTAAGCCCGCCGT
This sequence comes from Mycalesis mineus, assembly GCA_034621355.1. Taxonomy (NCBI): domain Eukaryota; kingdom Metazoa; phylum Arthropoda; class Insecta; order Lepidoptera; family Nymphalidae; genus Mycalesis; species Mycalesis mineus. Next base: position 6,514,315 of record CM067889.1, on the reverse strand, counting down.
TACAAAAGGGTGGTAGCTGTCAAAATCACCACGTGATCGTTACACCAGGGAATGAGTCGGAAAATGAGCGCTCACGGATAATTGGCGTCCGGAATGAATTTGTGATTCCGTAACGCGATATTTTGATGAGCTGCCCTGACGGTGACGTTGTTGCGGAATATTTGATCAGTCTTGCTTACGTGTTATGTTTTCCGTGTGCTAATTAATTATACGTACAATGTCTGGACACGTGAGGTATTTTCTACTTGATTGATAATGCTACTATATGCTACTATAGTTTTAAGGCAGGTTGACTCAGATCGCCTGCCCCTACAGTTAGAAAGATTAGACAACTTTCTGACTTCCAGATAGCTATAGTTATTATATTAAAATAATAAAGGTAAATAAAGAACCGGTACGCGACATATATGTATATTTATCCTTATATCTTGTAAGCAAAAACGTTGTTAGTTTTCCAGGAATGATTCATTTGTTTTCTGTCATTGTTTCAGTCGATGGCTCAATAGGTTTATGTTTATTTTACTTACTTTTATAGTGTTATGTCTTCATTGGGCGGTCCATAGTGCCTTTGAGACCAGTCTTTTTTTAGAAAATCAAGTTATATTAGATCATCATTAATGATACAGACTTCTTTTACAAAAGCTTCAATGTTAATATTTAAAACACATTGAATCCTAAAGCTCTACATAACGTTTAGAATGGTACTGGTAGTTAGACGTAGTTAAATTAGTTGCTCAAGATTCTCAATGGGACGGAGAAAGTTAGCGCCCCTTCACTCTCTGAACCGGCGTCTGAAACGAGCATACATTAAAAGTTTACCGACAATATTATACGATAGAAAAAAAACATCGCATGAATGGAATAAAATGAAAAGTTCTGACGTATATTCAACATTAATGGTCTGCAATATTCTAAAAAGTCTCCTTTTACGTTCTTTATTAACACTTGCTTGCGTTACTGTTAGACTTTAAAATGTGCAAGTTATTGATCATAAATTAGCCAAATTGGAAATTCGTATTTTAAATAGGCTCAGTATACACTTACTTTTGAACGTGAGGTTAGACTGTTTGCAATTATTCTACCACAGATATAGAAGACAGGTTTCATTGAGAAAGGTCGCCAAACATGGAAGTGTAACGGCACTAAGTTAAATTTAAACTGCGAGCTAGCCTTTTTTTGAAATATTATATTTACCAGATCTACAAGTACCAAAAAGCAAGGTAATGTAACAAACATCAAGTAAATCAATATGCAATAATAAGGGAATATGTAAATTTATTAGCAACATAGACGCCGTAAGGGCACTCCAGCCAATATTGCCTATTTGAACTATTTCAAAGTAATTGCTTTACATACTCTGTTATATTATAAGAGCCAAGCCAATACCTAATCTACATTCTCAAATAGAGTATAATAGCTATTCGCAACAGTTAACCGACCAATTTAGAATGGTCTTTGTTTATAACCTTCATACTCAACTATCTTCATATATTTGTATGGGGGAGTGCGTCTCAGAATGCTCAACTTATTTTGGTGAGTTTGTAGTACGCAGTACTTGTCAGTAAGCATAAGTAATTAAGTTATGTTGAAACGAAGGGGTCTCACGCTATCTCAAACAGATAATAACTTTATCCATCTATTGGTTTTGCTATTGTCGTTTAACCTAAATATTTTACTATTACAGTAAAAATTAAATTAATTTTAATACTAGCCCATTGATTTTACCCACATAGATAATGTTTTTTTTTAATTCATTACAAGTTAACCTTGACTGCAGTCACACCTGATGGTAAGTGATGCAATCTGAGATGGAAACGGGCTAACTTGTTAAAAACACTTTCCACTCGGAATTTGTTGTGAATATGAAATTTTATTCCTAACCAGTACCATTAACTGTAAGTAAAATTCTAATATAAGCAAGTAATTAAATATATAATTAACAAAAATTGTATAACTTGTAACATCGCGAAATAATTGAAAATTAGATTGGTAGATTACTGAAGTTGATAAAAAAGTAATTATCTACGTATCCAAGAGTAATATAATTTTTAACAATCTATTATAAACACTCCTGTAAAATACAAAGGCGTCCAAACGAGCCCGAAGATTTGCATGTAATTATCATTTTTGATTCGCTCTTCTTTTGTGTAAATACTCCCTTGAAAGGAAACAGCGTAAATGACATAATGTGGCTAAAGATACGCTGAATTATTTATACGTTAATACGTTCGTCGGTAGCTCTCGCCTCCGTTTTAACGTTGAATTACGCCTCAATGAGTATTACTTTTGGGGATTTTTGTTGCTTAAATAAATTATTACATTTGACTAAGAACAGCTTTTAATGAATTTTGAACGCGTAATACGATTTCGTATTTCGTTTAGTTGCTTAAAACATGAAAGAGAATTTGTACTTGGGAATTACTTGATCTGCCTTGGAAGTACGTCAAGCCGTCAACTTAGTTTTTACATTGTATTTTACCAGATGTTAAGTGATAGCCTTACACTAAATAGATTTGGATTAAAAATTTTCTTAATTCTATAAGCTCGTGATCAAAACCACATAAGCTAACAACGAGACAGTTTTATTTAGTATATAAATTTTTAAGGTTGACAGGCACAGGGCAGCGTTGTTCTTTGGACGCCTTGAGTAGTGTTGCTTTGTTATAGACGATAGTTCACCACTTAACATTAGATATTCTATTTGTTTGATTCGTCATTCAAAAATTAATGTATATAAAAATACTGACATAACAAAATTTAAAAATATTCGTATACTTTTGTAAATTCTCAGAGCTATCACGTGCAGCAGCGGGGTTTTCCGTAGAAACCAATTTCGTCTTGATTTTAACGCTACACCATTTCCGAACAAATAATTTTCATGTCAAACACAATATGCAATGGTTACAATGAGCTTGTGAGCGGAGACCTCAAATTTTACTTTCACCGATGGGTACTCTATTTTTCCCCGAAATTTTTGTGAAGGTTGTGAGGGTTGAAAACTTGCCTTCTAGCCAACGGTCGGTACTAAGTGTAGACATAAATACGTGATTTTTTCAAGCACTGCGTGTTGAAATATGTTTTAAAATTATACCTATTGTTTTTTTTCAAATGTAGGCACCAAGAATTTTAAAATAACTAAACACTATAATTTTAACCCTTTACATTATGTTTTAGTCTTTTATCTTGAGTCTTGACACAATTTGCGTAGCATGGCAAGACTGATATTACAACACTCTATGGGGCTTTAAAAACTTTTTTAATATTTATAATAAAAATATGAAAACAAAAATAAAAAAATAGTTACCAGTCAGGCATGCTCCGTAAATATAAAATTCAATCTTTTGTCGCTATTACAGTTAGATGTAGAGTTTACTTATACATAAAATGCGCAAAATTTAAGGACTGAAGCCTTAATGGTTCTTTGGATCCGAAAGCAGAGAAGTATAGAGTTCTGTTCAACTATAAAAAGTAAAAGAAAGTATTGTTGTACTTATATTATATTACGTTTTAAAAATAATATTTTACACCCTAAAATATTATCCTCTGTTATAAATGATAGTTTCTCTGTTATAAACTTCTGATCTTCTTGTAGCTACTAGTAAGTAGCATGAAAAAACCAACAAATCCTTAAAAGTCCGTGAACGTAAACTCAAAAAAGTCCGCACTAAAAATTCAAATCGCGCGCTCTTCGTTAGAGCAGCCCTTACCTGCGCTGCATATGTTACACTATCCGTCTACGCTCCACACAAAACTAGATTCGCTTTGTTTATTTGTTACTTGACGACGGATAAATTGAGTTTCCTCTGATTTGCTGAGAGGAATTGTAAAAAAGACAAATTGCATTACAATGAGACATGAAGAACAAAAGTTGTGCACCGTCATTTAGGTACATGTTATATAAGTATTAACTGTACATGTGTTATTACTATCATCATCTAACAGCCGATGGTCGTCCTTTGCTGGACACAGGCCATTTTTAACGACTTTTAAACACAACAGCTCTGAGCCGCCTGTTGCCAGCGGCTCCCTGCGACATGTTTAATGTCGTCATTCCACTCGGTCGGGGGTCAACCAACACCGTGGTGCGGGGTTGCCAGTCTAGCACCTTAGACCCCCAATGTCCATCAGCTGCTCGTTCCACGTGCCCCGCCCATTGCCACTTCAGTTCTGTTATTACTATGTAGTGCAATTTTTTTTTCTCACAAACTAATTTGTGCTTATCTAAAATGTAACAGTTACGTTTAAGTCTGCATAAACCAAACCCAAGATAATACTAGGAATAATATGTCCTACAATGCAATGTCCATTTGCCATAATCTACAATCATATTTTCCCAAACAAAATTCAGTAATTTTGCTAGCTTGCAAAAATAGGTATAACCGTTAATACCCTAGTATCTTACAGTTAGTACTACTTTTAAATCATATTGTATGCTATTTTGAATCACGGCAGTCATATTATGCACTTGGTGGTAATACTTAAGTAAATTACTCTATGAAATGGCATTTAACTTTTTATATTTGAAAAACAACAAAGACCTGAATAATGTACCTAAATTTTATTTAATAAAGTAATGTAAAGAATTTTCATCTCCAAGCGGGCTAGCCATAATGTATAAGTATAGCTTTCCCCAAAGACTTTACAGGACAGAAAATTAGGGTTGGGTCTCATTTATATCATGAATATGTCCCCATTTATCCCGATTAGGACTGGAGACCTTTACATAGAGAACTTAAATCTTACTAACGACTTTCAAGGATCGTACGTCAAGTTTTAACAAGAACACTTATTACCTTCTTGATATATTTTAGTAATACGGCCTTTGTAGTTTTATTAGCTCACTTATCCGATAGATTAGTACGTAGGTATGTTAAGTAGTAGTGGAACTGTCCTAGGAGCTGTATGTGTGGAAGTAATACCGCCATTATCTTTCCACATTTATTTATTTACAATTTTTATTTTAAATATTTAATCAATGCTTATAAAAACTAAACATAAAGAACACTAAAAAACCGTCTTTCTGCTGCAGGGCAGAGCCGAAGCAACCAAGCAATTAACAAAATGAAGAACCAGCTCACGATATCTCAAGAATTACCAGTTCTTAAGCTTTTTATGCTGTTGGTTGAGCTTTTAGCTATCAGACCATTGACTGAAACTACTATAATATGAACGATAATCGTCGACAATTTCATTCGGGAATAAGTTAAATAAAAGGATAAGTCAAAGAATGATTTACAAGGTCGTTAAAATCAAAATTATTAGCCGAAACGCTATACAAATGGCGGGGTAGAGCATTTGCCCGACCAACTATAATATTCATGCCCCAATTATCCAAATTTATAACGTAACGTGCTTATTAAATTAAATTACGTCCCATTGTGACCTCTAGATTTGGAATACAGCTTTAATTTTCAACCAAAGTTCAAAAGCCCGGAGTCATATTAAATATTGGAATTATATTTATTAGAATTGTCATGAATTAAACTTTAATTTTGTTCTTGAATTTAAAAAATAACTTTTGTAAAAAGTTTTCGATCGAGAAGAATGAAATTTTTGACGCTCGAATAGAATTCTATAGTAGTATTAAAAAGTTTGTTTGTTATGCTTTGCTACATGCTGTTTGTTTGCTACTTGCTCGATGATATTAACATAACAGAGAAGAACATAGTCCCACTTCCACGTCTGTGTGTTTGTCGTTTCTCGATAAACTCAAAGACTTCTGAACAGGATTTCATACGGTTTTCAACAATAGTTATAGAGATTCTTGAGGAAGAAATAGAACAAGATTTACTAATAAACCTAAGCGAATTCGCAAATGATACGCATAATAAGCAACTATTTAAAAACTATGAGCAGAGCCACGGAATACATAATTGCAGTAACACAAAATATATCCTCTATTTTGCTTGTTCGTGTATTTTTCGTCAGTATTAGGTAACTATTTTCTTTCAATATCTCTACAAATATCAAAAATATTGCAAGCATCCGATCGCGAACTGTTAGTCTCGGGCCCTCAGTGTTTATAAAAAAAAACACAACACTGGCTAGAAACTAATTTATTAATTATTTATATTATTCTATAATTCTCACAACTTAGACGATTTACTCAAATCACTTTATTCCGCGATTCGCGAGGACCTTCAAAAGGTCTAACGGCGACTTGATGGGCAGGATCTTAGTCTCACTACTAGTCCAGACCGGCGGGCAGAAACCAGGTCCGTAGTCTTGGACAGCGATTCGACTAATTACCAAAACGACTGACTGTTTGAACCAGAGTTAGGGTTTTTATAGCAAATATATCGCTGACTGGCCACTGACGTCTGTATCAGTCGATAGTTGCAGGTCAGCGTTATTAATATAGAATTTAGGGATGTAACACCTCCCCTCTTTAAGACGAAACATCATAGAAAATATGATGTGAGTAGGATAAAGTGATTAGAGTATTACAATAGGTAAAGATATAGAATAAAACAGAACTAGAAATAAAAATTGAGAATAACATGAATTTTATCGTATCGTAAAGTAGTGAGTAAAAATATTTAAGACTTACAGTCATACAGAAATAGAAAAACTACAAAATAACATTTTCTTACAATTACAAAGGAAACAGTGTATTGAAATAGCATCTAGTATATAATAGACTTAGGATAATGGTATAAAATATAAATGAAACATGAAATAGTATTTATCATATTAATCTAGGTTTCTCCTTAGGAATGTAGGAGAGTTCTCTGAGCTACTATTGGTTTCGAATGCTCTATTACGTGTTTCGTAATTGGAACTAGTATTAATCGCTCGGATATTATGGTTAGGTTTAGTATAACAGCTATTAAAAATTTGAATACAACAACCAGAACTAGAATCTAAACTATTGTTACGCTTTCTTCGAATACACAATATTTTAAATATTTTATAGGAAATATAGCTTAATACGATTAAGGATACTAAAGTTGTAAAAACACTAAAATAACTTCCATATTTAATATGATAGGGTTGGTTTTCAATTTTCTCTATTTCGTCATTAACTTGATTTAATCTATGAGTAACGTAATGTAAAGAATCTAAATTAATATGAGATAGTTTAATTGGTGTTAGATATGGAAGCGAAGAATTAATTTTCTTTCTGGAACAACAATCATCATTTATAATATTAAAATTAGGAGTAGGCATATACAATTCAGTTTCGTATTCTACTGAAGGAGAGAATTGTAAGAGTTTATGAAAAGCTATGCATCCTTTCGGAAGTTTGAGGATTCCTGTTCCAATTATATCATAGTCATTAATAGTATTATTACATTTAACAGAGAGCTTAGCTATATTGGATTGAACATAAATCCATTTATTATTACTAATAGTTTGCCAAACGTCAATATCGCTAATTATATTTTTATAATCGCATGTGTCCGGTATTTTATTTATGTAAGCACTTAGGATTTGCACTTCACAGGTAGGGTTCGAGACACTAGAATGCACATTGCCTAATCTGCACAGGTGATAGTTATTTGTTGGAATTTTGCAATCACTGATCGAGTCTGTCATTTAATACAGTAATTTATCATCTGTTATTGCGAGGAATTGAGCAGTAGGGCTAATCAACGCAAAGGAATGTGGATTAGTAATATCATGGGCAGTAGGAAGAGCATAGACATGGTACAAATTATATTCCTGTAAGAGAACAAGAGGAATCTTAACAACGAATACTAATTTAGTGTCTGTAATGAAACTAGAAATTTGAGATATATCTAAAAGTATATGCATATTTTCTAAATCCAATGGTAAAGGAAAATTTTGTGGGACTTTATTAGAGTGTAATTCATTATAAAGTTGCATAGGGGGTAGAATAGAGGTATGGACGATATTTATTTATTTATTTATATAGAGGAAAGGGCGCTTATTTGAGGCTGGTTACCCGTGTGGTCCCTGTTAATAAAGGAAAGGGCGCTTGCTTGGGGCTGGTTACCCGTGTGGTCCCTGTTAATAGAGATAAGGGCGCTTGCTTGGGGCTGGTTACCCGTGTGGTCCCTGTTAATAGAGATAAGGGCTCTTGCTTGGGGCTGGTTACCCGTGTGGTCCCTGTTAATAGAGATAAGGACGCTTGCTTGGGGCTGGTTACCCGTGTGGTCCCTGTTAATAGAGATAAGGGCGCTTGCTTGGGGCTGGTTACCCGTGTGGTCCCTGTTAATAGAGATAAGGGCGCTTGCTTGGGGCTGGTTACCCGTGTGGTCCCTGTTAATAGAGGAAATATTATTTTTCTTGGAGTTATTATGAAAGAGTTTGGAGGATTTAGTAGGTTCTATGGACATAGTAGATTAAATCGTGGGTTTGTTAGACACAGAGAAATTAGTATAATCAGTGGACTTAGCAGTGTTAGTTAGCAAGCTATGCATTTGGGGCTGGTTACCCTGTTGGTTAGCTTGTTGTAGAGATACAGTGGATACAGTGGGTTTAGTAATTTTATTTTGAAAGCTATGCATTTGGGGCTGGTTACCCTGTTGGTTAGCTTGTTGTAGAGATACAGTGGATACAGTGGGTTTAGTAATTTTATTTTGAAAGCTATGCATTTGGGGCTGGTTACCCTGTTGGTTAGCTTGTTGTTGAGATACAGTGCATACAAGGGGTTTGTTAAAAACAGTGGAACTAGTAAAAACAGTGGAATTAGTATTTTCACGGTCATGAATTTGGGGCTGGATACCCTGTTTGTTGACGCGTGTAGTGAGTGCATTATAATTAATTGAATCGCCTGAGTGATAAAAATAGCATCGCATTGCGTCTTTTTGTGTATTGGATTCAGCGCGACGCAAACACGGAATCCGATTTAGTTTAAAGATTCTTCCTCAAGATTATGCACTTTATTACTTTGAATTTGAGAAAATTGGCGATTGGCATTATTGTATTGCCGTTTGCGGCATTGGCTTATATCATGGCCAACAGCCTTACAATAATTGCAGATAATTTCTTTGGAAGGCGGTGTTTGTGAATAATGAGGAGTTATTTGTTTAGTTTGCGTATGGTATGAGTTAGGTTTATAAGGAGCTGATTTGGTTTGGTTATAACTAGCGGAATGGGAAGTAGGTGAAAATGACGTTTTATGAGAAGATTGGTACCGATTTAAATAGCATGATCGGTCTGTATGCCCCGTTTTACCGCATAATCTACATTTCGGCCTATGTTCTACAGGTCCCTTAGATGACTGGGCGAGATTGTAGAATTTTTCTTCTTGAATTGCTAAGTTAATAGCCTCCGCGAGGTTACTAGGATCCCTACACCTAAGAATATTTGAAATATGGTTTGGTAATCCTAATAAAAAGGTGTGCAAGGCTAGGTCTTCTGTGTCGGCGAGTCTACCTTTTATTTCGCCGGGATCTTTCGTAGAATGAGAAATGTCGGTTTGTAATCTTGTTAGAAAAGTTTCTAGGCGCATACTATATTCTAAAATAGTTTCATTGGGTTTCATTTTGCAGTTTTGGAGGTCTAAAAGTAGGTGGCTTCGGTGTTTAGTTTCACCAAAATTACATTTTAAAAATTGTTTTAGTTCGGACCAGTTATCGAATACCTTTAATGAACAGGCTATTTCAGCTTTTCCTTCTAATTGTGATAGAATGTATTGGAAAAGGATGTCGACATGTGTGGGGTTTACTAAATTAAGGGCATTTTCGCAATTTCGTATAAAAGATGTTAGTCTGTTTCGGTCACCGTCAAAAGGTTTTATAAACCGGACTAAATCACTAAAATTCATTTTAAGGGATTCTGCGGGAAAAAGTTGGTATGAAGCTGGTGTGTCTTCCCGTTTTGCCATGATTATTAATAATATTTCAATTTACCTATACGCAATAACAGAAAATAAACTAGTATTATAAAGTCAATGACTCGAAAAAATCACTCACAGCAGTAATAGTAACGGTGTCATTGATGAATCGGCGATTAATACGGCGCAGCGGCGCAGAAGTTGCAACGCCGGGTGAGTCGATCTGGGTCGCGCGTGCAATTCCGCACGCCTCGTCGCGATGAAAGTGATCTGGCAGGAGCCTGGACCGCGTGGCAGCACCTCTCGGCTGGGCAGAGAACCCTCGGGCACGATGGGGTATGGCACGATGTGGTCGGCTTGTCGAAGTTAGCTGGGAGTCTGGCTGTCCCTCGGTCAGAGAGATCGGGAACGGCAGCAGAGCAGGCAGCTTGGCTTGGAGAATTATAGTATCTGGACGTCGTCAGGAGTAGGCGTCCAACAGGAATAAATCCCGCTTTCTTCTGACACCAAATGTTAGTCTCGGGCCCTCAGTGTTTATAAAAAAAAACACAACACTGGCTAGAAACTAATTTATTAATTATTTATATTATTCTATAATTCTCACAACTTAGACGATTTACTCAAATCACTTTATTCCGCGATTCGCGAGGACCTTCAAAAGGTCTAACGGCGACTTGATGGGCAGGATCTTAGTCTCACTACTAGTCCAGACCGGCGGGCAGAAACCAGGTCCGTAGTCTTGGACAGCGATTCGACTAATTACCAAAACGACTGACTGTTTGAACCAGAGTTAGGGTTTTTATAGCAAATATATCGCTGACTGGCCACTGACGTCTGTATCAGTCGATAGTTGCAGGTCAGCGTTATTAATATAGAATTTAGGGATGTAACAGAACGCATTAGAAAATTTTATAGAAATAAATTTTTAATAACTCGTCTAGACCAAACATTCGCGAAGTTTTAGAAATGCTAAGTTTCCCCTCACACAGCCAACGTTCATCCACGTTTTTATTTCTTGTTTACTAAAAACGATCCCGTCTGTTTAAACTCAATCACATTTACCACTATAAAGAGTCGAATAAAAGCCATAATAAACTAACTCGTACAAAAGTACTTAACCAGTGTAGGTAAAACATCGAGAAATCTAATCGATATCGAAAAAAAACAGTTGAATACGTACCTAGTTTACTTTTTAATTTAAGCAGTTTAGGTATCATCTTTTTAGACCAGAAAATTATTAATATTTACATAATTAAACAATATGAAAAAGTATGTGATTACTAGAGGGACAGGAGCTTACTAAACTAAGCAACCAATTTAAAATATTTACCAACACCAAATTGGATCGTCCTGGGAAACAAACCCCCGATCCTTTCGGTTATAAAGCAACTCCGCGAATAAGTTTGTTTGAATCTGTTGGGTTATTCGCTATTGCAATGGATTGCAACCTAAGTGCATATTGTATAATATTATAACTTTTACAGAAGTCTATTAATTACAAGGGGTCGGTGTCTTTCTTTTTCTAGAAACCTTAAACCGATATAGTTAGTGGAAAGACTAGGTAGTCGCACTACTATTAGCTTTAGCCTGGACTGAGGGTGATAAAAGTAGGTATTTACTTTTTAGCAGGCTATGTATGGTGCCCTATAATTATAAAAAAAAGTAGTTTTTTTTTGGTAACATCTTAATTCATCGTTGGCCTATTTAAGACCCAAAACGCTGCTCCAATATCTAGGGGTTGGCGGGCTTAGGATGATAATGTTTTTATTTATAAACGATCACTATCAGATGTTGATGATAGTGACCGAGACCGGCGTAACGTGCATTCCGAGGCAAGGTGGTTTAACTTCCCGACTCTGGGTTTGGAATGAATGAATAAATGAATGAAAAATTTTATAGAAGAATAGAAATCTCAGAATTTGTACTATTTGTTGAATTTCTACAACCAGGCCCAGAATTAAAACTAACCACGTGGTTAACCACGAGACCGACTATCAGCAGTCGTGTTCTCGACAACATGGTGGGGATTTATATTTTTTTGATCATGCTATAAATAAATTATTAAAATAAAAATAAAATAATGGTTATTGTTTCGTAGACTTAAACAAATATTGAAATGAAAGTTGTACCTTGTGCAATACAAGAAATATTGTAATATCACGGACGTGAACAAAGAACGATGAACTTTTGAATAAACCTTTTGAGAAAACCGACTCATTGCAAAGTTCTGCGTAGTTAGACTCATTATTCCTCTAGACGGGTAAATATTTGCTAGACTAAGTTTCGCCTGCGGTGTTCACTTCGCAATGTGTTTTGCTTAGCAATGGTTTAGTTTCGAAAACTATGTAAGTTAGATTGAAAATAATACAATGTATTTGGTGTTGTACGTAGTAACTTTAACTGTTTACGATTTTCAAGATTTTTTTAAGATTTTTGAGCCCGTAGCCGGAGTATATCTAACATTATTGCATTTCTGCGGAATGCTTTAAATTCTTTATGTCTGTCTGTCTGTACACACTGTTTATATGTTCCCTTAGAACTCCCGAACAGCTTGGTCGATCCCCGATATAATAACATATCCTTATAGTCTATATTTTTGAAAAGAAAATGTTTCCAGACATAAAATTGTTTAGAATATGCACTTCCGGTTCAAATTTTGATATTTAAGTAAATCCAATGTTCTATTGGGTTAAATATCGGGCGTAGCAGAAATGCAGAGTGTGAACGGGTAGAAGCCATTCTTCGACCCAAAACTAATTGCACTTTAATTTCTTCTTTTATAATCTACTAAGAGAAGCAGACCAGAGTCGGGAAGTTAGACGCCTTACACTCCCGTGTATCATACTCGTAGCACGATATCTCTTCTCTTCTCTTACGGATATAAAATATTATTATTTATATTATTTAATTACGCCACTATTACACCACTATAATATAAACTGATTGTACTGTAAGGTCGGTCGGTCTGACGGGCTACGTATTATAGTTAGTAGGTACTTAGCTGACCAAGCTTAGCATGTCAGTTTTTTTTTGGACAATATACATTTTCTTAATATGAAACCAAAATAGATTGATTAATAGAAATCTTAACCTCCTGCTCACAAAATTTCATGAAATTCGTTGGAGCCGATTCCGAGATTTAAAGTTATACTTATAAGATTTACACAAAAGACTAATCCCTCTCAATAACTTTGCTTACAAATTTAAGCATATCAAAGTTCGCAAGTATGTAACAGTCTTAATTCAGTTGCCATGTTACTATCAATCTTCTCGAATGGCCGCGGTATTACAAAGTTATTTCACCCTCGCAAAGCCCGAGAGGTCACTTCCTCTTATAGTTAATTATAATAATTGGCGAAAGGGTCTTAACCGAGATGCAATATTGGAAGGCCACTTTGTTTCCGTACCCTTTTCGAATTATGCTCTCAGGTTGTTAGAGATTATTAATAGTTGTATTAATAAGCCAGTGATGTTCTCGTACAATCAATAAACTTGAAGGATAGGTAGGGTTGTACTATTTGTATCTGCTTCAGTACATTATTTTATAACTACTTTTACTCAAATGAGACTGGGGCAGAGGCGATTTGAAGCGACGTGTCATTATTATTGTCAACAGCAAATTCATTTCTATTTTCCTATCACTAAAAATTTTACTCGATATAGTATGTTTATAAAGTTTAAAATGTGAATTATGCATCAAAAGAATTCCATATACGTACAAACAAGATGTTGATATCGACATTTCAGTTCTATAGAACTAAAATTAGGGGCTACTACTGGGATTCACCCCCATTTTTAATTTTTCCACATTGGATAATACAACTTTGTACCTTAACGGTTTCAAAATAGATATGACTTATTGATGTTTAGAAATTGTACGTCGACGTGCTTTCCGAGGAACGGGGGTATAACACCACCAACTTTCCGACTCCGGGCTTGGAATATAAGTACTGTAAAATTCGTAGAAGAATGAAAAACTGAGAAGTATTCCGTGATCCGACCCAGGATTCGAACCGTCTAGGGTTCTGGTCCTCATGATCGAAACCACATGGGCTATAACCACTAGACCAACGAGGCACGCAACGCGCCATACCTCCTATACAGAGGGATCCTGTAGTTGGCCGTTAATAATGATCATGACGATGAAATTATATTTACCTATTATATTTCTTTTATTTAAAGTGTTTATTAGAGATACAATACCGACAAGCCTTGTACGTTTTGCAATATTTGTTGATGCAGACATCCAGGCGTAGGGTTGGCGGCGGCGCAGAAAAAACTTATTTTACGATTTCCGTTACGAAAAGCATCTCGCCATCGAACTGTTGAGTCGCATAAAATCTATTATTTATGGTACTTGTTATAAGTTTTTAGGAAAATCTCTATAAATATGAAAATATTATCACTTTGAGGGCGTTGGAAACAAAATAATATATTATGAAAGTGGGCTCTTATGTTTTCCTGTTTGTTTAAAGAGTATGTCTGTTATTTTCTCAAGCCTCTATCACAATTACTATGATTTTTTTAGAATGGACTTAAATAATTGTTTCTGTTTGTGCTGTGTTTGTGATCATTCTAACTAAACAAAGATTGCCAATCTAGTTGAATGGCCCACTATACGGCCAGGTGATTTTTCTTTTCTTTTCAGGGGATTTAGAGCTTAAGAGTCACCACCACGCTACTTTTATGCGGGCTAGTGGGCCTTAGACTTATAACATTTGGCACTATAACGTATGATAATAGTTGTTTATCACTATCATCCACGTACGTAGAGCAAATACAAAGGTGGTTGTTGTGGTAATAAGAAGATATTTTCAATTTCACGAATATGAAAAAGTAAGCAACAGTCAGTTTACCAACGTTATCGAGAAATATTCTCACACCCTCTTCACGGCTGTACAAATCATATAAGCAAAGCTAAAATTTAAAAGCTGGAAGATGTTTATAAGCTCAGCATCGGTGCTTGTTACATTTTCACAACGTCTCCATCCCGGTAAGCAAATAGCAAGCTTTGAGGAGGCAAATTTTCCAAACGATATCTTCCCCGCCCCGAGTTGACACTGTACGTGTTACTTTTAACAAAGGGCCAATCCATGTGAAATGACATAGGCTGACAGCATCCAAACGACCGTCGAACATTATCACAAAATACCCTTAACTCGATTCGTTCATATAATATTCATGACGTGGCGCAATCTTTCAAAAATTGACACCTTTCCGCCGGGGAGACCCTTCGGGACGAACAAGTTTTTTGTATTCAAACCGGTGAATAAATTACGAACCCACAATAGGTCTTGCCCTGTATGATCGCTAATTTTTGATCAGATGGACAATAAAATGTATTGACTATCTCATAAAGACGGTGATTTTATCTAAAGGTAATAAAGTTATAACGATTATCTTCCTTTTATTGCTTGCTGTCTATAGCATTTTTTGAAAGGCATTCATACAAAACATTAATAATTAATATTGACTAAAAAGTCACAGAAGGTATAAAAACACATAACCAAGTAAGTAAGCCATTAAATAAAATACATAGTTTAGTCTAAAGTTATTGAAATAAAAATGTAGTAGCAGCAATTTTCATCACTTTTTACAATTATTATAGTTCTACTAGATTCATCATTTTAAAATTTTTAACAATGAAATAATTCATTATCAACTTTTGGTTTCAATGGTTTGTCTGTACACATAGTAAACAGGCAGTAAATTTGAAGTTAAATATTAATATGGATTTCGGTCATTGTATCTGAAATTTTGATATAACGCGATTTAAATGTTTTTATATACACGGAAGTAAAGCTTTTAAAAATATATAAAAAAAACTCTAAGAGCAATCTAAACACAAATTACAACCCAATCAAACATTAAAATACGCGAGTCCATTACATTAGAGTTATTGGTCAACACTGGAAATTTTTAGAGGGCTGACCTATGCACACATTACTTAGTAATAAAGCTTTAAAACAAATAGCGTATTCCCGGGAGGGCGGGAGCGGAGAGGCGATCAAATAAGAGGTGAGGACCGTCCCACGTCACTCCCGACCGCGTAACTCGAGTTGATTGTTTGTACTACGGACATGGATTTTTCCACTTGATTGTCTGATTTGATTTACCCGAGAGCTTCTTGGCCAGCCCGCCAAATGGATTGCTTAAATGTGTGTGTATATTTTGAAATAAGACCTTTTTTCTTATTTATTTAGTCTACAAGTAGCACTGCCGATTGGAGAAGCCCCTCTCAGTTGTACAGATAATCGACAGGTATATATGCATGGATGGAGGAAAAAAACATTAATATATGTTATGTTTAGGTGCAGAGGAGAATTAGAACAACGTGTAGTATACAAAGGCTCTTTTGCTACGTTTCTTGAGGCCATCGGCAATCTTGCTTGCTAAGTTTTTGCGGCGAGCTAAATTTTTGTATAGAACTTAAATGTTAACAGGACCAAGAGAAAGCAAAGAATTAGTAAACCATAGCATAAAACACAGTTTTGGTACATGCAGCTTATGTTTCAAATATTGAAGCGGCAGCCTAATGAGGCTTTCACGGACATTTCAGGCACCTTCCAGATTTCTTGATGAATAGGAATCTTTTAGGAAAGCCAAGCTCAAACTTAGAACTCATCATTGTTTTCTATGAAGCCTGTGTAATTTAAAAATAATAAATGTTTTTTGTTGTAATGTATATTTAGATGTACTTTAGAAGCAGCCCTATTCATCTATATAAACAAGCATATAGGTTTGTGATCCAACCAAGACCATAGGTCGAACCGCGGACTAATTGGCTTCAATATCCTATAAAAATTAAACCTTATTTAGAAACTGACTCCTCTCCATGCATACTATGGTGTGTGTAACCCTCTTTTATATATGCTTATATGTATAATCCGGTCTTTAGTGGAAAATATCATACGTCAAACAATGAACAAACAATAAGCAAACAATAATGTATTTATGTTTGGCTGTCAACCAGATCTTCCCTCGGAGCGCTTCCTGACAATCTCGCGACGACAAGCGTTTCGAATCTCCGCCATTGTCCACTTGTCATTAAGTTTTTGTCTTGTCTCCCCTTCACCGACTTAAGATCTGCGGCTTACTGAATTATACACATGGACGTCAGTTATGGCTAACAGCTTTATTTAGTAATGATAATATGAGCCATGTCTTCTACATACTGCATAGCGAACTATTTTATTTCATTTTGTTTTAATGTGATGTTTTTAAACAGGTCTCTTGACCGTAAAGCTACTGAAACGTACTTTTCAAATAGTTTTAATTTAATTTTATAGCTTTAACTGTTGCTATTGAACATATAGATGACTCACTTGAGGTTAAGTGAAAAAACAACTTAAATAACAACAACTATTTGAAGATATACAATTTAACGTCCAAATTATTTTATTTCAATGCTTTTAGTCTACTATTAAAATAATTACTAAGAACAAAACTTTCATCCATCGCAGTAGTTTTAAAAAAATCTGATGACAAGTAATACTGATGTTCGTAACACAGTTTAATGTTTGTCAAACATTAGTGCCGTGTGTCACGTTCAGTTAACGACGAAGCAACACTAACGACAAATGGAGGCAGATTGACGTCACATTTATTTCACTGACATCCTGTTGTAGCGGAGATTTATTTATTGGTAACCAAACTAGAAAACATTATAATGGGATTTTATGGCGACAATCTTCCTGTGTTGCATTTTGACTTGTGAGCCCATACATACATAATTATATTGGTGTATTCTATCTATATATCTACTATTAATGATAAAGTAAATTGAAATATCTGATTGTAATTTCAAATTAAAAGTCTTACATCAACAAAAAAAATTTTTAATCTCTAAACTACCAGTCGGATTGCAAAAAATCTTTTTGTATATGATAGCCAAAGTAATGCGCAGTGAAAAACGGCGGGCGTCGTTTAGTCCAAAATGTATTGATTTATAAATACTTTTAATTATAAGAACCTACGGCTATTACCATTACGCTGTGGTAATAATATATATAAAATAAGCAGGAAAGACGGTCCCACACCGGAAAGCACAGTATTTGTCGAGATCCTACTAAGGAGGTTAGATCCAGGCAGATCACAAACATGGCGTTTGACAGACAGACAAAGACAGGATACTATCAGTGGGCATCCATCGGCTAAAGATGGTGCGGATAATATTTAAAATGTTTTAAATAATAAACTTTCCCTTCAAGACTAGAAAAAATTTTGTAAATTTTTAATTTACTTTATCCAGAAGCTTAATTAATTATTAAAATGAAAATAGATGTTACTTCAATTTCGTACGAATTGAAGTATATTATGTAAAAAGAAAAATAAAAATACTTGTGAGAATTGGCAAAGTCATCATTTTCTTCAATCTTACACGGAGAAAGGATTCTGAAGGCGATTGGAATTATCTCGTAGGTGCTCGTGAAAAATGCTGACGTAGCAACTTTATACGGTATCTGGTTTGTAGAGCCAGAGACACTGGAAAGAATATTATATTTATTATATTTGTTTGAAAGCCAATGTTGCGTGCAGTTTAAAATTTTGTTTTAACATAACTCGGATTAAAAATAACTTGATATCGTACACCGCACTAAGTCCCACTCCTAATAAGTTAGCCTGCTTCCATCTTAGATTGCATCATCACTTAACATCAGGTGTAATAGCAGTCAAGGGCCAACTTGTAGTCGATAAAAAAAAACAAACATAATTTTAGACATTGTAATTTTACAAATACCTATGTAATTAAAAATTAGACTAACTGTTCTACTATATATAATAACTATAAAAATATTTTAAAAAAGACAATGTTTATCTTATTTTCGTGGGGTAATTTTCCTCATGGATATGTTTGCGCCAATTTAATATTTTTTCTTTCAATTGAGAAATAATATTATAAGAATCTTATGCTTACTTATCTAATCTAATTTATCTAATAACTATACAAATAATGCCCACAGCCTTACAATGGCAAAAACTGTAGTTTTCTTTTCCACGTTGGATAGCCAGGCTGATGTTTTGCGCAAAAAATGAGCCTGCCATTCTGATACCAGTCGAGGCAATTAGCTGATTTTAAAAATATCGAAATAATTCTATTACACTGCGACTGGCCCAAAGGTATTTACGGTAAACGGAAGAAATATGCAACTCTCGGTCAAAGAGGCATACTTGTGTCTTTTCTGCTGCGGCATCCGTTCTTGATTCAGTCTTTCATAATTAATAAAGCGATTTGCGAACAAGTGTGTAAAATTAGTTTTCTATCGCTTTTTGTCATAATTCACAGGCTATATCCGTGACTACCTACGTCGCGTACGCGCTCGCAGTGATCGGCGCCGGGCAGACCGCTAACTCAATTACCTGACACGAGTCTCGCATTGTAATTGCTACACTACATAACAGGGCACAGTATACTGTTTTATTCAAAATATTACACAGGTACTGTGCTCGTACTGTTAACGATGATGATGCTTATACAAAAATAGTAAATATCAAATATGTATATTTGACCTTAGCCGCCGCCTTAGGGTGCTACTTCGTAGCCGACTACGGACTGGCTACGAATCGGTACAATATTTGGTAGGCCCTGGGTTCGTTTCTTATCACTCTTAGCTTCCAATCCGCATTGGAGCAGCGTGGTGTTTCTACGTTTCATATCTTCTCTCCTATAAGGAGGGCCGTTAATGGCTGATAATGATGATGATGATTGGTTCGATTCTAAAAGCAATTCGTAACAACTGAATTCCTCTCTAATTTCAAGTCATGGGTTTCTCCTAGTTTTACATATTAGTGAGTTATAAGGAGTACTTCAAGTTAATATTGCGGATTAAAATATTGGCAGCATAGTGGCGCAGACTCATAAAACGGGGTATTAAAACAAAAGCAAGGTCGATTAGTAAGCCAAGATAGAGATAGTTAAACTACGATGATGGCGCCTTTAACTGCGTCTGTATTCCTCCCTTATTATCTATTTACAACCCGCATTTTATTATTGGGGTTAAGATGGTACAGGGCATAAAAGCTGTACTACAGGAGGTAGGCGGGGCCAAGGGTGAGTGAGATCGGACCATCGTTAAGGGATGTTTTTACGACCATCAAAAGATACTTTGTGAGATGGCATCCGGTAATTCTGCATTAAGTACGTAATCTTGAGTATTCTCAAACGATTTCGTTGAGTTACGACTTTAATCCTGGATGCTCTTCAAGTTTTCGTTTCATTAAGGTAAAAGTAAAAATGATTTGTTACAACGTGCGTGAAATCTTACGCATGGATTCATCATTTTAAACATTTATTCTACTAAATGAGAATAATTTATCAAATTAATAGTAATTTGATCATAAGCATCATGTGGTATAGATTCTTCATGGTGGTGGTAATCAAGAAAACGGCTGGCATTGTGAATTATGGTAAGTTGGTTTAATTGAATGTCTATTATCCGTTTCCGTATAACATTAGTAAAGAATATTTGCTATATTTTTAATATGACCAATGGTAGGTACCCTTCCTCTTTACTCGTATTACTTGTAAAGCACTGACACAATAGTCCAATTGGTGACTCGATCCCGTGACCTCTTAATATTGAATCCGGCTGTTAACCGAGTAGCTAATGAAGAGTAAATTCAATATTTCGTTTTCACAATTTAGTAAATGTATAATTATTTAAATATTCAGTACATTATTATTCAATTAATATTGTTTTGAACATAACGGCTTAGATTTGTTGTGTTTGAAAATCCCCAAAAAAAGTTCAGTGGACGGCAGATCAGACGATGATAGTATTTAATTTATTTGAATTTTAAAACGAACGTTCATTTGATTAGTTGTTTATTAGAAAAAGCGTCATAATACTTTTCGACATAATAACAAATAAACAGTTCGTAACAGTAAACTCTGCCAACATTTAGAATCTTCTTTGTTCGCAAATAGCGCGTAGATCTATGCCGTACGTGCTCAAGCCGGGTGTTTTAATCTTAATGAACAACTCTTTAGCTCCACTGGCACTTACTAACTTGTAAATTAAATGGTGGATGTACAAAGATTGTTATGTACAATATGACTTTTACAACACATTACACAGGATAACAGGACAATGAACTAGGTCAATTGGCCTTTTCTTCTACTTTTATAAATTACCTAATTGTATTTACCATTTACTGTTTCTAGCCGTAAATGCACAATTGAACAAAACCTTAAAAGGTAAAAAAAATCTGCCTCACGAAACCGGGCATCCGGGCCTGTACAATAATACTAGAGGGCGCTCGCAGTTACACGCGCGTAGCTTTCGTTCCCGTGAGAATTTCGAGATGAAATGTAGCCCATGTGTTATTCTGTAAGCTATATTATTGTAAAGTTTTATTAAAATCAATTCAGTAGTTTTTGCGTGAACGAGTAACAAACAACCATCCATTCATACATACAAACTTTCATCTTTATAATATTAGAAAATAAAATAAAAATAGGCTTGATTTATTACTATTACTACATATACTATATATACAAAACTTCCAAAGTTATAATTTTGTGTTTAATTTGATTCTTAATTATTTAATTGGATAGTTTGAAGATAAAAATAGCTTAGTACTATTCTAAACATTTGTGTCCCTCAATAAATCCGTTAAACAGCCTTTTTAGAGTTAGATATGCTATCATTTATTTAAATTCGTTCTATGACTTAAGACAAATAATCAAGATAGTGATGTTATAGAAATAAATAAAATAGAATATGAAAAGAGCTCATCTTTGTATGTATATTATTAAAAAGTAGGAACGAATATTGTTCCTAATATTATCCTCTCTTCAGTTAAACTTTTTCATGAATCTCACTGTAGATGGCTTAAAAGTATAATTTGCAATACTGTAACAAGAATAAAATTGTAGGCACATTAAAGTAATTATGGAAAGAATATGTTATTACGTACCTAGTTACCAAGAGGTACTTCAGTAGTTTTGAGTTGCTCTCAAGTAGTGGTTGTAGGGTCTGTGCAGTGCTTAGTTTTCTACTTGTTCAGGGCTTAGGGTTATTACGAGTTTATAGTTGTTATGGGGTCATACATAAATATAAGGCCTATTGCAAAGTAGACTGCAAAATGTTATTAGGTCCGCAAATTTATGTGTTTGTTAAGTTTTAGAGTATTTCTATTGATATAAATGGAAGGACTTAGATTTAACTAATTATTTAATTCTTCACTAATTTTTTTATATAATACTAGCTTTTGCCCGTGGTTTCACCCGCGTATTTTCCGTTTTCGAAGTCTATAGTTGCACTTTGAAGAAGTAACAAACAAACACACGAACTTTCACTTTTATAATATTAGTGTGATATGTGGCTTGGATGAAATTCCCATTGGGAATTTAAATAAATTATCAATATATCAGATTCTCATCATATAACAGCCTCCATTTAAAAATTTGTAGGTTCAAAAATTTTTTATTTATCTAAAAATTAATCTTCCAAGCAAAACTCAGAAAAAAAATTTACCCCAGCATTGATTAGTTAGTGATTTACAGCCCAGCTTCGGAAATCGCGTCGTAAATGATAATGTCTAATCACCTTAAGCCATCCGCCAACACGCATTAGAGCGTGATGCTTCTGAGCTACATATCTCTCCAATAAAGAGGCCTGTTTAGTGCGTTGTTAAAATAGCCTGATAATGATGATGATTATAAGAAACACTCACGATAGTTTAAATCCAAAAAATGTATTTCACTTCTGTGTACGTCTCCTCATAACATAAAACAAAGAACATTTATGCGTCATGATTATTCACAAAGCGTTTTTAATTAAACAAGTCCCGCCGGTTGGGGGCGCACATAAAATTTTACAACCCTTTAATAAGACGTAAAACTGCTATCCAGCTTCTGTTTTATACGAATATTAATGATTATAGACACCGCAACGTATTTTCGTGTGGTTTATGGATTTAATTCGTGGTATTTTCGACGCTATCGCTATAAATTACAATTAATTATGGCTATATCTCTCCTTTATTAATTAATTTCGATTATCTGCAGTCTGCCGCAATGCTGGGTCCGTGGTTGCTAAACTATTAAGCATAATGAGCAGACAGACAAAAATTTAGACTCTATTATTTTTATTTTTTCTTACATTACTTTGAGTGGCACCGACTCCTAGATATGCTTAAGTAAATTAAAGCAACTAAATGACCCAGTTATTTTTTACTTTTTAGTGCGTTTTGAATCGGTTCTATTTTTTGTTAAAAATTTTATTTCTTACTTTTTAGTGATTTATCGCCACGTAACGTACTCGTACTATACTGTCATAGTATATTATATGGCACTAGTAGCCAAAAAGCTACCGATACCGAGACAAAAACCGAAATCGCTGTAAGCGTGCCTCCAAAATTTGAAGAGTTCCTTCAATTTCCCCGGGATATCATCATTAGCTCCTAACATGATGACAATGGGACCACTTTGGATGTATGCCCTTTCTAATAAAAAAAGAATTATCAAAATCGGACAACTCTGTAAAAAGTTATGCTTGGTCATACATAAAAAAAATGTATACGTGTCGAATTGAGAACCTCCTCCGATTTTTTTTTTCGTTGGTTAATAATAAAACATCCGTTAATGAAATACGCATGTGAGTTTTTCACGCATGTCGTGGAATGTAACTTTTTGCACACCTTTTTCTACATTTTTTTTTATTTTACTTAGTCGAAATTGCAGTTGGCTGAAAAAAGAGTTATGTTCTGCATAAAAATCCTTTCTATATGTTATATACTACGTATCACTTACTAATAATATAGTTCTAAACTGTTTATTGCTTTGAGAACATGAAATATTGACGTTTTTATTATAGTACCCTTTGTTAATACAGAATCTGCTTTGCGAAGCGATTGATGAGTCACTACGTACTGACAGACTTGATTTTTAAAAGACTTGTATAATAGCCATGTATCTAAGTTAAGTTTCGGTTTTATTTTATACTAAAGACTGAAGATTTATGAACATTGACCACAAGAGTATAAAAAATATTATTATTTTGTACCAAAGATATAATACAGATAAGATATAAATAAGTGGCCATCATCGCAATTCTCCAGGGACATTGACCAGTACGTAACGCCGATTAAATAGCGAGATGTAATGTCGCCACCCTCTGAAACACCCCGCAACTTCGGCAATAAAACCAGCGAACCGGTTGCAGATATTATTAAAATGTAGTGTCACTAAACAATACTGGAAAGTGTAATAAAAAAGGCAATAAAAAACGTAAAGTTAAGTACTTTTTGTGTTATGTTACTGTTTAGTTAAAGTTGTTAAAACACATTTGCCTAACTATATTAAATGGAACGGGTGATATAATTTGACTAGGTAAGTCAAATTAATGGTATTATTATCATCACTTTATGTATCACAACATACTCTTTCTTCTTATATGAGGGCTGGTAGAACTCTATTTTAAACTATCAGTTATAAATGACAATGAACAGGGCCAACGAGTTAACATGATCTAGGCCTCTGTTACTATTACAAGTATGATGTATTCTCTGGCTACACTACCTCTGTCCCAATTTCAGGCCGTTATTAACAATAATCTTTAATGAAAGCTTATCCATACTAATGGGCGAAAGTATGTAAGTATGGATGAATGAATGAGTTACTCTTTCACGCAAAAACTACTAATTTTGATAAAACTTTACAATAATATAGCTTACATATCAGAATAACACGCAGGCCCTATATTATCCCACGAGAACGAAAGCTACGCGGTTAAATCCACGGTCGTCATCTAGTAATCTTATAAAAACCCATTTACACATAAGTGACCCCAAGTTACAGCTAATGATAACTTTTAATTCTAAATGAAATATATAAAGATACATTATGTTGTTGAACCTAAATATAATAACAGTACAGAGAAATGATAAATTAGGGACCAACGGCTTTGCTCCCAAAATAACTAGCATAACATCGAGGACATTTTGATCCCACCGGTCACCTTTAAAATGATCTACATGTTGTTATAAGCACGAGTCCTTAGTTTTTGGCCATTAGCGTCTACAAACTAAGTGTAACTTGAATTATATGCGATTGTCTAGACATGCCATCGTAAGAAAAACAAATTAATTTCCCTCTATTGTAGGTACGGTCGAAAAGTACTCTCCAGTGGATTTATGTGTTCTATTGAATTACAGCGCAATGGTAAAAATGAGGAGCGAAAATTAACTAACGCGTTCTGAAAATGAATGCCAGCACTTTCACCGAATGTATGTGTATATACTTAATGAAATATTATGAAATGTTTAGTAGGTTTAATTAGGGTTCTGTAGGCAATAAAACATTTAATTTCATAAGCATAAATCTTATGTATTAAATATAAACATTATGTAATACCTTTTAATCGTAGTAAAGCTCTTATCATTCGAGGATGTACTGTAGCTTTCCTGCTTCGATATGAAGGTTATGGTTACAGATGTAATTAATTATTAATTAACGGTTGACATGTAATATGTTCCCTCTTAAAATGGGTCAAATACCTTTTACGTTGTTCTATTTTGTTCTTTAAAAGTAATAATTGACGATTAGGCAAATGGCCTAGCATAGTGCCACCCTGAGTCCACCAGTCTGAGACATAAGTGCTGAGCCTAATGTTCCTGTAAATACACTTACAACCATTCCTTTCCAATCGAAACGCAACAATGCGGATGGCGGTAGAAATAAACATGTCGGAAGTACGAGCTAAACAAAAGGTCACAAAAAGCTCTACCACTATACTATTGGTATAAAATCTATTAGAAATGTTACTATCTACAAGTGAGAAGTGCAAAGGCAATTTTTTTGACAAGCGCATTCCACCATAGACTGCATCTTCGCTTACAATCAAGCATGATCGTTGCCAAGCACTAGCTTATACAGTATAAAAAAATGAATGCGAAATGAGAAAAGGTTCAACACAGGAAATGTTATTTATAGAAACAAATAAAACATCAGCAGAATATTGTGTTATTTTGATTAAAATAAGTCTTAAGCTTGTCGACAGGGCGGTAACTACAAATTCAACAGGGCCGTCGCTCCACTACATTTAGATTTAATCCCGCTAAGTGGAGCGATTGACGATATTTTACGACGCGTTCGGGCCGTAATCAAGTCGTATTTATCTGTTACTTCATCCCTTTGGCACGCTATCACAATTCACCCTCCGTTTACGTGTACAAATATGTATGTGTTACCCACTTTCAGTTTTTTTATGATTATGGAAAATTATTACTTCGGAGGCTGTCCTAGACATAAAGCTGCTGTTGCAATAAATAAATCTGGTAATAAAAATAGGTAACTATTAACTGAAATGTTAGTTTAATTAATATTAAACTGGCTTGAAGAAATTATGTTTTATTTTCGTTAAAAATTTATGTTGAAATCTTGTATCAGGAAAAAGTAATAAGTCACTTAACCAGAAAAGAATATGTGATAATACGGGTACCTACCCTCCAAATATGGCTTTGGATTTTAGAATAAATGTATTGTGTAAAAACCATACATTTTAAATATAATTTTTAGTTTTTGGTTTAAACAGCGTTGAAAAAAATTTTAAAGTTGTCAGTGTTACTATTTTTATTAGTACACTCTGCTTTTTACATAGCTACGCAAAACTTGGCTGCTACATGATCGCTGCTACACTACTGCGCCTCGTCTTATTACAAGTTTTCTTAGAAATCTATATCAAGACTCGACAAGTGGGTGATCGAGATCAAGCGGGTGCACTTGAGTGTGATATCACTGAAATCTGTCTAAGACAACCTTTGCTTCGTTGGGCCCGTGACGAGGGTTTGCTATGAGTATAAATACGAGTATGTTTGAAGATTCATCGTACAGACATCACGTTATAGAAACATTAAAATAAAAAATATCTTAGTTATTGATAACAAACATTTATATAGTATATATAAATGCTTAAACAATATATATGAACTGAATATCTCCCTAATATTATCTTAAACCTTTTATAACTGAGTTACTGAGTTTTGTAACTGAGTACAAGTTAGGACTAGCCTGAGTTTGTTAGGGCTTAATATTTTTTGCTTTTAAGTTAAGTTTTAAGTTTAGTTTTGTGACAGGTTGACAGTGCTGTCAAAGACACAACGCCAATCTATAAAGCGTTCCGCTGTGCTGCTGGACAAAAATCGAAGCCTTTTTGCACTTTCAAATTTTAGATAGCATTGTTACTTAACATCAGTTAAGATTTATTATTTCACAAGTCATTGAATAACAGCACTAGAATATTACTTTAGCGCGTCATTTGTGTAGTGTGACATGTTATATGCTCGCTTTGTTTCCATCTAAGGGAATATTCAGCAAGCATATCATAAAATCTAGCCATACAGCCTCACAGTGTTTTTCTGAAGCCGCGCTTTTGTTTGTTAAATTTGTGGATGCACTTTATTTATCCTTCCGTTTCAAAATCCCCGAATTACGAGCAATAAAACTGTCCAACAGAGAACTAGTGTTTGAAGCTACGATAACAGCTTTTAGCCAGCAGAGCTTGGTTCTGGTTTATTTATCGGATAGGAACCCTTTTGTGCGGACCACTTTTAATGACCATGTTTTGGTCTGCGACTGTACGGACTCGCAATTTTAATTATTTCCGTGCAATTTACGAGTGGCCATTAAAGGAGAGGTCCCAAAAGACCCATTAGAGGTTCTGTTTTGGAGCGGGTCTTGTTGATAACTTTCAACGGACAGTTTTATATGGGATAGGAATTAGTGTTTAATCAGACCGGGGTTGGAGTAATGGGTTTAGTGACGCATGAGATATGGTCCTTTAATGTTTAAACGATCTTACTTAAAGCAGTACTTACTGTATACGTAATTTATTATCTTGCTTTTATTTTTTGATGATAATTTGATGCTTCTTGATTTTTTTTACATAAACTCAAACACATTCTCTCTGATCAAAACCGATTTCATTAAAACAAGGTTAAAGCTTCAATATATCTATAAAATTACATATCGTAACCAATAATGAAATTTCATGCACATTACAAACTATTGTTTCATTCGCTTTTATGGTTATAATTTTAGTAGGATACAAATAAAAGTGTAGCCTTTGAGCTTTGCCATCTTTGGTTCATGTAACGTAAATAAAAATAAAAATTCCAAATGCTCACAGAAATTAGAATACAATAAAAAGTTAAGCCTAACTAGGATTATGAACCTGAGTACAGATGAATCAGTACATAAACAAAATATATTTTTACTCTGTGAATAACTAACAAATTCAAATCAGCGCTCCCCGAGTTTCTTTTATTAGCTATTTTATTTTGAATTTTCAAATAACTCCGCTCTAAATCACCTGACCCGTAAAATTAATGAGAAACACGCTTTCAGGCCGAACAAAGTAGATGAAATTTTATATAAATTAGATATATTGGACCACTCTAGTTAATACCTACTCAATTCCGAGAAGCGACCCTCTCTAATCTTTCTTTGCATCTGAAAAAGAATCAAACCCGTAGATAATAATCCGTTGAACACGAGTAGGCAGGTAAATAGCTATTACGCGCTTCGCTGGACCTTCCGAGAGATAAGGTTTCACAGTGTCACATGCTTGCCAATCATAGACTGAGGATACCATGACATCCATAAGAAAAGCGTAGCGATTTTGGGGTTAAAGAAAAGTAAAATAAAAAAAAAAGTTATTGAATAGACATGAATTCACCACTGATTTATTCACCAATGAATGCACCACTTTCAGCCGTACGTCACTACAGAAAAGATTTATGGAATTTGGGTTTGGAAGGTATTCCATAACAAAGGTCAGAAACCGTCAAAGAGCGCAATTGCAAAATGAGTAATTATGCTAAATAAGTTAAGCGAGTGTATAGATTTAGAGATCTCGTGATGAGTCAATAGGTAATCAGTGTTGTTTCACTCATACGATTCATCATAACGATAACAAGGCCTTTTAAAGGTACTGTAGGTGATAATGTTTAATTTATTAACGATCACTCACAGATGATAATTGTAGAAATCGGAATCGATGGCTTAGTGCTCACTGGTGTAACACCACTAACTTCTAAACACCGCTCTTATAATTTACTGAGAATTACTTAGAAGAAAAATTTATATTAATTAATTATTCCACAACCTGATCCAGGATTCGAATCCTGGACCACTTGATCGTAGCCATATAGATCAACAAGTAAACACTAGATCAACAAGTTAGTCGCTTATACGAGTATAAAATATATAATTTTACCCTCTGCCGCTACACCTATCACTATGTCCTCACAGCAAGTATAGGAATCGCACCGATATGATTGATGGATCCGTCATCTTACTGTACTCGTGACAGCTTCATTTTATGCCTTTCACTAAACAAATCCGTGCGTTAAATTTCATGCTGATAACCACCTGCTTACCTTCTGATTGATGATGTTTCATATTATTGTAGCTTGTTGTTTTTGTTGGGTATTTTTATGTATACCTAAGTCTAAATTCGAAAGATATAATAAACGAATATTTTTATGCGAATTAAAAAAACTCATTTTATTCTTAGTAGGTTTAGATGGCTTGATTAATCAGAGTCAAAATTCGTGCTTTCTACGATACGGTGTAGAAACACAATACCTCCTTAACCTTTTGCTGAGAATATTTACTGATAATTCCTTGGATGAAGAACTGTTCAATGTTTAATAGCCTGACCCAGGGAAGGTCCAGAACCCAGGACTTCGTAATCGAAAGCTACACGTGCTAACCACTGGACCAACAAATCATTTAAGTCATTATTTGCTGATAATTTAGTGAGAAAAGAATTTGATTAGACCTACATATTTTCTTGTAGTAGTAATGAAAATATGAAACAAGTATTGACTTTACGAAATAAATGAAATTTAAATCTAGTCTCCCAAAATCGGATTTTATCAGCGTTGCGTCGTATCTGGAATATTCAGTGGCAAATCGTTAAATCCTAAAGAAATTTTTCATGCGAAATAATTTAACTTCGCAATGAGGATCCTCTGAAAAAATTAAAAGTCGTTTTCTTTCCCCGATAATTCTGCTCACTCATAAATGAGCGGTGACTCGTACTCTATTGAAATCGGGGATTATTCATTTAAATGATACTTAAAAGAGTAGCAATTACGGAGAACTTTCTCTAAAAACTTTACTTACAAATTGGCAAATAATTATAATTATTGCCAGGTCTCCCTTTGGTGATTTAACAAAAAGGCAAAAGTACAAAACTTTTCGGCGGCGTCTTGCCCATTTAAATATTCTCCACACAACGTCGTCTAAGCATTCATGCCGTGACTTTCAACTATACCCTTAACATTTTAGGGTCGAGATTGTCAATACTTTTTCTAAATAACGATCAAAGGAAAGTTTGATTTTGCGGCGATAATTGCGGCGAATCCCTAATTATTTTGAGGGTAAACTTTTGCCGGAGTTAATTTGCGAGTGGATCTCCAATTCCTTTTAATGGACACTTTTTGGTGACTTTCAATTTACGTGGCTGAATGGAGCACTCATTAAACTTGCAGAGCTACGATGACATTGTCAAAATGTACTGTAAACGTTAAATGAATATCAATCGTAGAGTTTAAATAAAACGAGCGGGAACGATTTGTAAACGGAATGAAATATGAATCTTGTTAAGTTAATATTTAATATTGGTGGTTTAATTGAAACAAAATCTTTACAATATAGGTGGGTAGATAAAACCGAGTATGCATAAAATATTTTGTTCAAAACAAGACAAACAACTGCGTAGTCTCTCTCCCCCACATCAGAGGGATGTATAACAGATATACAAATTTATATCACATTGGCGCCGAGCCCTTTTAGCGTCCCCCTCGCAAATCCCGTCGAGCATTTAGATGTAGGTATACCTAGGTTCACTTTAGACCTAGGTATTACGGTTGAAAGGGGAACGAGAGAGAGGAAAAAGGGGAAGTAATTATAGGGGGAAACATCAAGTATGTCAGGGGGAGAGTGTGTTGTAAGGACAAAAATATGAGGGTAGAATGCAGTCGAGGTAAGCGTGTCGCCTCGCATCAGTTCACTGTGTCACTGTTGATCTTTTAAAGACATAAGTCTATCGTTAGTGGGAATATATAGATCCTCATTTGAAGCAAACGTTTTCCTGGTACACGCCCGAGGTATAATTTTTACCACTTATTCCGTGTGACGTACTCTGCATGCTCTAGCAACATCACGCATTATGCTTCATGAACTGTATGAATGTATGTATGAATTTGTACTAGAACTAATATTACACATGATCAAAATAGAGAAATTAATAGGCAGACAATTAAAATGCACTTCAATAAAAAAGAAGAAGAAGATGGTATAAAAGTGGACAAACCTACTCAAGTATAAAATTGCAGAGGATGGTGGTAAAGAAGCAAGAAGAATTTTTTTGCATCAAGAAATCATTCTTTCTCAATAAAAAATCAAGGTTAATATTTATTTATTAATGCTAATATTTTATCTCATTAATATTCGTACAAGTATAAAAATACAATACTTGACACAGGGCATAAAGCCAAAGGTCACAGGACAATAAAATAGTATTTAATATGAGCTACCAAATCCTTGTATCTTTAGACTCAAAAAACACATTCACTATTGCGAAAATTTTTAAAATTTCCATAAACTCTTAAGACTCCGCCGAACTGAAATTGCCAATAAATTAAATTATAATAATATATACCAACTGAAATTCAAGATCTCAATCTTTCTAAGCAGTTTCAAATGATAATAAACACTCGAAGACCGAAATAGAAACACGTGTCCCAATTTATTGTAGTATCCATGTAACAGATAATTGGATCAACACATTTGGATGTACTACGAGTAACACTCGTATAGCTAGTATTGAGTGTGATTGTAGCAGGCAGGGGAGTGACGCAGCGCTGTTGCCAGGGGGTCGGCACTGGCCCGCTGTACTGAATCTCTCGTAAATGGATATGACATTACAATGTTTTAAATTGACTTTTTGCAGTGTTGTTTAATTGACATTATTTCTTGGCAAAGATACAAAAGAGTTTATAGCGCTCGCAATACAGGTTGTCCTAGTGTGTCCAAACAATCATTGCTTTCTTTTTTATGCACTATTCAGTTTTTTACTGTAAGCAACTCATTGTTTGTAAGAAGTATTAATATCGTAATACAAAAAAAAACAATCTGCTCTACTATCATCTGAGCTCAAAGACAGGGTGAAGTTAGCCCTAAAGCTGTTAATTATAAATTCCGATTATACTTGCATTCATGATTTTAAAATTAGGAACTGCACAATCGTATAAAGCCAGAAGCATTAATCTAAGATTTCGGCCCCTTTTTTCCGTTTCTTGCTAGCCCTTTTCCACAGATTCTCTTTTCCATAGAAATTCTTATGAGCGACCAAAGAATTCTTTTTGCACCGTTTCTAGGTTTCAACCTGGTCCAAAAACCAAGCAAAAGCTTCTTAGGGTATTGATAGAAGCTTTTCATTATTACCTGAATTTATTATAACCTCTATTACAAATTTATTTTTTAATTTAATAAATAATTTTTATCACTTGTTTTTAATAAGATAATAATATATAAGATAAATAATATAATAATAAATAAGATATTGAGACTGCCTTCCGAGCCGATGGTAGAGGCACTCCAAGCAGAAGAGTCTAGCGTTTCAAAATTGTTTCAAATCTAAACTGTAAAACTGCTCGTAACCACTTGTCTTAAACAAATTATGACCTTAAATAAGATGTGGCACCTTGAAATTATTCTAGCTTCTGGATCGGTAGGTATCCTATAGGTATGATTATCTGTAGATTAGGCTCGACCAGGGGATCTAAACGTTGCTAGGCTATGAGGGATTCCACCCCAAGGTCAAACAATATGCAGCTAGCTATGGTATACGGAGTTCGGTCGAGGGGAGAGTATACGTACTTATTGGGCAATGAATTTATTTTAATCGATTTACATTCGGGTGGTTTTGATGTTTGTAAATTAATACGAGTAGGTACTTGCAAGATGTAATGTAGTATATAACTAGTCACGATACTGTGACTAGTTATATACTACATAAATAAGAAGCGATAATTTGTTAGTTATGTTTTAAGTGACGGCCTCCGTGGCGTAGTGGTGTACGCAGTGGATTTATGAGACGGAGGTCCTGGGTGCGATTCCCGACAGAGCCGATTACGATTTTCTAAATTGGTCTAGGTCTGGCTGATGGGAGGCTTCGTCCACGGCTAGTTCCCACCCTACCAAAAAACCGTACCACGATTTAACGTTCCAATAACATGTCATGTAGAAACCGAATGGTTGTGGATTTCGTCCTGTTACAAAAAAAGCCGATTCAGAAGTCATCACTTACTATCAGGTGTGGTTGCAGTCAAGGGTATACTTCTATTAAAAAAATAAAGTACTAAAACCAAATAAAAAGGAAAAAGTATGTCTCAACAAACGCCAGTCGAATAAACCTAAGTCTCAAAAGTTTTGTTTTAAATCTAAAACTGAGACAAGATTGTTTTCAAGTCTGGCTAGTTAAAAGTTTACAGGCCTCGTATTTCTGAGGGTCTTATTTGTAACTTTGGCATTTGTTGGTAGAACTTGGTGTGTAAAATAAATAAGCAATTACATTTTCTAATCAACCACGAAACATATTTTACAATTGTTTCTATAATTTTGAAACTTCGAAATTTATTTGCTGTAGCTATATTTTGGTTCTGTTATGAACTGTTGAAAAGGTATTATAAAGTCATACTTTCTTCTTACTAGTAGATTATTTTCTAAGTAAACGTCTTTGTTTAAAACTAATCACGGGAGTCAAGTTTTAATTGTAAAATATTACTCTATGAATAATAAAGAGACTATTAATATTTAATAAAGATAACGTTGGAGTATTCAATTTCGAGGCACTGTTTCAGATAATCTAAGAATATGTAACTGACGCCATAAAAAAGGTAAGGTAGCTTGATTCTGAAATTCTATTTTCTCTTTCCTTTTCTACCACAAAATAGAAGATGCCAAAATCGTTGCAACGATCAATGACGGCACCCTCAAATGGTACCTCTCTAGGCAACTGGCACAAAACTTTTTAATTCTGTTTCTAATTTTTATCGCAATGCGCAATGCGAAATGCACTTCCGGCGTTCGAGTCACAACACACACTGGTGTCGACAAACACGAGTGAATAGGCATCTTCTAGGTAAGTTTTTTGCTGACTCTTCTCAGCAGGAATCTGCCTTCCGAGACAGTGGTTCTGACGTTTCAAAAGAGCTTGTAAACAAAGAATACATGAAATTAACGAATTTATATATTTTTTTAAATTTTCAAATGTGCTCAAGCTTTTTTCTCATTACTTCTTTCAAAGCGTTAGTCTAGGTTTCACAGAAAAGAGCTCTTATCTGTATAAATGACATAAAAAGGTATATACCCACCAAATAGATGCCTATGATCATATATCACACGCTTCATTTCAGTTTTCAGCATACCCAAAGGGACCACCAAATCGCAATGCGCTGTCCTTAAATTATTAATTAACTCAACGCCGCATCGGGATTCATTGGGCTGCAGGGCGGTGAAAAAAATAAATCACGTAATGAAATCAGAGCCACCCCGCATCGGAACAAGCGGTTGCTATTTCGATCGTGTTCCGTGAGGCGTGAAATCGCTATTAATATCTTTGTTGTATACCTAGCGAGATTCAAGGTAGAAGCAGTTCTGAGTTCATGCGGATTGAATATGATTTTTCAGATGCTAATGATCCGATTTAGTGTGTATTAGAATGGCGCGCGTAGGTTTTGTATAAATAAGCAAACAATTTGTATAATATTGCTAAAGCGCATGGGTTTGAAGACAAAATAATACTTTCAAATTTGCGCATTGTGGTAATTTTTTACATTTTATCGAAATAATATTTGATTTTAATCAAGGGTAGCTGAGAAGCTTAAAACTTTTACCATACTAGCAAAAGTAGACTAGTTAAGTGCAATAGTCAGATGATCCCTATTTACCATTCCATTTTCACTAGATTTTGGGACCTTAATGGGATTGGGTAGATTTTATCTTAATCAATCGAACTTTTACAACATAATGAAAAAACGAAACAAAAACAAACAAATAATATAATTGTGCCCGTGTTTTAAGCGACACGTTTTATTTCATCCAGTCCGGATTTTTTTTATCTAAAAAGTGTCACTCCAAATTGGAATCACTTTTTAAAATTGTTTTAGCTTTTACCAAATTACGGCCCGACAGCACCAATTGTACGAGTTATTTACGACTTCAATAAAGTGAACCTTAAAATTGTTAATGAAAAGGTATTAAAACAAGCGCACCCCTCGTAAATAAAACGGTGACAGTGCCCGCGAAAGAAAAATGCCACCCGGATTTGGACAAATTACGACACAGTGGCACCGAGCTGTAATCAGACGCAGTTTGTAATTAAAAATTTGTAAATATTTCTCTATACTTGCCTCCATTGATCTTATGCACCTTTGACGCCTGCTGGTAACACATTTGTTAAATATATGCATATCCTTATCTTTATTAATTTCCTTTACTTACCGCCCTTTAGTTCCTCGCCGCGTCTGCCACTCTGTTCACGATGAATTCACCAATATAAATTTTAGTCGCCTGGGAGCTTTCGTCTGCTTCATCTATTTGAGATATAATAAAGCGATATATGAATAAATCCTATTTTTCCTAAAAGCGTTGCAACACACTATTTACCACGCTGGCGAAGTCGCAGGCGACGCTGCTTCGGTTTAAGGGACGTAATAGGTAAGTAGTATGAATAACGGAACCTGAAAAAGCCAATTGTCCTCATTCTTCATACGCAATGATAGATCGAACCTGACCTATAGCTTAAGTTTTCTCTTATCAAGACAGAGGTTCATAGAGAATATACTTAAAAATATGTTGCGTATACGGCCGTAAGATACAAACATGACTGTCGTTATATTTTATAAACTTATAATTCTCCACCTATCTTATTTCTAATAGGTGTTAACATGATCTAGGCAGGTGTTTACTGTTTATGCTAATGTTATTAAAAAAATATTTTTCTCGTACTTATACTAAGGTCAGTACACTAAAGTAAAAAAAGAAAAAAGTATCGAGTGCTATAATAAAGCACACTTCTAATTCACTTATTTAACTTATCACGTATTCCAGACCCATGGTGGCGATAATTGGAAATGGTTCGGCCGAACATCGCAGCTGCCTCTAAAAATACCCCAAAGGGTTTATTAAGAAATACAATATCTTAGATGAATACTAAGATAATTGGTTTTCTGATTAACTATTAGTTTATAGACTTTACAAAATATATCTATTACTCACCTACGTCTTTATTTTTAACCAACTTCATTATTTTAACGAGATGCGGCTTCCTGACTTAGTATCGGTTAATTTTTTTATTACCTTATCCAGGTGTCGAATTCAGAACGTCATGATCTAAAACGAATATAGTCTCACCCCAGGACCAATGAGGCTTTTACCAGCACTCTAAAGATAGGAGGGATTTTTAACCAGAGTCCAACACTATCCAGGGAGTCCATGAAGGTTTTTTCCCCCTACAGAAAACATGGACCAAGAGGCAAAAATAAACACATTTAAGTATTGCATAAAAATTGTCTTTTGTCTTGTAAGACAAAAAAAAAAAATACAAAAATATTTATTTCATAAAATATCGTTTACATTATGTATACAGTGATTGGAGCCATCCCAGTAAGTGTACAGTATTACTACTGTAACTTGTAGCGGGCGGCCCCGCTCTTCCATAACAATTAGTTTAACACAACATGAAATAAATAATCTTAATTCTAAAATAACTTAAGAAATATGAACGGGTACTAACTAAGGTTTTTGTGTGCACGTGTGCACATGTGTGTGTGCGCGCGCGTGTGTTTGTGTGTGTGTGTGTGTGTGTGTGTGTGAGTATGTGTGTGCATGTTTTTTTTTACATTTTGCTTTAAGCTCGGTATCCTTAATAAGGTGAAGCGGTACTTCTCACCGGAGCAGCTTCTGATTCTATATCAAGCTCAGGTTCGCTCGTGCATGGAGTACTGCTCCCATTTGTGGCATGGATCGGCTAAATATCAGCTTGCTGCGTTGGATTCGGTGGATCGCCGCGCTCGAAGAATCATTGGTAACGAGGCGTTATGTAATGCAAAACTGCAAACACTCGATCATCGCCGAAAAGTTGCCTGTCTGTCGGTTTTGTACAGAATATATTTTGGAGAGTGAGCAGAGGAACTTTTTGATCTAGTTCCCCCCTTGCCCTTTTACCATAGAACTGCTAGGCATCGTAGTAGTCTCCACCCATACGTAGTCGATATTCCGTGGACGCGTACAAAACGTTTCGCTTCCTCGTTCCTGATTCGAACTGCGAAAATATGGAATGCCCTTCCAGCTCACGTTTTCCCTACTACCTACAATATGGGTATCTTCAAGTCAAGAGTGAATAGGCACCTTCTAGGCAAGCGCGTTTCACCGTAGGCTGCATCTTCGCTTACCATCAGGCGTGATCGTAGCCAAGCGCTAGCCTATATACTATAAAAAAAAATGCTACACTTGTTGCATAAGATTTTCGGTTTCACTATAACTAAGTGTAAGTAACCAATCTGTAACAGCTTTTTTACAATTACGTGTAGTTAAAGAGGCATGGTTAATTTTTTGTTCATTATATTGTATAGGTGTCTTATATTAAGTTCACAAAAATTACCGCTTATAAAAGCAGGCTAAGAAAAATACTTACGTTATACATTATCTCCGGTCATAGTACAAGCGCGTAACAGCAGAAATGCCACCTAAATTTATAACTTGATCAGTTCCCGGTCGGGGAGTTTAATCGAAATCTTATTTCATGTGGGCAATGCGCCGTGAATAGTGTAAAGCCTCCCGCTACATCACAAAGGACATGAAACAGCCTGTACACTGCACGGGCACGTCCGGTGCCATTTATTATATAGCTCTAGGTGGAATTAAATTTTGTATTTTAGTTGTGCAATATTTTTTTTTTAATTTCGGAAATGTTACTCTACGATTAGGATATAGGAGTGTTAATTGGCTGATAATGATTTACTTGACAACATCATTATTATCAGCTAATGGAGTCCATTGATGAATGAAAGCTACTTATAAGGACTTCCAATCATCATGATCATGAACTGCTTACATCTAGCGCCGTTTGACGGCTTCTGTCCATTAATAGAGAAAATTGCGTTTTCTGGTGAAGGATTACCAGCACCCTGGGACCACGAAACTCGAGGTCGGGTTTAGCACGTCGGATCTCCAAACTGTACACCCGCAGATTGGCAGCTTCGCGACTGGTTGATATTTATAGTTTAATTCGCCTGCGGATCTCCTAATATCATCTTCGATAACGCTTATATAATCACACCAAACTTAGCTCACTCAGTCGCTCTCTATGTGGCTAGACTTAAAGAGCTCCAGTTTGTTTACATAATTATAATACTGTTTTCGAACACAGTTTAATATATAGAACACACACACCTTGACACAGTCTGACTTTTTATTTTTTTATTTAATTTGTTTGTATTGTATTGTTATTTAATTTTCTTGCATTATCTAGGTACAGTTATAAACGTACTGAAAAGTAACGTATTTCAATATATTTTTCTTTTTAAAAACTATTTACAAATGCAGGTGACTTAAAAAACTTGTAAATATCAGACAATAATAAAGTTTTAAATTCGTGAAACAAAAAGGGCACTGAAAAGAAATCAGTTCAAGAACTTTGGTTTTTTACCTTCGTGCATTTAACCTTCGCATTCAAATGTTGAAGCTATTTATTTTTCTAGTCTGATGCCCAATAATGATGAACATGTTATTTTAAACATTTTTGTACCCAAAATATTATTTAAATACTATCGGACGCCCCATGACTCGGCTTATATATGAAATTGTGTTTATTTCTTCGTTTGAAACTTTTGGTCATATCCAGTCATAATGACGATGGGCTGACCAGCTGAGAGAGTCTGAGCATACCACGTTCTATACGCTAGCGAAAATGGCTACCAACAGAAGCAAGTGGAAAGCGTGGACCTGTTCGAGACTTGGATCCTACCAGGACCACGATCTTTAAACATGAAGGAATGACTATATATGTCTTGATAAACCATATATTATATTATTCCAAACTTTGCTTTATCTGCCAGTGGCAACTACATGAAAAACCGTTGATGGACAGAATTATTGAAAAAGGCATGTTCAATGGTTTAGACTCGACTTAAAATTTACATCCCGAAAATTTTACCTTCCCACTAACCCCGCATTTATAAAAAAAAAGAAAAACTCACATTCATGAGACACCTACTGCGAGCAGCCATTTATTTCATATTTGCCAGATATCCCATAAAAATCAAGGTGTTTATAATAATGCCGTTGAATTTTTGTCCACCATAGCACTTCCTGTCTCCACATCTAATATATTCTATGTCCATAGCGCGGTCCGGCCGTATCAGGCCATTCAACTCACGTCCTCCCGTTTCTTTTTTTAAAGGGGGAGCTGGAATGTGCCTCGACTAAAATTACAGTGCTTTCCCGTACCTCTATGGTATTTTGATTTTCCTTTTTCATCTGGTACGCGACAGATAAAATTAACGGCGGTAAGCATTTAATGTAAGAGAAAATTAAACGGGCCATTTTGTTAGGCAACGGAATTACTTTTTAAAAATTTTAGGGTAATTAAAAAGCGAAACAATGAAAAGAAAAGTATTTACTAACTTTATTAAAACAGATATTATCTGCATCATCATCATAAGCAGCCTTATTGGCCCACTAGCTTTTTTTTGAAATTGGGTTTTAGACACACTACGCTACGCCAAGGAGGATTCATGGGCTAAATATGTGTTAGAAGGGCATCTACTACGTAATTAGAGGTGCCGTTTTATTAATTAAGAGTTTAGCATATAATACTGTATCGCTACCTGTCTGTCTATCTCTTTGTCTGTTCGTGATAAACTCAAAGACTACTGCATAGATATTCATGCGGTTTTACTAATAGATGGAGCAATTCCTATGGCAGGTTATATAATTTGTTAAGGGTTTGTATTTGCTCAAGTATGATAATAGCGGGAAGAGTCGCGCGACTGGGAGCTTTAATTTACAACGATGCCTAATCTCTTTGATATATAACAAAACAATGTATTGAAGAAGTGTTTCTCTTTATTAGGACTTCACTAAAGTCTGCTATGGCGTATACATCTATCTTTTAAGGATAGTTTGCTATACCCATTTATTGGGTGCATCCCAGTAGTACCCTATACCGTAGTTCTATAGAACTGTTGGGATACTTTCCGGGCTGTCAAATTATATCCCAATAGTTCTATATAGAACTGTAGCATAGTTTTTGCCCTTGACTTTGCTTATAGCATATAAGTTATAAACTTTATATTATTTTAATTGATATTTCATTTTGTTTTTAACAAATAAATGTCCCTTGCGACAAAAGGTAAGTTTTTAAAACGAAGTAGTTGTCGTGTCTAAAAAAAATATTCTCTTATTTTAGAAGTTACAGGGGGGACACATTTTACCATTTTGGAAGTATCTTTCGCGCAAACGATTCAGCTTAGAAAAAAATGATATTAGAAATCTCAATATCATTTTTATTATATTTTGCATGTCGCCGTCGAATAAGCTCTTTTCAAAGCTTATTTTAATCTTTCGTCATTCCCAAAGTAATCTTCAGCAATTAAAAAAATAAATTGTTGCTGCCGTTT
The DNA here is from genome assembly GCA_034621355.1 of Mycalesis mineus. Lineage (NCBI taxonomy): Eukaryota > Metazoa > Arthropoda > Insecta > Lepidoptera > Nymphalidae > Mycalesis > Mycalesis mineus. The sequence continues at coordinate 6,473,871 of CM067889.1, read as the reverse complement.
TGTGCAATTTAAGAAAAGCTGTATTCGATATCGTATGTTTAGATACTTCACCATAATGCATTTCAGTTTATATAGATACTCTCAAATTTAAGTGGACATTTATTATTGCAATCAAAAGAGATTTCATATTATACTTATAAAAACTAGGTAATTTATATGTAACGTACAAACAAGACGTTGATATCGACATTTCTTTAATTTTGTCCCATTAGTTCTATATAGAACTAATGGGACTAAACTCTAATATGGTGTGTCAACAGTTCTATAGTACTGACTTTAGGGGGTACTACTGGGATGTACCCCATTTATTTAGGATTGCATTATTATAATTTTTTCTTTTATGTTCTTGGAACGTTGCAAATACTATTGTTTCTCGAGCGTGAAGTCGCAGGCGTCTGCTTTTACTATAATTGTTTATAAGAATCAGTAATAAATTACAGTATGATAGTTTTTTAATATTAAATATTTAAACAAAAGCCATAAATGTTAATGTTATTAAAGCAAATAGTGAACTTAAGTCGTAAATTGGTGTACACCTTCGGTGATACAAAGGAAATTGCTTATTTCACGTCAAAGCGACTAACCGTTCCATCCAATCTCATTATCCATGTCGAACTTTTTACTTTTACGACGATCTTTGAAGTGTTTTGATAAATACACCAACAGTTATAGAGATTATATTAGAAATTAAATCGTCGTGAGTATTTTCTATAATATTAAACAACAAATGGGTAGTTCTATTTAAAGAGATTCTTAGTAGATAAATATTTTAGCTATATATAAGCTGTACCTCATTTGCCTTAGCCGCACTGATTTATTAGTCCAGTGGTTAGCACGAGCGCCTACGGATCATGAAAACGGGTTTGATTTCTGGTTCGACTATGAGACATTCCAAAAAGTTTTCTAGTTGTACTTTGTTCTGAGTTTCTCATTCTTTTATGATATTTTCAGTACATTCTAAGCCCAGAGCAGGAAAGTATTCTGACCCGGTCACTATCATCAATATCTGTTGCTGACCGGTAATGAATAAAAAATTATCACCCTAAGTCTGACAACCCGCTTTACCGCAGCGTGGTGGGTCTACGCTCCATATCTCCTCTCCTACAAGGAGAGAAGCCTGGCCCTGTAGTCAGCCGTTGCCGTTGTGGTTGATAATGATGGCTAAATATTGATTTTAATAGAAATTTTAAAATTACAGTTGTCTCAATATAGTAGCTGTTTAATTTCTAAAATACTACTTAGTCAATAAATAACACAATACAAAACATTAAACTTTATAAAAATCATGTTATAGAAATAAGATTATGCTCACATTGAAAAGTTCTAGTTAAATTGCTGTTACATTCGAACAACGTACAAGAAGAATTCTGAAGAATATACAGAAATAAAGAAACCGAACAGCTACAGTACATCTGAGCTCGTCTCACCGTGGGAACAGGCAGGTGGAGTCTGGTTACTTACAACTTTGTACAAAACTTAGAAAGTTTAGTACCTCCCCAATCCAATTACATTACCTCTTGAGTGATTTTGTGTCGTTTGAAGCATCGACGTTAGGCTGGCGTCCAACTGTAGTTAATATAAAAATAGTTTTGAATTTTATTTTATCATTTTCCAAGAATATTTCACATATTTATATCCAAATTTTCTCCGTTGAACTTTAAGTTAAAGTTCTTTTATCAATTGTTTTGATCAAACTATGACTATAACTTGACAGAGAAATGAAAATCTGATCTGAAGATCTGAGTGTGCACATATTTTAATTGTTACTAGCGACCAGTAGAGGGTTATTTTTCAAAAACTTTGTATACCAGTATTCTCGAATGTTATTTACCATAGGAAAATCTTTTTATTTTTGTGGTTTCCGTACTTTAGGTAATTTTCGCATAAAAATAATCAAAATGTATTCTCCGATTTTTATTTTTCCAGACTTTTAATTTTTTCGTATTTTTAATTTCTAAAGAAAGCTATAGACACTTTAACGTTCTGTTGGAAGATCTTCATATATAAAACTGGAATATTGTGTCCGTTTCGTATTATATTACATAGTTACACAAGTATTCAGAATTTTACCTGACTATATCAATCGTTTACCGTAATTGTTTTTGTTATTTAATAACAAGACATTAAATGAACAAAGAGAAGATAACAAGAAAAACAAGACTTTTAATATCAAAATACGATGAATTTTGTTAATATTTTTATACGCCATTGTTACTTACCGTGGAACTTATGAATCATTTATTCCTTCCTCCGGCGTCGCAGATTAAGAAAACAATGGATGACAATCTATCAACAGGCAGTCCATTTAAGAAGACAAAAGCTAGAGACGATCTCTGTGAAGTAGAGCATTTTATATTATATTTATCTTTAATTACTACACGAACGAAAAAAAAGAATAAAGCCGATCTCCAAAATAATGACGCGAACCGCCGCAGAGGGAAAAGTGTACGGGAAAATAAATAACGATTTCTCTTTTGTTGGCTTATTATTCTCTAGAGTATTCATTACTTGTGCCTTTGGAGAGGACTTGATGCGTTCTTTCGAGTATGGATTATCGTAAGCAGGCGCATTAGCAGAGAAAACTCGCGAGTTCAGTGACCAATTCAAATACGAGTTAAGAATAAATCCGATATAAAATATCTATTGCGCTTTTGTTTTACCTTCGAGGATTTGCCAGTTTGAAATGTGAAAACTTTTGTGTGAAACTAAATTCTGTTTATGTAGATTTACAAAACATACTTAGGCATTGTTTTGTCTGGCTTATTCTTGACAAATGTAGCTATTCTATTTTACATGATTGTACCTATTTTTACATGATTTTGATTTTATTTTTACAAAAATTTAGTTAAGTCAATAATTAAAAATAGAGAAAAATATAAATTAAATAATTTAAAGACCGTTAGACAACCGCCTTTTTGTATACTAAGTCTGTGACCTGTATAACAACATGTATAGTGTGCCTACCTCCCTATTCAAAAATGTCTATTAGCACAGAATATGTCTTAGACAAAATTCATGCTGCCCGGAATCAAACCCAGGACCTTCGTCTTATAAATCCACCGCGCATACAACTGCGCCACGGAAATCGTCAAACTACTATACAATACTACGTCTGTGACCTGTATAACAACAAGTATGTGTGTTATTTGTATGTGTCTTAATAGTCTGGAACATAACCCTTTAAGATTAACAATATTTGTGTTATTTTAAGAGAGATTATATGAAAAAAAGTTAAGTATTTATTTCCTTGTCAGTATATTAGAAAACGCGCGTATTTCCCCAAAGTACACACAATGGCTGTACCGATGTTTATCGCACGAGCGCCATCTAGCTTCCGTCAATCGCACTGCACAATATTAACGTTGCCGCTGTCACGCACAATATTACTTCTAAACTACTTTAAGCTGTGGTGCCACTAATAGAGTTTATAATGGAGGCAGCGTTTTATTAAAGCTTCACCACGAACTCCTCCAAATATTTGTCATTATAATATTTTAACGAATTTACACAAAATATTGACAAATTACAGCAAAAACCTTCTTCAGGGATGACCTTCTTTTAGGATTATCTGTTAGTGAAAACCGTATCAAAATCCGTTCTGTAGTCTTTTAAGTCTTCAGACAGACCGACAGACGTGTAGGACACCTTTTTTATTATGAAGTTATTATTTACTTAGTACTAGTTTTTATTATTTACTTAGTATTTTAAAACCTCAATAGGTAGACTGATCAAGGATTGTTGAATGTACCTTTGGACTATTGCCGTACCCACTCCTAACACAGTCTTTACGACTATATTATGTAGAGAAAGGAAAATAAAGGTTGTCAATATAGTAAATTAAAAAAAAACATTAAAAAATTTGTTAAAAATTTCAAAGAAATATGTATGTAGGTAATAACACTCGATACAATAAAAATGTTTGCTACTTTAAATTTGATAGGACTGCTACTTAATATAAAACCAGATCCAAATCCGGGATGTCATCTGCAAAAAATAGTACTGAAAGAATATAGTATTATTTCTGTTTTTCGCCGCTAGCACTCGAGCAACACGTTTAGTTTCCCCGACTTTGAAAGATGATTGAACTTGATACTCGATAATAGCGATTTTTCACGCTCTATACGAATATGAAAAGAGCTGAAATAAGATTTCCATCGGATTATATTACGAATATGTGAAGCGTATTCTGCTATCAACCTTACCTAAACATAGACGATAGAATATTGGAATTGAAATTATAGCTAGATGTAGGTAAATAACTTTACGCTGTGGAAATGTGTTTGTTTATTTTATCGGACAAATTCCAGACGTAGTTGACCCAGAGTATTATTTGTCTGTCTTGGGATGATGAGGGTCCTGGGTTCAGTTGTAATTGCAATAAAAGGCTTGAACTTGAAGAGAATAAAAAAAGAAATGAAACGTTGGTTAAAAAAGCCCTACGTCTCGGCTATGTAATATTTTTTTATTTTTGACAAGTCTTTTCTTCCGTGTTCCGGGCTTTGTTTTTAGCTATAATACATTTTAGACAGACATCTTAGCTATAATAGGAACATAACTCAATATTAGTAATACGTTAGGTACATATATCTAACCAATAACCATCAAATCAAATGGACGATCTTCAATGAAAACAGTTGTGGAAAATGTCTACCATAGATAATATAACTTATCTAAGATCTGCCAGTGTTGCAATGTTTTGGAGAGAAAAATAATATTTCGCCCAAATTGCAGTAAAAGACTTGAACTTGAAGTGTATAAGAAAAAGAAATTTTAATCTGAGTTAAAACACGTGTTTATTTTGTTACCATACATATACGAGTACCTACATTATGAACATAAAGTGAAAGTGTCTGATGGACTCCTATCAAAATTCGCATAAACGTATTAATTATCCCAAAAGATTTAATGAACTCGTCTGGGATCTACGTTCAGCAGAATATACCTCGATATTGAAGCTCGAGTTTTTCAAAATTTGCATCACAAATTTGAGAGCAATTATAGAATTGATATTTCGAGTTTTGCGCTACGAAATCGTTTTATCCCTTCGTCTGCAGATTTGAGATATTTTTTACTTGAAGAACACTTCTATCATTCTTTATTTCATTTCTTTTTGTTAAGGTCCAAACCGTACATTTAGCGCTTGGAATTTAAAAACACTGGAAAGTATATAAATTACAACATTCCTTTATGCTCTTTACAAACGACTAAACTGCAGAAAAACGTTTCTTAAATACAGTCATTATACTTATTCAATAAGCAGAAGAGAAGTAAATGCATTTCTGTTCTTTTTAACACATGTGTTTATCTGTCTGTGACATCGTAGTTATCACTATGAGCCTATTAATGACCCACTACAGGACCTGACCTTCCATCTTGTAGAAGAGGGAATATGGAGTTTAGACCTACCACGCTGCTCTAATGCAGACTGATGGTGATAATGGTCTGAAGGGCTGATGGTGATAATGTTTTAATTCACTAATGTCAAATGATAATAGTGACTAGGCCCAACGGCTTAACGTGCTCTCTAAGGCACAGGGGGTAACATTTTTATACTATACATTGGGGATAACACCAATTTCCCTAGCTCGGAATTAGAATTTCATAAATTTTTTTAGAAGAAAGAAAAGCTCAAAAATATTCTTAGAACCGACCCAGGATTCGAACACAGGACCTCGTGATCGAACTCACATAAGCTAAACACTAGACAAACGAGATAGTCTTTCAATTCTCCACTAATACAACCAAAACAATTTTTCGAAATCTAAAAATCTATTAAAGATACAGTAAACGTCAAAGAGATTGTCTCGTCAGCTGTCACTGAAAAGAATATTCCAGACTTTTATTTTACAATTTTAATATTTCCAATGTGGCATTTCACCAAGTGTCAGCAACCAGCCTCGTGTAACCCTTACAGCCATTCAGACAAATTGTTCGTTGGCGCAGAAACGGAACCCCATTGTGCCTAACGCAGTACTGAATAATCATTAAGTATTATTACTACAGAAAATCTCATATTAATGTAAATTAAGGCGGGATGAATGCGATTGTTTTGCGCTTTTGTCTGGTGTCTTTCACGCGTGGGTACGCGCTGGAATAACGAATTATGGGTAATGAGATTTGTTTAGTCATTTTCGTAATAGAACTGGGATATAAGGTTTATGTTTGTTATTGCTTCGTCTGCTTAAAAACATTGAGTCACGTTTTTTTTTATTCATTTCAAGTTAGCCCTTGACTGTAATTACACCTGATGGTAAGTGATGATGCAATCTAAGAAAGTAGCGGGTTAACCTGTTAGGAGTCGGATGAAATCCATACACCTTTCGGTTTCTACACGACATCGTACGCTGCGCCACGTTACTCCATGAGTAACATTCCTCTTTAATAACAGTCTGTTGATTAAATTGCATTATTTGTAGCGTTATTGTAAGCGTGTAATACTGGAAAGAGACTCTTTATTCAACGTTAGGCATTGATGTTATATATGTTAGGATAATATGATTATTAATTTACACTTAATATTTGTTACGAAATCTTTTTATTTATATTTCAATACAAATTCTTATAAATAGAACTAAAACTGTAAACAATGCTGTTTTAAAGTACTCATTTTGGTATCTAAAACATTTTAGGTTTGTACGATACAAATAAAATTTATACCGTTACAGGGAAATATTTATTTATTATTTTTGCCAATAATGACGTCAATACAGCGGTTTGACTTTGACATTTCGAAGTTCTGACGTCACGAGCAGACGCCATGATACATGCGGTTTTACGCGAATTTATATATTTGAACTATAAAATACGTTAATCTTTTAAATAACCATTTTTTACATAAATATATGTATTTTATTAATGAGAAGGCACTCCTGAACATTATAAAACGTACGTATATATAAAATTAGTTATCATGCCTATTACTAGTATATATATTTTGACGACCTCCGTGGCGCAGTGGTATGCGCGGTGGATTTATAAGACCGAGGTCCTGGGTTCGATTCCCGGCGGGGCAGATTGAGATTTTTCTTAATTTGTCTTGGTCTAGCTGGTGGAAGGCTTTCCCCGTGGCTAGTTACCACCCTACCGGCAAAGACGTTCCGCCAAGCGATTTAGCGTTCCGGTACGATGTCGTGTAGAAACCGATAGGAGTGTGGATTTCATCCTTCTCCTAACAGGTCAGCCCGCTTCCATCTTAGATTGCATCATCACTTAACATCCGGTGTGATAGCAGTCAAGGGCCAACTTGTAGTCGATAAAAAAAAATTTAATAAGAAAATAATTATATTGAAAAACGTAATATACCTAACGTAAACTTTGCAGGTACATATACTACAACAGTAGGCACTATAGCAAACGTAACTATGATCCTCAGGATGTTTGAATACTAAATCTAATTACCATCAAAGGTTTCCTGTCTGGCTAGGGGAGGGTTCCCGCAAGCTTACTCTAGCTAAATTCCAAACTCATAATAATATACACTTTAACCTTCGTTATTATATTATGAACTGTTAAGATGTGGTTACAATGAAAATTACATGGTTAGTTGACGTTACTATGAAAGTCTTAATGAATGCAAGGATTAGGCAGTATGAAATATATTTATGAAATGTATCTATAAGTATATTTATGTTATATAGATCTCTCTCCTATCTTCTCTATCTAAGTCCAATTTTTTAAGAGAGAAGAATCTGGAATTGTGTGTGTGTGTGTGTGTGTGTGTGTGTGTGTGTGTGTGCGTGTGTGCGTGTGTGCGCGCGTGCGTGCGTGCGTGCGTGCGTGCGTGCGTGCGTGCGTGCGTGCGTGCGTGCGTGCGTGCGTGCGTGCGTGTGTGCGTGTGTGTGTGTGTGTGTGTGTGTGTGTGTGCTACTTTGGGTGTGATTTAATTTATTAACAGTAGTTTTCCTGTATCTTCATAATTCACTCCCGCAAACCAGTTATTTAAGGTTTCCTTACACTTATACCTATTAGTATAATATTTATGTTACATAGATCTCTCATCTTCTATGCAATATATAATGACGAAATGTCTACGAAGAAAGGAAAACCAACTTTTCATAAACCGACCCAAGATATTTTCTAAACCACTGAATATAAGTATAAGTTGTATACTGAATATTAGGTTAGCTACCTTTTGTAAGGAAGATGACCCTCGATATTTTTTTATAATCTAGGAGTCGTACCCACGACCTCATGATCCGTTTGACAGGTTATCCACAAGACCAATAAATCATTTTTAATACAATTTAGTTAACTACTCTTTTATTCTCTACAGACAATGTTTACACACATCCAAGTAGAGAAAGTCCGACTATTTTGGCGGCCAGTCGACAGCGTATCATTTGAGTAGAAAGGGTCGACGGCGCGTACCGAATTTCAAGTAGCACATTGCTACGCGCTTCGTAGCACCGCGTAGTAGCACAGCCTAAGGCAGAATTGTATGGACTATAATATAATATTTACAATATTAAAGTAGAAATGGTTTGTCGGCGCGTGTAAAATTCTCTTATTTTAGTAGCAATTTATCCAGACTGTATTCATTTACACATTGGCTTCTGTCTAAAATAAAAAAGCAATCAAGAAACTCACTCACACTTACTTTCTGGTGGCTATTTAGTTGCTAATCATAGGTATGTGTTTTGCTATGGATTAAAAATTAAGTTAGTTCCTAGAATCTATACATACGTAAAATTCACTCAAACTTTTATTGAATTGTCGAGCAAATCTTGAAGAAGACAAGGCTACAAGTTTTTAAGACTATTTTTTATATTAATTTTATTTAAATTTTGTTCCAAACATAATGGAGGAAGTTTCTTCATCTCACTTGTGGTCTTCATAAATATTTGGATTTCGTGAATGAATGAAAATTAGTGCGTTTTAAAATTCTTTTTCAAGTTCAAAATATATTAATTGGAACAACCTTTTATTACATAAATTATCCTTTTAAATTTAATATTTCTCATGAGACTTTGATATAATATTAGTCAAACAGTAATAGTGTATTAAAAAAAGTCAATATAGACATTCCAATATCTAAAGGATTTGCAATTCATAGCATTTTATTCGGGCTTAATTGCTAGTGGAAGAAAGATTGAAAGGCATCGAATTTGCTTTCATTTAAAAAAGAAAATCGCTTTTACTGTTTGAGTATTCGTACTATGTACGTTGAAGGCAGTTTTTTCATCTATTTGCTTTAATATTGCATTCGCGATTTTTTTACGATTGCTACCCAAATTGTATGAACACAGAGCTTCGAGCGATTTATTAAACAAAGAGGAGGTTATTAAAAAGACGATTATATTTTTCGAATTTTAACAAGGCACCAATTTATTTCTTTTGTAATGTGAACAATATTCGTGTTCTATATGAAATGGTATTTAGTTAGAAAACGCGTCTAACGAGGCATGCCAAAAAAAATTGTATCCTTTATGTATTTACTTCTTGCTGGCTGCGTTTCTTTAAATTAAGCCAAGATTCTTTGCATTCTTGCTTTGCTACTTCGTTATATAAACGTTCCTTTAACTTGGATGGCACCACCTTTATAGATATGCTTAAGAAAATTTAAGCAACTAAATGACGCAATTATTTTTGAATTCAATTTTTTTATTAAATTTGTTTTTACCTACAAATAATTTTGGCAAAGTCTAATACAAAATATCAATGCATGTACGTGTTAAAACATTAAAAACGAAATGCTGATGCTGACAATATTAAATCAACAGACTAACCATTACAACCAAAAATCATTTCAAATGATTAAATGCATTCACCATCTTAAAAAATAATTATGCGAAAATACTGCTGGAATATTCATAGTGAGTCTCCAATCTTGCACTCGATCCGATAATATTGTAATCGAGGCGGCATTCATTACGAGAAATTCAGCTAAAAGCTTCGTATATCGAAAAGGTATCTTGTTAAATTTAAGGATTAAAATTTAAATCGAGTCCTCAGCGAATACGTGAAACGAAATAAGTATGAATATGAATGGAAATACAGACAAGCGCTGCGGCAACGGGCTTGGAATTATTAACTTTTGGAGAGCACTCGGCGGCGCGGCACGGACATTTTAACAATCGCCCCCCGGGGGCTGCGCTGTCTTACACTAACGTGAATCGTTCGCGGTGATTTTGTACTACGCTTCTATACACGTACTTATTCTACTCAAAATAAGCAAGATTTTTATGTTTATTGGATAGTGTCAACCACATTTTGGGATAAGCAACCGTGGTAAATACTCTTAAATAAGAAAATTAGTTGTTTTACTTCGTCTTATTCAGTCAGGTTTATTTAAATATTTATTTTAATTAATCTCTAATTAATCTTATTTAATTTTGATAATTAGTGATAATTATATTTGAAATATGTAGGTACGGTGGAATTAAAAAAAGAAGGACCTTGGTACGATTCTCAGGAGGACAACCCTCCACCTCCCATGACCCCACCAACCTCGCGGTTATGCCTGCCGAATCGTCAGGAGGGCAACCCGGAATCCGCACTTCTCTTCACGTTTCATCACCGGGCCACCTTCTTGACTCCCGTACAAGTTTTTCATCTTTTCATCCTTGTCCCTATAGCACACTCTCCCCCTTCTGGGGCATGCACTTCACTCCGACGTGGAGACACCTTCTTTCCCCGAGGCTCCGTCACAGATTCCATTGCGCTCAGAACTACTCCGCCTCCTGTGCCAATTTCCGTAGCCGATGGAAGTTTACCTCCGACGAAATGTGGTCCGCGTAGTACACCGGTCCCGCCTCCGAACGAACGATTCCATCCAAAATTCGCTGCCGTAGGTCCTCGTACTGAGGGCATTCCCACAGAGCGTGGTGTCTGTCCTCGTCACTTTGGCCACAGTTGCACACAGGACTCTTACATAACGTCATCCCATGCAGAGCCCCATACCTCCGAGGATCACCGTTCCACAGATCAGTCACACCTGCCGCAATCTCCCGCTTGCGCCTGCTCAACTCCAGTTTGTCCCAGGAGGACAGATCAGGACTCACTGAATTTTCCAGGTTTGGCTGTCGGAAGGTACCGAAACCTACCGACAGCCAAACTAGTTTTCAAACGTGGCTAGTTTCTAGCCTGATAACAAAGACGTTCCGCCAAGCGATTAAGCGCTGCCGTACGTTGTCGTATAGACACCGAAGAGATAAGAATTTCATCAGTTAGCCCACTTTCAGAGAATGCATCATCATTTACCATATATTATGTTGGGTAAGGTATGATTACAGTCAAGGGCCAATTTGTGGTAAAATAATAATAAAAAAATATCTGAGACCAGTGAGTTTGAAACCAAAACATTGCTCCATAGGCGAATATATCGCAAGTTGTGGTAAGTTTATTGAATGATTTCATGTAGGTAATATTTGGAAATAGTCAAGAGTTGCTACGCCGACAATTTGGTACGGGCGTACCATATAATTTGGATAAAAAGGACCGGTCGACTGCGCGCTCCGAATTTCAAGTGCCGCATCGTTAGTGAGTATGTACTACAGACAGATGAAATATTTTATATCGTTGAACTAAAATCATTTAACGTACCTAGGTACAAGTATGTTCAGGCACGGATCTATATTAATATATAATATGTACACCCCAAGCTGTCCAAACAAGTGAGCTAGTAGGTATAGTTTAGTTAGTGTCCCAGGCTGTGGGTTCGATTCCCATATCTGGAAAATGTTTGTGTGATGAGCATGGATGTTTTCCAGTGTCTGGGTGTTTATCTATATATTATAAGTATTTATGACACTCCACAATAACGTAGCTTTTAATCTTTATAATATTAGTATAGATATATAAATATTCATCAGTTATTATAGTACCCATGACACGAGCTACCTAATCTTACTTTGGGGCTGTATAGCGATGTTTGTAATTGCCTTATAATATTTATTTATTTAGTTTTCATATCAAGAGCCAAAAAGTGAGAGTCAATTAATCAATTAATTGATTAACACTTTAACAGTGTTCGTGAGATATAAAAGCAGTAAGAGGTAATGAATGAAATGATTAACAAGATAAACGTCATTTTGGCATTGAAAACCATTTAACTGCAAAGAAATTCTATGTTCAATGATAATAACGCCTACCAAAAAATAACAAAAATCATTGGTGGGGTCAAAGAAAAGTTTAATTAGGTATTTGAAATATTTTGTATTTTTTTCAGAGTCGGTTAACATACAAAACAAATTTTAAAATAATATATAAAATTTTGGTAATTCAAATAAATTTTCAAAATGTCGATTAAGTTATTTTCACTATAATATTTCAAAGATAATATTTAATAACATCTCTTCAGTAGAAGGAAGGCTAAGTAGGTATAAACATTAAGACAGCGAGGAGTCTACATAAAATGGCTGCAGAAATGTACCCGTCAGCCGCAGGTGATAACTGGATCGCGTAATTAGAAAGTGACGTGCTGTTAATGACTGAACCAAGTTTGACACCGCGTTACCGCCACCCTCCACCAAATGTACTGCTTGCCAAGTGCGGAGTGTCTCAACTCTTAATACACATTTATTATGGTCGGTTATACTTATTCTTGGTTTGTTCTAGAAATGCATAGGTTCAGAGTCTATGCTGTGTGGCTAGGGATAGGGCAGGGGTAGGAAAATACTAGTTTTTTAGACATGTATCAAGCTGTAGAATACTTAGTTCTTACAATTATCTCAATTTAAGAGTTGTTTATGGTCAAGCTGTAAAGTGTTAAGTTTTTTTAGCCCTCTTTTTCAGAAGATAGAAATTTAGTGGTGGTAGTAGTGGCTCTGAAAGCATGTTAAGTAGTCACGTTTAGTAACATCTGATTGCCGTTGTTACTTGCCAACTTGCATTGGAGCAGCACCTTCTCTTTTAGGAAAAGTTTGGCCCTGCAGCGGGCCATCAAAAATAAGCTTTTGATAATAATGAGCGACTTAAACCCATGTTGAAACTAAATAAAACGATCAAAATTGTAAATAACTTGAGGGCGGCCGCAGTTTCACTAGCGTAGTTCTTGTTTCCGTGAGAATCGAGATAAGATGTAGCCTATGTGTTATTTTGACATGTAAGCTAATATAGCTTGAGAAGTTTCAGAAAAATCGTTCAGTAGTTTTGCGTGAAAGAGTAACAAACATCCATACATACAAACTTTGACCTTTACAATATTAGTAAGGGTGGTATTAATCACGGTTAGATAAAAAAAATATTATTATAAAAACAAAAAACCCAACTGCTTAGAAGTAATGAACTGAAAAGAGAAAAACAAGTATCACTCTATTTGTATAGAATTTTATATATTTTGTGATGAAGGCGTGAACAAACAATACTTTTTACTAAAGGCAAAGAAAGATCTACTAAAACTACGTTTGTTCCCGCCTGCAGCAATATACACATCCCCCTCTTTTTTCCCCACTGACAGCCGCCATTTTGAAAATTTATACAGCCTATGTCACTACCACAATTTTGTTGAATTCAACGACACCTCATGTGGCAAAATCCGTCCAGCCGTTTAGGCTGTAGCGCGTGACAAAGAAATGGACATACATACATACATACGCTCGAAAAACATTACTCTCTTTCTGACGTAGTCGGGTAAAAAGTTATAGAGAAGAAAGATAATATACCTAAATCTACACTGGCCCTAAATAAGTGTTTAGTCTAGCGGATTTCACCCACACGTATATCAATTCTCGGCTTAAGTCGTCGGACCGTTGGATATTATTAAAACCGCAACCGGACCTGGGCGCAAAGGCTTCTAATTAACTTCGGTCACCGAGACTGAGCAGCTGTTTCTAAATAATACCTTCTGGGCTATGGCACCCTGGTACCTACTACTAATATGTTAAGATTAATTTGAGCTTTATCCCTCTTTTTGAACAGGATACATTTTACGTTATAAATGGTGTTAAGAAATATTTTAGCTACAAAGTGAAGAAAATAAATGTCATAACACATAGGCATTTGGACACCTTTGCATGAATGCATTCCTGTGACTTTATATTTTTAGCAGCCACTAAATAAAAGGTTGTTTATTTTTAGTGAAAAATACGTACAATTATTAAAATTACCTTAAAAACAATTTTCGTTTAAAATATATTGGAGCAAAATGAAGGTTTACCCATCGCTTTACTTATTTAAGTTATTGCGAAAATAATTATGTATATTTGTGACGTTTTAATACTTATTGTTCTAAACTTTGCTAAACCTAACTTCAGAAATAAATAAAGCTTTTACATTTTATACTAAGTAGACTCATATTTTTCTATTGGACGTATACCTTTAAAAAATATCTAGTACTTTAAATGCAAAAATATTGTGAAATAATCTGTAAGGATGTATTCAGATCAGAAAAAAAATATTGGACAAAAAATGGTACCGTGCTATGTGTTAGGATTTTACCTAACTTACTTTTGACTTACAGCGAGAAACCAATAAGTCGTATATTTACTCCTCAGTCTACGATGAAACAAATATTTATTTCGAAATACAAACAAATTACGAATGTTAGGTAAAATGTCAAAGTGTGAGCGCGTTTTCAAACAACGTCAATAACTCTCCGTCCGCACCATTGTTTCAACGCAGTCCATTTCAAACATACGAGCACCTACTCGTACAAACTTTGCAGACGAATTTGATTTTCGAGTATACATTCATCATGACGTATTACAGATATAGAATTCCATCATGCAAGTTATTTTCATTCAAATTTACCAAATATTTTTTAACTATACTAAAGCCAAACTCGATTGAGAATGCTTGTCAACAAACAAATTTAAAATGAAGGTAGAAAATGCAACACATTTTATGCCTAATAAATTTGAAATTATGTTCTGTTATATAAAAAAAAATTATTTAAAATATACTGAGTATATTAATTAGTTTAAAGCTTACTTATCCAATTTATTGTTATGAATTCGTTATTAAAAAGTTAATTAAAAAATATAGGTACAAAATGACTAGTGATTTCTACCTTCATTTTTAATTTGTTTGTTGACAAGCATTCTCAATCGAGTTTGGCTTTAGTATAGAGGACGCCCGTGGTTTCTCTTGCGTAGTTCTAGACTCTGTGGGAATTTGGAGATAAAATGCGGCCTAAGATATGTAAGCTATGTTCTTGTCAAGTTTTATCAAAAATCATTTAGTTTTGTTTTTTTTTTTGCGCAAACTTTCGTATTTAAAATGTAAGTAAGGATTTATAAGTTAACTAAACTATGGCTGCTAACTAAACTACCCGACTCCAGGCTTGGCTTAACTTACAGCAAATTTTGATAGAAGAATGAAAAACTCAGGCCCAACCCAAGATTCGAACTCTCACTCAAGCCATATAGGCTAACCACTAGATCAACGAGGTAGTTTCCCTATAAGGAGGAAGGCCTGGCCTTGTAGTATTTAACAGACTGATAATGATGCTATGCTCTGATAGGCAACACCAATACCTACTGTAATTTATAAACCGTAAAATTATAAAAATAAATACATTTATTAATTCAGAAAATATTATCAAATAGGAAATCATGTAGGTAAATAGCAAGTCGCCAGCCTTCACTTGTTTTAAATAATGTACTGCAAGTCCAGTCTATTACATGTGGTATTTAATATTCTGAAACAATGTTCACAAATCCTTGTCTGCCCCATTGTTTAACCCTATTCTAAACATTGAAACTTTGCAGACGAATTCTATCGCCATGCAGCGCTCTCTGTTACCTGCTGCATACGCGTTACTGTGTAACATTTTGTATTTGATTTAAATTTTACAAACAAAATGATACAAAATGTTACAGTTTGAACCGTTATATAAATGAGGCCAATAATAACAAAAGGCTTGATTAATAAATTTTCTTTATCAATATGCTTAGAGTGATAAACTAGACGTTGATTATAGTTTATTTCTTACCAAATAGTCATATTCCAAATTGTAGAAATTATTTCTATAAAGACTTACAGGCAATACAATGGCGTAGTCTATGATGGAACATTGACAACTGTCATTAACTTATGACATTTAGTTTAAGAGCTAGATGACAAAGATGCATTCCGAAATACAATGTCTTTCATCTTTCTTATTTAAGGAATAACTACTAGAAAATAATAATTATTAAAAAACCGTCAATAAAACGAAATATTTTCTACTGGAATTACTATTTCTTGCAGTAGGTATGTATGTACTACTGATAGGTACATAGAAAATACATACTGCAAGAATTTTTAACAAACGCATTCAGATGTATTCTGATATCTATGGTTAAGGTCTGTGGTCAAAAGCATAGATTACTATAGCAACAACTTTGATAGTTGTCATTTTGCAAATGGCCTGTATTGATTTATAGGTTTTGCAATTTATATTTTTATCAAATTATTTTATTTGAAACCACTAAAAATATAATTAATTTTTATTCCCGTGATTTTTTACTGTTTTTTGATATACTGTATAAAGACCTGGCCAGAAATGAAACAACCCCTTTAGGCGAACTATCTTATCAACCCATTTTATGATAACATGAACTCACGGTCTCACGTACTCTCCGAGGCACGGGTAATGAAAATCAAATCGATACAATATAAAAAGCCATCAATATTATAAAAAATGTTTAATTGAATTGAAATATACCAACATACGAGTATAAGCCAACAACAAAGAACAGTTGTATTTAATAATCAATTAAATTGATTTATTCCAATTTGATACCAGGGATAAGCTAGGGTAAGCCTTGAATATATGTCAAACACACACAGAATAAAACTAAAGCATCGAAACTGGTCCTGACGTTACACCTATATTATTATTATCCTCAGTATAACTAATTGAATGTTTAATAAAAGAGCTTGTAAAAAGTCTAACAATACGACCAAAAGATAGACACATAATATAAACTTAACAATTAACAATAAACGGAATATCAGCCCGTGAATAATGTTCAAGAATGATATGAAATTGAAATACGAGTACCTACTCGTGTATTATTTACGGGTGGATAGTTTTACAATTAAAAAATATTAAATAGGCATTAAAACTGGAATCCCTTCATCGCATCATATAAAATCACGGAGTGTGGATAATATTTATGAAATATGGGGATCAATAATTCTTATCCATTGTCATAAACGGCAGATTTAACAAAGAAGGGCACCGAACCAGTTCCCACCCCTCGCAATCCCTTTTCACGGTACAATACCTCCCGAGATATTTCTCTAAGAATTTTATTCTTGTTAATTAAGAATTGGTACGGATAACGAGATTATCTCACGGTGTTTAATTGAAGATCAGTGTTTAAAGGAGCGTTTAACAACAAAGTGAGAATCACTTGTTAAAATACAGAGTGGAAATTCTATTTGCAAGAAAAAAGTTTCTAGAATAAGAATAATTAAAAGGTGAAAGTGAACAATTTTTTTGTTTTTATCTACTACAAGTTGGCCTTTGACTGCTATCACACCTTATGGTAAGTGTTGATCTAAGATGGAAGCAGGCTAATTTGTTAAGGGTAGGATGAAAATCCGTAACCTTTTCGGTTTCTACACGACAACGTACCGGAATGTTAAATCGCTCGGCGGTACGTCTTTGCCGGCAGGGTGACTAAAGCCTCCCATCAGCCACGGGTTCAGCCACCAGAACCCAGGACCTCCGTATTAAAAATCCATAGTGCATACCACTGCGCCACGGAAGCCGTTAATAATATCTAGGTGAATTAATTATTTCTAGCACGCACATCAATATGTTTACACATAATACTTGGGTATTGTTTATAATTGAAAATCTACGGTTATCAGTCATACTTCAGTGTGACTCCACGACTGTCTCTTCATAGATATTTCAGAACGTGTATGTTATGGTGCCATGCATATTATACATTCATCATTAATTATTATCATTTTCGGCCTGTGGACTTCCATTGCTGCCCATAAGCCTCTTGTGAGAAATTCCACATATACATTTTTATATTGTGTTGCGAAAATATTATCAAGATAAATTGAAATTCATTATTACACAAGCACTTTTGAAAACTCAATCTGTCTGAGTATGGACTAAAAAGCACATACATACTGCTGAGAAGAGCCGGTAGGAGACTCAGCTGTTGCTCTTTTAGTAATGAAGACTTTACCACCGGAGAAAAAGCACATACTGCTAAGAAGAGCCAGCAGGAAACTCAGCTGTTGCTCTTTTAGTAATGAAGACTCTACCTCCGGACAAAAAGCTCATGCTGCTAAGAAGAGCCAACAGGAAACTCAGCTGTTGCTCTTTTAGTAATGAAGACTCTACCTCCGGACAAAAAGCACATACTGCTAAGAAGAGCCAGCAGGAAACTCAGCTGTTGCTCTTTTAGTAATGAAGACTCTACCACAGGACAAAAAGCACATACTGCTAAGAAGAGCCAGCAGGAAACTCAGCTGTTGCTCTTTTAGTAATGAAGACTCTACCACAGGACAAAAAGCACATACTGCTAAGAAGAGCCAGCAGGAAACTCAGCTGTTGCTCTTTTAGTAATGAAGACTCTACCACAGGACAAAAAGCACATACTGCTAAGAAGAGCCAGCAGGAAACTCAGCTGTTGCTCTTTTATTTATTTATTTTTTTATTTTAAGTCACATTTCCATTACATTATTAAATCACAAAAGTATGTCACAATATATAAATAATTTATAATGGAACCCTGTGAGGGTATCGTAACTTGTAGAGAGGCGGACTTATTTTTTATCACTTATAAACTCTTTTATTTTATAGTATGCTTTTTCAACTTAAATTTTAAAAATTAAAGTTACAATTCGTAGTTCATGAAGAAACGCCAATTAGATCAAGAAGTCATTAATTCTGTAGTAACTTTAACTTATTAAATTATTTTTGACACTTGTTTGTAATTTTGTAAAGGCAAGTATTTAACTTCCTTTTTCATTAAGCTTTAATATCAAACCAAAGATGACGTACAATATTAATGTAGGTATTAAAGTAAAAGCTTTAATACACACTCCCTTATAGTCATCACAAAACCAGAGAATAATTATCGCCCAAGACCTCGCTAATAAGGAACAGGAACACCGTAGGTGACAGCCAAGAAGAGCCGTATTGATTCACTCTCACTATCGCTGGGGGTCAGTTGCGCGCGGCTTCACTGGGGCACTGGTGCAGTCGATGCATAGTCACTACCATGCTGTGTTGCAACCAACATCGCTCCAACTTGCTGAAACAATGCCATAAACGTAAACGCGAAAACTGTTCCTATTCCGGTTTAATGTCCAAAATTCGATCGCCGATCGAAATGTCTGTCGATCGTTGATATGGTCTGATCAGTGTCAATTGGGACAGAAACATATGTATATGATAAGACTTGAGTCTTGAATCACTGTGATGCAAGTGTTAAAAGTTCATTTGTGACAAAATTGTCGCGAACTATCGCGACTTCAGATCCGAAATTCGATCGCCGTTCAAAATGTCTGTCGATCGTAGATTTATGTGACTATGATTGTGTTAATTTACCTAAATAAGTGAAACATAGTGATAAAAGTTTTCCTAACAGTTTGTTTGTTGTTATAGTAAAACTGTGATTAACTGTACCTATCTGGATTCCATGTCTAACATCGACATCGTCGATCGAAATGTCTGTCGATAGCTAATAATAATTTACGATATCAGTGTCAATTGAGTAGACGTGAAAATGAGGCATAAGTTAATACTTGCCAACTACTTACTGACTAAACTAACAGTGAAAATAGTGTTGCTAAAAGTTCGTTTGTTCATATTTACTTGTACATACAGTCGGACTGTTCATACAACGATTATACGTACTTACTTACACTAATAGTTTGATGTAATTAACTAGTACAACAGTGAAGATTGAAGACATAGACCTTACCATCATGTGCATCAATGGTGGTTAAAATTTTAATTTCATTCTCGTTGATGAAGCTACCAGGGATTACATTGGTAAAGTGTACGTAATGAATGTGCGTGTTTGTCTTGCACGTATTTTTACACTAATGATCATTCACTATATCTGTATTAAGCCTTTTACTTAGATATATATTTCTTTCTTTTTTAAATATTAGCATCTATTTCTCAAATATGACCAATATTTCTCTATCTCCCCAATATGTCATAAAGACTGTGGTAGCGGTTACGTATTAGTAGCGGCGTCTCGGTATTGAGTCCTGACCTTACCCGTAGATTTCAGGGCTGAATGGCAAACTTAGTATAGTTTTCATTTTATCCGAAATTAAACCATCTTTATCGAGATAGAAAACTTATCTTAAACTGCAATCGCCTGGTGTAGTCGGTTTATATTTCTAAAAAGTTACTGAAACTTATTGATTTGTTCAAAAACTGTTATTTAGCATTTAACGTGTTGTTCTGTATAGACACTTAATATTCAGCAATAGTAACCTTTATCGTAAACAATGCCTGAGTTGCTCAAAGCCAGAAGAGCACGAAACGATACTACTGGTCTCTATATATTTCTATGTAATAAAATTGGTGGCGACCGACACGTCGTCCCCATATCAGTACATAAGTAAGAACGTAACTTGCTTCCTATTATTTGTCACCTAATAATTGTTGAATAGGAAAAAAATGCGCTTCTCTACAACTTCCCTAAAAACTGCATGGTTTTAATTCCATAGTTACCTACGGCCCTTATCTGTGATGGTTGGGGCATTTATTAAGATTTTTTAACTTTTATGAAATAGCAAAAGTCTGACTCATAGATCGTAAGTTTTACAAATTTATATTTTGCTACAAATGTTGCAGATGTTATTTTTGCTACTGATTCAGAAATAATATTGTAAGCTACCAAGTAAATACTAACAAGATTTTATTTTCCAATTTGGATTCTCTCAATAAAATTGAAAATATCGGACGTATCTTTGCTTTCTCATAAAAATACCTTTTACGTTTTCATGTATAAAGAAAATACTATTTAGATAAAAGAATATAATATGATTGTTTCTTTTGGTGGCACAAAAACACAAAGCTCGGAGGGTATAGTATAGTATAATACCACAGTATCATATATGTTGCACAGGGCATATTACAAGAAGAATGTTATCATCCTTTCCCTATTGTATAATGTCCTCTTCAGCCCTACTGCTCCCATTTATCTAAAAGAGCGATTCCACTTCCACCATGTAACTCATTGTCGCTCTCTTAGATCAGAGGACAACTTACTCCTAAAAATTCCTTCTCATCGTTCTTCCTTTTACTCTAAATCCTTCTCTGTCAAAGCTGCTCGGCTCTGGAACTCCTTACCTCTAGATATTCGGCGTGCGCAATCACTAACTACTTTTAAACGGCTGTTGAATGCTCACTTCTATCCTCCATAGCCTAATACTCTCTTTGTTTCCTCTCTCCTGAATTTCTTTTCTGGATTTCGTTTAGTCTATTTTCATTTATTTATTTATTTTTGTATAGATACGTATGTATATTTATGTTTGTGCATATGTAAATATATATGTATGTGTGTATATGTGGTTTTATTTATTTTATGTAAATATATTTTTATTTTAGACAATAAGAATCATTCTTTATTTTGTGTACGTACACCCGAACCTACTCCAATGTTTATACTTTTCCACTTAAATATAATTGGTAAATTATAAAGCGATAAGACCGCCATTGTACATTACTTTTTAAGATATTATTCTCTTTGTACCTTTGTTTTGTTGTTATTTGGTGTACAATAAAGAATATTTCATTCATTCATGTTAAAAATTGTAAGTGGGAGGACACAAGTGGGGAGGCCAAGAAGAGATGGGTGGAGTGCGTGAAAGAGGATATGTATGTGTAGGATGGCGGCGACATCTTTTCGACGTAGGTACAAAGACTGGAGTCATATTCGAATTTGAGAGACACTGAGAAAGTAACTCCGAACGTGGCTGAGAGAATAACTCCGAACAGAGCCCGAGACTTGTGACACGGGTGTAGGTTTAAGGGTACCCTTAGTGACGCGCGTCAACACTCACCTCCTCTGTTCAAGTTATTCTCCTTGCCCAGCCAAATTTGTCGAAAGAGGGTAGGACATTGAGGATAAACTAGGCCTTTGTATTCCAAGTAATTATAACTCAAGCTGAGAGTAATAATTAATTCGTTTGCACAAATTAATTATCAGAGTTGTCTAGGTTAAGCGATAAGCAAAGTACAAGGTCTGCACCGCGCCACGCCAGAGCCTAGACTGCCAGCCAGTTGTAGACCCGCTCCTTTTATACAACTTAGAATGACTCAAGTAGTGGGGTGAGTGGGGGTATCGAACGATGCGCAGCCGCAAGAGGGCGTAGCTGGTGCACGTGCAGTTCACAGACTTCTTTCTAGTCGTGTACGATGACGCAGGCGCCGTCACGGCCATACTGACCAGCACACGTCCTCGTGGGCGTCTTTGTCGCTTATCTGAGATAAACAATGACAGTTCGATCATCCTGACAGACATTTTACCGTATTTACAAATCTCACAAATATAAAGATCTGTTCCTTCAGATTATGCTGGACCAGTCAGTAGACCCTACAGCGATCCCTTCAGTTTATTAACTGGCCCGGATATAATGCTAGACCGGATATTGATCCCTTTAGCAGATAATGCTAGACCAGATCAATTCCCTATAGCTGGTGGAGCTAGACCGGACATTGATCCCTTTAGCAAAGTCATTGGACCGGCTAAGCCCTACAACGACTTTTTTTTTTTTCTTTTTTTTTTTTTTCTTTTCTTTTTATTGCTAGACCGGAACTCATAATTCCCTATAGCCTTATCATTGGTCCGCTTGCGCCTTCAATGATAGTTATTTTTTTTTCTCTTTTTTTCTCCTTTGTTTTGTTTTTTTTTTTATTAGTTATGAGAACATCAGCCTGCATCACAATGTTGTGAGGTTCACATTGTACAGAGTCAGTATTAAATTTGTCAGACATAGTGTCAGAGTTGGCAGACATAGTATCAAAATGTACAGTTACGTTATGTCCAGAATTGACTAATACGGTATCTGAATTATTTTGGCATAGACGAATAATTTCAATATGATTAATTTGATAATCAACTTCTAGATTATTTAGATGAATGTCGGTTTTTAAATCATCCGCCGTCACGTCATCGTTACTAAGATAATTGCTTTACTTTGTGAGTGAGGAAGAGCAATGATAAGGTTTTGTAGTGGGGATGGATCCGATCCCACTTCTGATGTAGGATGGCGGCGACATCTTTTCGACGTAGGTACAAAGACTGGAGTCATATTCGAATTTGAGAGACACTGAGAAAGTAACTCCGAACGTGGCTGAGAGAATAACTCCGAACAGAGCCCGAGACTTGTGACACGGGTGTAGGTTTAAGGGTACCCTTAGTGACGCGCGTCAACACTCACCTCCTCTGTTCAAGTTATTCTCCTTGCCCAGCCAAATTTGTCGAAAGAGGGTAGGACATTGAGGATAAACTAGGCCTTTGTATTCCAAGTAATTATAACTCAAGCTGAGAGTAATAATTAATTCGTTTGCACAAATTAATTATCAGAGTTGTCTAGGTTAAGCGATAAGCAAAGTACAAGGTCTGCACCGCGCCACGCCAGACTTCTTTCTAGTCGTGTACGATGACGCAGGCGCCGTCATATGCGTAAAGAATATGTAATGATTTGATGCATGATAGAAGTGAATAGAAGAGAGTGACATGTTGTGCCGACCCCAAATGAGTGAGATCAGATGATAATGTAGGTGTAGTATCACAAACTATTATAGTATATAGGATTTAATGGGATAGTAAGAAACACTTACTTAAAATATAATAGTATTATTTCCAAGTACTGATACTGTAGAATGGCCGTACATTTTCTGTAAGTCGGAAATAAGATTTAGCGCGGAAAATCCGATAGAAAGCGCAAAGTAGAGGATTACAATACATGGACGCACAAGCGAAGATTTCCAATAATACGCTTTTAAATTGAAAACCCTTTTGTAGGAACAAATAGGCTGGTATTCCGTTTTGTCGTGGCCTTTTTTATTTGCATGTATGATAATTGGTAGGCACTATTTTAATCTGTAAGACCATTTTAATCGGGACTTAGGTTCCCTATTTTTTACTTTGGGATTTGGGCTATTCTGATCGTTAGTTTGCTGTGATATCCTTAATCTTTTTTAATCAGAGTGTCACCAGGAGGTTTGGACGAATGTAGAAACTCTGTTAGAGTCGATAAACCTACGTGCTAGAGCAACGACTCTATTATGACTCTTTGTGGCTGTTGCCCTCGGCTAACGCTCGGCCATAGCTGTATGACACTAGGAATCGGGACCCTATTTCGCCGGTAAGGAGCTATAAAAACGTTGATTTTGTTGCTAACATAAGAATATCTATAATGATGTTATCAAACCGATCGTAAAGGACATTTTTCAAGCCTTTGTTTGTAAGAGTTGTTGAGGTCAGATTCATAAAGATATTGATTATTCCCATAGAAATATATTACGTGCTTTCGAAAGCGAAAGTAAATTAATTTTGTTGGTTATGAAACCTTCGCAGTCTGCCAAGTCTCGAAATCATATTAAAGTCCCATTGGCGTAGACATCTCGAGAGTTTAATATTTTGCAGCAGTGACGTCACCTCTCCTGCATTGCGCCACGCTGCAAACATTTTATACATACTTTGATGGGCTGATATCCAAGAAAATTTGCTTATTTACTCTCTAAAGCTTTTCCTCTGGGAAATGTTACGCTCGATCTCGAGTCGTTTCGTTTCTTTATATTATAGCAATATTTTTATATTATGGGTATAATATGAAACTTTTTTTTTGAAATTTTATTGCTTATCTACTAACTTTATTTAGTTATTGATTACAATCTTTTAAAGCAGTTAGGAGTGTCTTGTCTTATGACTAATAAGGCCTAAACGGTAAACAAATCGTAATAATATAAGACCTAATCGTGACTTCACGTTAGGAGAAATCGCAGTTAAGCGTTGGGGAATTTTTTAAAAAATATGGGTGCATCCCAGTGGTACCCCATACCGTAGTTCTTTAGAACTGTTGGGATACTTTCCGGGCTGTCAAATTATATCCCAATAGTTCTATATAGAACTGTAGCATAGTTTCTGCTCTTGACTTTGCGTATAGCATATAAGTTATAAACTTTATATTATTTTAATTGATATTTCATTTTGTTATTAACAAAAAAATGTCCCTTGCGACAAAAGGTAAGCTTTTAATTCTTTTAGTTACTTACTTAGATTTTATTTAGTTTTTACTTAGTTTTTATTTATATATATTTTTTCTCTTATTTTAGAAGTTACAGGGGGGGACACATTTTACTACTTTGGAAGTATCTTTCGCGCAAACTATTCAGCTTAAAAAAAATGATATTAGAAATCTCAATATCATTTTTATTATATTTAGCATGTCGCCAAAAGCTTTTGGCGATTTGGAAGTATCTTTCGCGCAAACTATTCAGCTTAAAAAAAATTATATTAGAAATCTCAATATCATTTTTATTATATTTAGCATGTCGCCAAAAGCTTTTTTGAAAGCTTATTTTAATCTTTCGTCATTCTTAAAATAATCTTCAGCAATTAAAGAAATAAATTGTTGTTGCGTTTTAAGCAAAGCTGTATTCGATATAGTATGTTTAGAAACTTCACCATAATGCATTTCATTTTATGTAGATACTCTCAAATTTAAGTCGACATTTATTATTGCAATCAAAAGAGATTTCATATTATATTTATAAAAACTAGGTAATTTATATTTTACGTACAAACAAGCTATTGATATCAACATTTCTTTAATTTTGTCCCATTAGTTCTATATAGAACTAAACATCTAATATGGTGTGTCAACAGTTCTATAGAACTAAAATTAGGGGGTACTACTGGGATGCACCCAAAAATATTCGTCCCGGCTGGTTAGTATGTAATTATTATTATTAACACATTGCACTGTTCTATTTTGGATCTGATCGAAATGGTGGAAGTCGATAATCTTAAGGTACTTGTGTGCCTGAAATTTTTTCGTAACCGTAATCGTGAATTAACTATACACCCTTCAGAATGAAAAGCACTGGCGGCTAGCAGATAAAAGCGGTAAAACTTCTCGGACTTACACTTACACAGTGCAAGGTAAGTTAACATTGTAACTGTTTCGAAGTCCCTTACAAAGGTAAACATTCGTCACATATTAATATAAACACAATTTACATCATGTTTTAGATCTTTCTAAAGGTTATTATACTTTTAATTTAAAAGTATTAGATTGGCACGTGATCGTCTTTCGATTAGGACCCTATTATCAATGTTATGTCCATAATTAACTCAAGTACTTTTAGAGTTTCGGAAGATAAAATTCATGTAACCATAAACAAATCTTGACTATCCCTAAACTCACACTTTCTCACTGTATTACATGAACTGATTCTCATATATGTGGCCCCTTTCATGTTTTATAAATTAATTCTTTGTATTTTTCAATACACGAAGTGTTTCCCATTTATGTGGCATCTTCATGTATCGTATATTTTCAAAATATGTGATTAGAATCAAATTCTCTTAAGAACTTAATATTCCAATCAATAAAAGAGTGGTATCACAGATACACACAGAGCGATCCGAGTAAGTCCTCAGACAAACCTTTGATCAATGGCATCTTTCTATTGAAAGATGTACATACTATTGCTCCACATTGTGGTGACACAGATACGCATGCGGAGCAATCCGAGTAAGTCCTCAGACCAACTTTAGATCGATGGCATCTTTCTATTGAAAGATGGTCAATTCTGTTCAATATTAGAATGGTCAATTCTGTTCAATGGCATCTTTCTATTGAAAGATGGTCAATTCTGTTCAATGGCATCTTTCTATTGAAAGATGGTCAATTCTGTTCAATATTAGAATGGTCAATTCTGTTCAATGGCATCTTTCTATTGAAAGATGGTCAATTCTGTTCAATGGCATCTTTCTATTGAAAGATGGTCATATGCTCCATCCCGCAATATGACGGTGCCCCGCTACCAGAAATGCTAGTTCTATGATGCCCGGGCCGAGTGAGGGTTACCGCAAAACGTCTAACTTAATAATTATAATATGATAGCCACACTTCGTGAATGCAGCCTCCGTTAATGTCTCTATGAACTTCGCTAGTTGCCAGAACATTCTGCGCCGACCACATCGCACAGCTCAACGAACCGTTCAAAGAACCGGCACGATTCTGTGGAAAGAATCTAATAATCGAATCTCTTATTAGAGAAACCGGAGCCCCCCCCTCAAATCATTTCTTTGTGAGAGAAATGTATACGGCACAAGTTATAGAGGTGTGTTCCTCTTTAATTTCATACCTCGATACCGAGGTGTAAGGCGTTCGAAAACAGCACATTTTATAGAGGTGTGTTCCTCTTTATATTGGATTCTAATTGTGAGAAGTTAAATGAGAATAAGGCACTCAGTAAGTCAACATAGAGCTCAGATATCCGTTTCAAACATCTCGTCAGATGCAGATTCAGAGCTGAACCAAATGTAAGTGGCTAGTATCTCACTCCTCAACCAATCAGATGAGTATACCTCGTTACGAGGTGTTATGCGTTCAAAAAGCTTTAACATAGATATAAATACAACAGTCGTATTTTATTGTGTAAATGCCCAAGCTGTCAAGGCATATTTATATGAAGATGTTAATATATTTATATTATAATGTGTCTTGCTATCACATAATTCAATAATTTATTTTATTAAATTCTATATTTCTTAGTAAGGGTGCATAACCTTACTTGATGGATTATTGCTTATAAATCTCTTTCCATATATGCCTTCGCACACTATTTATAACCGACCTCTATGTATTATATTCATCGCTCGATGAAAACACAGAGTTACAATTAAACCGCGCCACTGTCGGTACACCGCATTTTCATAGAACTGACACATACGCGGAGCACATAGATACAGCAGATACAGCAGAAACAGACGGAGCGGCGCCCCGCGCATCGCGCATCGCTCAAACACTGAGCAGATCCTTTGATCTAGCATTCGTTCGAAAGTCACTTCACTATTCGTCTCCGGCAGCCGTCGGGGCGTATTTGACATACAATATGTATAGAATGAGAAGTGCTTCACGATTTTGTGTTCAATTAGAAAATACTTCTAATTACATGTTTTATATAAAACACTGTTGTTTATCGTTTTACTATTCTTTAATAAAACACTTTTATATATTTTACATGTATATATATATTTATATATATTTTAATTACTTTTTTTTTTTTTTTTTTTTAGTGTTATTATATATGTTAGTATGTACGATTATGATCGTCACATTCAACCCCCTAAATTCTATGAAATCCTGTGGAATAGAATTTACCTTAAGTTATAATATATTTCAATGAAAAGAAAAATATGCCTTCTTATATTCATTATTTATAATAAGTTTCCACAACCACCTAATGAAACAACATTCTACGATTAGGTCTACCAGACCTAATCGCCAAAACTAACAATAACAAAAAAAAAAAATAATAATAAAACACGTCCTCAGACGAGTTTTCAGGTATCTATGAAACTCATCTACTCGCAAGTGCATTTGATTTATTGAGTATCTGTATCCTGATACATAAGTCGTCCATAGACGATTTCGAGCCCCGACATCGAACTAAATTAAATTTGAAACTTCGACACAGTGATAAACGTGTTATGACTGCTCACACCGTTTGTCGCGTTTCAAACCCATTGCACCACAGTGAATCCTTAAGAGTTCCCGCATGCAATTAATTTCGCAGCACCTTAAAAATAAAGTGCAACTAGAAAAGTCACATTGCTTAGAGTCTTATGACCCTCGGGCCTCAATAGTTAGTCAATTTGTCAACTTCGTTGAACTGTTATCAGTTTTAGTGGCGTTTACATAACTAAATCTAGTAATATCACACCAACAGTCGCTCGACCAAGTGCGTGATTACAATGTCCAATCAACTGTTCTACTCATTTTTAGTAGTTTTACTATCGCAATAATAATAATGCCATCAGTAGGGTTTAAACCAGCTCAATATATTATTACAAAGCAAATCGTGCCTCATCAAGATTTGCACAGCTTGACTCAATCAACAACTTTGTTAGTTTATTTAAAATACGAGATAAACATAACAACCCCCAAACTGCAAGGACATCTATCTTGACTATTTGTTAATGTGTTTTAGCCATCAAAAGGGTAAAATATATTTCAATTAACACTATCTTATATTCAAAATCCTTAATTTTCCTAATTTTCATTACTATCGCAATATTATATTATAGCCATCAGAAAGGTATGTAAGTTTATATCAATAAACTTTATCGTAATAATCAACGCATCTCATAACTATTAAAATTCCTTCACTCGACCTTCTTGTTCAATAACAGACAAAATACTTAATCGTAACAACCCCCAGACCTCAAGGGTTCCTCTTTATAAAATATTAGTTTATAGTCAATTGACTATTTTTTCATATCGGAAAACATTACTTATTTAATAAATATAACAACCCCCAGACCATAAGGCCTTTTCCTGATATCTATTATTAGCAAGATTATTTTGGTCACAATGAACTTCATACTTCCTCAGACTCTTTCCATTTCACGGACAACAATTGTAGGCATTAAGCCTATTCAATAGCCATAATACACAAGATCAAAATATGATCCTGGTCACTACGGCACCAATTGTATCTGTTTCGAAGTCCCTTACAAAGGTAAACATTCGTCACATATTAATATAAACACAATTTACATCATGTTTTAGATCTTTCTAAAGGTTATTATACTTTTAATTTAAAAGTATTAGATTGGCACGTGATCGTCTTTCGATTAGGACCCTATTATCAATGTTATGTCCATAATTAACTCAAGTACTTTTAGAGTTTCGGAAGATAAAATTCATGTAACCATAAACAAATCTTGACTATCCCTAAACTCACACTTTCTCACTGTATTACATGAACTGATTCTCATATATGTGGCCCCTTTCATGTTTTATAAATTAATTCTTTGTATTTTTCAATACACGAAGTGTTTCCCATTTATGTGGCATCTTCATGTATCGTATATTTTCAAAATATGTGATTAGAATCAAATTCTCTTAAGAACTTAATATTCCAATCAATAAAAGAGTGGTATCACAGATACACACAGAGCGATCCGAGTAAGTCCTCAGACAAACCTTTGATCAATGGCATCTTTCTATTGAAAGATGTACATACTATTGCTCCACATTGTGGTGACACAGATACGCATGCGGAGCAATCCGAGTAAGTCCTCAGACCAACTTTAGATCGATGGCATCTTTCTATTGAAAGATGGTCAATTCTGTTCAATATTAGAATGGTCAATTCTGTTCAATGGCATCTTTCTATTGAAAGATGGTCAATTCTGTTCAATGGCATCTTTCTATTGAAAGATGGTCAATTCTGTTCAATATTAGAATGGTCAATTCTGTTCAATGGCATCTTTCTATTGAAAGATGGTCAATTCTGTTCAATGGCATCTTTCTATTGAAAGATGGTCATATGCTCCATCCCGCAATATGACGGTGCCCCGCTACCAGAAATGCTAGTTCTATGATGCCCGGGCCGAGTGAGGGTTACCGCAAAACGTCTAACTTAATAATTATAATATGATAGCCACACTTCGTGAATGCAGCCTCCGTTAATGTCTCTATGAACTTCGCTAGTTGCCAGAACATTCTGCGCCGACCACATCGCACAGCTCAACGAACCGTTCAAAGAACCGGCACGATTCTGTGGAAAGAATCTAATAATCGAATCTCTTATTAGAGAAACCGGAGCCCCCCCCTCAAATCATTTCTTTGTGAGAGAAATGTATACGGCACAAGTTATAGAGGTGTGTTCCTCTTTAATTTCATACCTCGATACCGAGGTGTAAGGCGTTCGAAAACAGCACATTTTATAGAGGTGTGTTCCTCTTTATATTGGATTCTAATTGTGAGAAGTTAAATGAGAATAAGGCACTCAGTAAGTCAACATAGAGCTCAGATATCCGTTTCAAACATCTCGTCAGATGCAGATTCAGAGCTGAACCAAATGTAAGTGGCTAGTATCTCACTCCTCAACCAATCAGATGAGTATACCTCGTTACGAGGTGTTATGCGTTCAAAAAGCTTTAACATAGATATAAATACAACAGTCGTATTTTATTGTGTAAATGCCCAAGCTGTCAAGGCATATTTATATGAAGATGTTAATATATTTATATTATAATGTGTCTTGCTATCACATAATTCAATAATTTATTTTATTAAATTCTATATTTCTTAGTAAGGGTGCATAACCTTACTTGATGGATTATTGCTTATAAATCTCTTTCCATATATGCCTTCGCACACTATTTATAACCGACCTCTATGTATTATATTCATCGCTCGATGAAAACACAGAGTTACAATTAAACCGCGCCACTGTCGGTACACCGCATTTTCATAGAACTGACACATACGCGGAGCACATAGATACAGCAGATACAGCAGAAACAGACGGAGCGGCGCCCCGCGCATCGCGCATCGCTCAAACACTGAGCAGATCCTTTGATCTAGCATTCGTTCGAAAGTCACTTCACTATTCGTCTCCGGCAGCCGTCGGGGCGTATTTGACATACAATATGTATAGAATGAGAAGTGCTTCACGATTTTGTGTTCAATTAGAAAATACTTCTAATTACATGTTTTATATAAAACACTGTTGTTTATCGTTTTACTATTCTTTAATAAAACACTTTTATATATTTTACATGTATATATATATTTATATATATTTTAATTACTTTTTTTTTTTTTTTAGTGTTATTATATATGTTAGTATGTACGATTATGATCGTCACAACATCAGCTGGTACCTCTCAAACCACTATCTAAATTCCACTGTTACCTGCAGTACTCACCTATGGTAGGAGCATAAGCACACAAAGTTTCAGCATTTATAAAAAGATCTGGAAATGTGACATCACCATCGTAAGGTATTCTTATGTTTCTGATTTTTAAGGTATTCCTATTCCTAGATATTACTGCCTGCCTGAAGTTACCTTAGATCCGGGATTGCCAGTCTAGGTCCGTTGTAAAAATCTCTGCAAATTTTCAAACAACGTTTACTGGAAATGGTATATTCCCTAAAGGTAAATGCACATTCTATGTTTGCATGTCTGAAACGCCCCGTCATGGAAAAGGAGTGACTTTATATGAATAATAGCAATGTTAATGTTTTAGCTCCAGCACTAATGGACGGAGTTTAGCCACAATCCCATTTCAGAGTATAATTGTGATTGATAATTTATTTTTCTCCTCTGGAAATATTTGTTTAAATGTTTCGCAAAATTATTTATGTTTTATTAAGATAAATTACGTAAAATTTTCTACAAATCTCATGTAAGTTGTAGCTAGGTAGCTATCTCATTGGTTCGATTTCAGATCTTGAGGTCCTGGATTTGAATCTTGTGTTAGTGTTGAGTATTCTCTTAAGTAATTCTCAGTAGCTTCCCGGACCTTAGAAAGTGGAAGCATTTTCTTTTATCTGACATATCAGGATAAATCTAGCCGGTTCTATTTCAGTCTGTAATCAATTAGGCATGCTTAGATAGGCATATTTGCTGATTGGAAAGCCCAAAACTTTCACTAGAATATGGTTGAGCAAAAGATATTAAAACTGTCCTGTTCACCAAACGTGAAAATTGAACCTTAGACCATGTATAGCTACACAAGAACAAAAATTTGTAACAAAAAATAGAACCGACTCAAAACGACGCACAGACTCCTAGATATGCTTAAGTAAATTAAAGCAACTAAATGACACAGTTATTTTTTACTTTTTAGTGATTTATCGCCACGTAACGTACTCGTATTATACTGTCATTATACGGCACTTGTAGCCAAAAAGCTACCGATATTTACACAAAAACTGAAATCGCTGCAAGTGTGCCTATAAAATTTGAAGAGTTCCTTCAATTTTCCCAGGATATCGTCATCAGATTCTAACATGATGAAAATGGGACCACCTTGGAAATGTGCCCTTTCTAAAAAAAAAGAATTGTCAAAATCGTACAACTCTGTAAAAAGTTATGCGTGGTCATACATAAAAAAATATATATACGTGTCGAATTGAGAACCTCCTCCGTTTTTTTAGTCGGTTAAAAATATATCATCTGTTTATCTGTACCGAAATATAAAATAATATATAGTAGTGGTAGTTTCAGAAATCTGGTGAGATTGTCTTTGGATGTTCTGACCTTTGTATAAATAATTTATAACATTGTCTACTTGGGTATATTTACCGCAAGGATTTATATTGTAATACTCCTCCCATATTTTATGATTTACTTGAATTTAACATAAATAAAAAATGGTACTGTAGTTTTATTTTTAAAAGTTGTTACTGAATTTATAGACATTTTGGTTGCTTATCTTATGCGATACAAGTAAAAGCTTCAATGCAATTCTTCTATAATTATGATAGCAGTACCGTAACTGTCTCATTGATCCAGTGGTTAGCACATACGGCTATGAATCACATGGTTTTAGTTTCGACTCTCGTGCCAGGATATTTAATTTTATTTCTACCAAAATGTATATCAAATAGTATACCTTAAACTCGCACACACGCATTGAAATAAAAAATCTATTGCAGCAGTATACTCCTGGGAAACCATCATCACTATGGTATTCTTAAATAATTAATCAATACTCATAATAACTGAACAACACATCATACACAATACAGACACTTAATGAACTTGGTTAAAATCTGATGAAAATTTGTTTAGTACTTCCTAAATTGAAACACATATAAGTAATTTACACAAATTTAGGTACAAACTCGATGGCTTATCTTATAAAAATATTGTTTAATTTATTGAACCGACCTCTATCTTGTCTCATCTAAGCCTTAAAATGCATTTAAAACGTCGCTTTATTAAGATGACTTGGTGCTATAAATTCTCGTAAAAACACGCTCACTCCGCAAAATAAAAAATGCGATTTATTTTTTTATTAATCGGCATGATAAACGGGTGTAAAGTACAGATTTATCTGTTGAAGCACGTGCTTGCAAAGCCGTTAGGTTCAATAGCGAATTTAGAATGTAAGCGTGAATTTATGGACAATGCCCTACTGATAAAAATTGTATCGCTCGCGGTTTATTTATCGGTGCTTCGTTGGTATTTTGTTTATACACCGTTTTGGACGCTTGTTTTTCTTTTCAATGTAACAATTTATTTCAAATTGTGTGTCTTTTAAAATACAATTAAAATAAATTTGTTATTTTCAATAATAATTTTGTTATTTTGAATATTGTTTTGATAAAAATCTCACTGCACATTAGTACAATTTTAAACCACATAAATTTATTAAATACTAGCATTCGCCCGCAACTTCATCCGCGTGAAAACCTCTTAGGTACCTTTTTAATTTTAAAGACAGACTTTCATATAAAGTGTGCTCTTTCCCAGCTACCCCTCTCAATTCAATTTTTTTATAGTTTCCCGTTAAGTAATATCCTCCGTCCCGTCGAGTGTACTAAAGATCTACATATTTGTTAAACATTGTACCATATTACAGTACATTAATATTAACAATATATATTTATGGCAAGCTCATGTGTATAGCTTTTAATAGTCTATTTCACTTTTGAGTCTAGCTTTAATAATAAACAAAATAATTTACAATCTGTCACGCAAATCTAGAGATTAGCCTGTTTAAACAAACGAACAAACTTTTTCGTATATTATATAAATATGGTCTGCCATGCCAAATAAATTGAAAGAAAAGATCAAAGATCGAATTCTCAAAGAATATCAGTACCAAAATGTTGACCTCTATTCGGAATGTATAACATAACACGGAGAAGGTCAACTTAATTTGGACGATATAGCGGCAGTGTTATTTTTTTACAAATTTTGTAATATCTCCGAGACTATATAACTAATTAACATACTGTAATCGGCAAATCTTATCTCTATAATATCCTTGTGATTATTAAACAATTTATTTTGATAAGTATTTAAGTTTGGTTGTATAAATAATGACGTAATCTTAAGCATATGAATTAAATGATTTATTACACAGTCGCGCTTTTTAGAAATTTTGTAATATCTCCGAAACTATATAACTAATTAACGTACTTAACAAGGCAAATCTTATCTCTATAATATCCTTGTGATTAATAAATAATTTATTTTGATAAGGATTTAAGTTTAGTTGTATAAATAATGACGTAAACGTAAACATATGAATTAAATGATTTTTTAAAACACAAAAAGTTATATATCTGCCAAAATATAAAAGATATATGCTATCGCGGACTTTTTTGTAGAACTTTTTAAGATGCATAAAGTTTTCATACAATATTTTCAATTATATCCTATAGCTAAGGCAGCGTACGCGCATAAAGCCGATTTAAGCATAATAAATTTCACGGTCCGACTCGCGCGACAAAAACTGATAACTCGGATAATATATACAATACAAATATCAAATATAGCCTATAATACTCACAGATAACCCAACATTCTACTGATGACAGAATTTTCAAAATCGGATCTGTAGTTCCGACAGATCTTTATTTACAAACTTTACCTCTTCATAATATTAGTTTAGAAGAAATTGTTACATAAATGATGTTAATAAATGGTCATGTAAATAATTAATTTTAAGTCATTAATATATATGTCGGATGGCGGCGACATCTTTTCGACGCAGGTACAAAGACTGGAATCATATTGAAATTGAGAGACACGAATATCTTAGCATTCAAAGGATTTACCGCGGGTGCCGGGCCCATCGCGTGGCTGAGAGAAAAACTCCGAACAGAGCCCGAGACTTGTAAAACGGGTGTAGGTTTAAAAGAGATCTCTTAGTGACGGCCGTCAACACTCACCTCCTCTGTTCAAGTTATTCTCCCTGACCAGCCAAATTAAGGGATGTCAGCCAAATCCGGCAAATTAACTAAGGAATAATCACAATGATGACCAATAATAACCAATTAAATAAAATATTAACTAATTGAGCTATCAATAACAATGAATAATAAATATGGCGTGATCTGAGTCACGACTGAGAGATGTGGTCGCAGTGAACGCCACGAAGAGAATCAGCCTAGTCTCTCCAGACCCCTGCCTTATATCGGCATCGATGGGTCATCCCCGCCACCACCGAACTTCGCCGAGTGGCTGTCATGATACTACTCCGTCGACATATATGTCCGTCATTATTATTATTATTTATTTATTTTTGTAGCTATAATGATGAGAATCTATGCGACAAAGTCAACCAGGTTTGGCCTCAATGTACGTTTCTCTCCGATTAGACAGACCTCTAGCCTCAACCTCTGTTGGCTGACTGTTGCAAATTGTTCAATTGCAAAGTTAATCTTTCTAAATTGAACACGTAGATCAATATATACTCAGAATGTTCCGGTTTCGGAGCGTGACTACTAATAACTGAAATTGGGGAACTTTCAAAAATATATATTTCAAGCACTACGAGTACAATGCAGAATAATAATTATTATTTTATCACTACTTATCTTGTCGAATTAATTTAATATAACAGAAATTTGCAATTTCACAAATACACCTCGAACGTTTTTCTCTCAATTGGATGAAGTAATTAAGCGGGCTAACTACAATCGCGGAGCCATGAAGTGACTTTTTATTAAAAGTGACTGTTATATAAATAGAAAAATTTCAAATTTTATGATATTTGAAACACAAATTCCTAAAATTGATTATATTAATACTACTTCAGCTTGTAAAATAAAATTGCAACACAATTTCGCAACTTCACAAATAAATCTCGGGCGGTTTCCCTCAATTGCAGACAACAATTAAGCGGACTAACTATAATTGGGGAGTCCTAAAACTAACTTATCTTGTTTCGGCACGCGGTCCGGCATTTTCAGGTTTTCTAGGGATTTTCATTATGCCCCTCAGTCTGCGGCGAGTACGATTGAAATTTTTCGAGTGGAAGTGAAAGGCTTTCAGAGATATAGGCTTTTTTTATTTTTTAACTGGATACGACAGCAATTCTTTTTATCTCTCTTGCTTAATCTCTTAGGTCTGAGCGAAAACATTTTTCTAGTCTTCAATATTTTGAAATACAGTTGAACATTTTTTTTTCATTTAATCTGTAAATCATGTTGTTTTTGGAGAAGTGACAAAGAATTTTTATTTTGAGTTATTTTTACTTAGGTATATATTGCCAAAACGTAGGCAAGTTGGACGTTGGAGTAATTTTTGAGAAATATCGTGATATTAAATTTTTAATTTATGTTTTTTATTTTCTGTTACTCGTTCAAACTGAATTATCAGTGACCTTTGGATTTGAAATTGAATGTGATATAACAATGTTTTGTTAATTAAATCCGATTGGAAGCGACGCGCGATTTCATTTTTGTATATTACAACTTTGTGTGTATTAGTGATGGGAAAATAAAGAAGAATTTGCTTTTGACAATAATCAAAACGCGACGCTTCGCGCAGCGCCAGTCTGAGTTTCGCCTTACTCCTAAGTCACATCTAGTAACAAAAAATACAACCTCAGTTTCTCGGTTTCCACAATAAATAAACTGCGGGGACACGGCGCTGCTGTCTGCAATGCTGGCAATTGAAATTTTATCCCAGCTTTATACCCGTCGTTACCAATAAAATGATAGAAAATAAACAACTCCCCTCCTATCATGTGCGAGATGAAGATTTAACGTCTTCGAGTCCGCTGTTTATGAATATCGTCTTTTTTAAATTACTGTTGATGTTGTGTGAGCGGTTATGGCGAGGCAAGGTTCTGTTCGATTGGAGGAAATTATTTTTACCTGATCGGAAAATTTTAAATTTAAATTATAAATCTCTTCCTGTTGTGCTGTTAAATAGTAACTACTTTTGCTTTTAACAGTATCTGTACAAGCGAAATACCATTGAACTATTGTATAATTACGAGATCTTCAAAGCTATACACTCAATTAATTAAATTACTTAGTAAGCGTTTAAAAAATTCGTATAGGAAGATTATTTTTGTTATTCATAACAGTTATGTACAGTTTCCTTATATTATTTATGTCTATTATCTTCAGCAAACGGTGCATTGAACATAACGACACAAAAAGAAGTAAAGTTTAACATTTTATCACCTATTAAATGCCGTTATAACGGTTCTAATATAATTTTTATATGCATTTTATACTACTATACTTGCAAAATAGAGCGGAAAATAATTCCAAGACCTTAAATTAAAAATTAATTGTGATGGTTAGTTATTTCGATCTTCTTCAGCTAGAACACTATCAATTTGATAAGTAAAAAGTAGCAATTTTCAAAGTATTTGAAAAAATGGATATATTTAAAAGTAACTTGGAAAAATATACATCAAAGAAAATAAGTTGAAAAAAAAAATTGAAAGAGATATCACATCGCGAATCCCTAGCGCCATATTTTGTACTGAACGATATAAACATGAGCAGTTCATTCTGAATACATCAAGTGCAAATAAAAGAGAATATTTCTACCAAAGAGATGTGATAACATGTTTGTACTGAAACACATTTGTGGAATATGTAAAATAATATGTTTAAGTAAGTTAACTATTTAACATATCACACTTTTCTTTTAAATCCATTTTACATTTATAACGACTTTTTTTATGAAGAATTTTTGAATGTTTTTGGGATAGGAGCCAAGTTAGCGAATAGCCCATCTGATTACTTTAAAAGAGATAGAAAACTTAAAACTAATTCAACAACAAGTCCGAGGCACACCTACAGGTATATATGAAAGAGAAGTGTTTTATTTTTATGAAAGCTTAGCGATAACATTGATGTAGACCGCAAGGCTTTTAGATGAAGTATTACGTGGCTGAGCGAGCTCAAACACCGCAGTTTGTATGTAAGCGAGCGAACCCCTCGCATTGATGGTATTGAGTCATAATCAGTCATAATGGATATTGGAGTGAGCTTTAAACATATTGGAGAAAAAAAAGGTTTTACATTTTCTGTTTTAGAAGGGACATATTTTATTTTACAAGGAATTGATGTTTTGAATTGAATCCTCAAGTTTAAGATGACATTGAATTGAATTGAATAATATAGGATGACATTTAATTTCTGTAAACAAATTAGTACGTAAAAGGCTTTATAAGTAGTTGAGAGGTGACTTGAAAGGGTTCTAGATTTCTTATTTAACCGACGAAAAGACGGAGGAGGTTCAATTCGACGCGTATATGTTTTTTTATGTATGATCACGTATAACTTTTTATAGAGTAGTCCAATTCTGATAAACCTTTTTTTATTTCCAAAATAGTCCCATAGTCATCATGTTAGGATCTGATGATAGAATCCTGGGAAATCGCAGGAACTCTTCAAACTTTATAGGCGCATTTTGCATTTGCACCATTGCAGTGATTTCGGTAGTTTTTTAAGTTGCATATTATGATGGTACTCATAGTTTAGTACGAGTAGGTTTTACCTATCGGTCGTCGACAATAAATCACTAAAAAGTATGACAAAACATTTTTGGAGTCCATTTAATTTTAAAAAATACTTCAGTAAACTAAAAAGTAAATGCGTCATTTAGTTGCATTAATTTACTTAACAATTAAATAAAAATTAACTAATCAATGCTATAAAGAAAAATTTATTTTCAATACCCTATTAAACTGTACCTACCCAGTGTTAATAATAATATTATGCATCGTACGTTATGAAGCAGGTAAACATTATTCCAGACGGGAAGCCAAGAAACTCGGATAAAATTTCCATATTGAGTTTGCTATCGCAAGTCTATTATAGTGCATTGTGTGCATGATGTATGTTTTCCTTACATTTCGCGGGTGATTTCGCTGGAATTTGACTGGCGTGTCGGAGGGGACCATTTTACATTAGAAATCAGGTGACACAGTGATGGATGTTGCTTATTTCGCTTAAATCCGACACTTTCGGAAGAAAAATGATATTTTTGGATAAGGCTTGACGACTTATACACTTCTTACGTCTTACTTGTATGCATAGACTTTTGACATACGAGTAGGTAACTTATGAGCAAAAAGTGATAAAGCTTGAACGCGCCCAGCGGGCGGTTCTAAAGACAGCTTACAAAAAACCTTTCCTATATCCTACTGACAGTCTTTACTCTGATTGTGGCTTCTTACGTGTCAGGCAACTATATATTAAATCGGTTATACTAAGATTCCACAAATCTGCTCACCTGACTGTCATAACGGGATCCCGATTTCAAAGTTGGATATGTCCCTATTTAAGAACACAATTCGGACGCAGAAGTTACCTTTTTGTCGGGCCATTTCTTTACACAAAAGTGAATAAAGAACTTAACATCATAAAAATGTCCCGACAAAAATTAAAGAGAACTATAAACAATTGGCTGCTGCATTCTGGCTATGAAGATACAGAAAAAATGCTTCAATAAAATTTATTTTTTAAATTTGTTAATTTATACATGATTGACTATACCATTATATTATTATATATACATTAATACAACAATTCACAAGCAGACGTCCACACACACAGACACGCCCACACACACGCACGCACACACACACACACACACACACACACACACACGCATACGCACGCGCACACAACACACACACACACACACACACACACACAAACACACGCATACGCACGCGCACACAACACACACAAACATTGAATCATTTAATCTTAGATCAAATATGATATTATAATATATTTAAGTAATATTAACTTTAACTTTGTTTGTTACATACACTCTTTCTGTTTTGTCTTACTATGCATGTATTTTGGTAAGAAGTGATCACCACGAGACAGGGTATCCTAGTGTGGCGATCACATAACTGTACGTAATATATATATATATATTTTCTGTAAACTTGTGAAAAACTTGTGTAGAAATAAATAAATAAATAAATATTAATTTAAATTAATAATAAAATTTAAATTAATAATAAAAAATATTAATTTAAACTTACTTACTAATGTTATAGAGGCGAAAGTTTGTACGTTTGAATAGATGTTTGTTGCTGTTCCACGCAAAAACTACCTACTGAATGAATTTAGATGAAACTTCACAATAATATAGCTTACATATCAGAATAACCAATAGGCCACATTTTATCCCAAAATTCCCACGGAAATGTGAACTACGTATATACATACAAATTTATAATATTAATAATGATATTTTATGACGACCTCCGTGGCGCAGTGGTATGCGCGGTGGATTTATTAGACAGAGGTCCTGGGTTCGATTCCCGGCGGGGCAGATTGAGATTTTTCTTAATTTGTTTTGGTCTGGCTGATGGGAGGCTTTCGTCGTGGCTAGTTACTACCTTACCGACAAAGACGTGTCGCCAAGCGATTTAACGTTCCGGTACGATGTCGTGTAGAAACCAAAAGGGGTGTGGATTTTCGTCCTAACAAATTAGCCCGCTTCCATCTTAGACTGCATCATCACTTAACATCAGGTGTGATAGCAGTCAAGGGCCAACTTGTAGTCGATAAAAAAAAATTTTTTCAACTGCAACCTTATTAATTAAGATCTTTCTAAAAATGACTGCCTTAGTTTCACCTCAAAGTTAACAAAATATTTTTAAATGTTTTATGTTAATTATAGACTATCTGAAATACATTAAAGAGATACTTTTGTTAACTTGTGAAATATATTCGCTATGAAGTGCAGAACAAATAACGTAAGGGCTCTCGTCGGAAAAACACTGATATTAACATCTATCACGCTACTATATGACTAACTGTTATTTTATGAGCATCTAATGGCGCGATAAGGATATTTTATTATTCCCTAATGGCTTATACCTGTCTTACAACGTTACAGGATCGGTGCGTTATGGCCACGC
This sequence comes from Mycalesis mineus, assembly GCA_034621355.1. Lineage (NCBI taxonomy): Eukaryota > Metazoa > Arthropoda > Insecta > Lepidoptera > Nymphalidae > Mycalesis > Mycalesis mineus. Next base: position 6,432,102 of record CM067889.1, on the reverse strand, counting down.
ATCGGAGCACCAATTTCGCATAATGGATACGTCTTTATTGTCCATTTGGAATAGATAAAAATAATACCTATTATGCACCTTCGTACAATTACATGCTTTGCCTCTTGGATTCACTCGTTTACATAGGCATACAGCCCAATGTTACACAGTCTATATTAGTTCTCACGAGTTTGGCTATCAAAGAAAAAAAAATACAATTCTTGTCATACTCTTCAGTTTCACGCGTATAAACAAACAAACTCCACCACTTTATTATATTATTCATTATTTATTTGTCGTCATGAAATAAGTATCTTCGTTAAAAATACTTTGAACCATTGAAATATCTATAGCTCCACGGTTAAGGCGAAGTCTTAATTTACGACGAGATACGTAAGGCTTATTACCTATAATTCTGCTATTAAATTTGTAGTTAGTAGAATTTAATATATTCATTAATCTTATAGAAATTCTTTTCTAGAAGCCATTTATTTAGCTCTTTTTTAAAACTCTGGAGAGGCATTGCCTGTAACTTGCATGGTAAATTATTAAAAGCTATAATTGCCATAAAGAAAGCATTCTTTTTAAATATGTTTAAAGTACATTTAGGTATGCAAATTTTATTGGGGAATCTTTGATTATTGTCACCTTTGCGCTCAAAATATTTGGGATATTTTTTGACAAGAATACAAATTTCTCTAATATACATACTAGGCAGCGGTAAGATATTCAACTGCTTGAAAAGTGGTCTACAACTCACAAGGGTACCCACACCAAATATAGCCCGAACACATTTTTTTTGCTACGATATACGCTATGCTACGTAACCGTGATAAGCAGTTATTGCTGCTTCTTTGGATACCGTCATACGAAGTCTCCTCAGTGCATACACAAATTTATTTAATTTTGTACACACATCATTAACATGTTGTTTCCAGCCACAGTGCTTGTCAAATGCTATACCTAAGAATTTCGTCACTTCTGTTTCACTAATATTGACATTATCGTATTGAACCTTCAAAGAAGTCCTTTTGGAATGGTGAGAGTGAAACTGAACAACTTTAGTTTTTTCTAAATTAACTTTTAAGTCATTTTTGCTCAACCAATCTATCACATCGCTTAACGCCTTATTTACAACATTCTGGTAATTACTGTTATTTTTTTTTATTAATATTGTTGTGTCATCTGCAAATAAAATGCAAGGATGGCATACACATTTTGGAAGATCATTTATATAGATGAGAAACAGAAATGGACCCATGACACTGCCTTGCGGCACACCATTTTTAACTACTTTGAATTCAGATCTACATGTATTTTTAGCACCATTAATTATTTTAAATATGACTCAAGCCATTGATAGGCTTGACCTCTTATACCGTACTTTTCTAATTTCCTTAACAGTAATTGATGACTAACATAATCAAATGCTTTAGTCATATTTAAAAATAGTGCAGTAATAGGTACCTTGTCATTTAAACTTTCAGTTATTGATTTAATAAGATGAAAACATGCTAAAGTAGTTGAACTTCCATCACGAAATCCAAATTGTTCTTTAATAATTACATTACTTTTGTCAAAAAAAGTTTTTGCCATGACAAATGTGCCTAAATTTGGGTTTATCTGGTTCAAGCTAGGAGTTCCTGTAGCTACATTCTAACTTTATCACGATACCAGCTGTTTTAAACACCTTGGTAAATATGAATTCAAACTAAATTCGATTGCAAGTCATGCATACAGGTAGCGTTTCTATAATGGTCAGATAGATATTCTAATTTAGGTTCCTAGATTGGACCCTTACATATTAACAAATTAAATAAAAGTGTAAAAAATATAGCACATACTTTAACAACAATGTAAACACTAATAAGGAATAATTTTATACACCGTGTAGTGGAGTACGGCGTCGCTGCGAGCTCGTGTCGCGGCGCATAAATACAGAACAATCGCTGTAAATACCGCGCTATACAGGTACTGAGATAAAACTGGCGATGCGGGCGTATGGGCGAAATCGTCAGAACACTCGCACTCTGCAGGTTTCATATACGTACTAGACCACACAACAATAATATCCCCTCTCCTATAAGGACGGAGGCCTGGCCCTGTAGTGGGCCGTTAATAGGCTGATAATGATGACACAACAATACCGTAGTAACCATTGAAAATTGTTTAAAGGCTTTCTGACTAGCGTCAAATTATTATTATCTATATTTATTTATATTATATTCTGGCTGGTGGCAGACTTCGTCCGTAGCTAGTTATCACCCTACCAACAAAGACGTATCGCCAAGCCACTTAGCGTTCCGGTATGTCGAGTAGAAATCGAATGGGTGTGGATATTATACTACTCGTAATGAGCCCGTTTCCATATTAGATTGCATCATGACTTACTATACGGTGTCATTTTAGTCAACATATAACTTGAATTGAATAAAAAAAAATATTCGCTTTGCACCGTGTAGTTTCCCTACCCGTGGTATAATCGAAATAAAAGTGGCTTAGTTTTTAACATAGTTGATACTTTGTTATACCTTTGGGATCACTTGATTTAAGGTGCCAGCTGAAAAACAGCTTTGCTCCATACACTCTGAGTATATTGGCATCTTTTCAATAAAATCAATTTCCTCTTAAAGTAAAGCGCATCAGAATATTTTCATCTGCCTTAATACTATGATTCACAGATATCATATATAATCATACAGATACACACAAAAAACTTGAACGCTCTGCAAAAAGGAGTTCCGCCTTACTCTAAAGTTTTACCCTATACGCTTATGCAGACGCTATCGATTTTGTCTGTGTTAGGGGGACAGCCTGATAATCATATTATATCGTATTTTAAATATATTGCTAGAGGGCGCGCTGTTGCACAGTTATACATTGGGTGGCCTGACCTTGAATACCAGCCCTCTGCAGCTTTGAAAGGGTGTATCCTAAGTTAATTTATTGAAGTTTGACCGTTTCACTTAGGCACACAACTGTATAATCTAGAGTATAATGAGTTTTATATTGATTTTTTATAGGAAAGGATGCGTTATATTATGCGTTGCCCAATGCCTGTCAAAATGTAGAATAGGTGTAGGTGTAAAAGTCTTATCTGCTTGTTATTATACTGCTATTCTCGTCATCACCGGATCACAAATATGCTTCTTGGTGATAGAAATAAATATCATGTATACGTGCGGAAGTAAAGAGAGTTTGAATACTTATAGATTATTCAAAATAATTTTAATGGCCTCTATTGGGCAAGGCTTCCTTATACGAGAATATGGGGCTTGGACCCACTACGCTACTCCAGTGCAGGTTGACAGGCTTGGGCAGTAATGACCATTATCAGATTTTAATGATAATATCCGACACTGAAGTCTTAACGTGCTCTCCGCGTCCTAAAATATAACACCATTAACTTTCTCACTCCAGACAAAAAAGTTTTAGTGAGTATTAAAGCTCAATATTTCATAGCCCAAGAGACTCGGGGTTCAAATCTTTGGACTTCGTGTTTCGAAACCAAAGCATGTAAACTCGAAGCAATTACTTAAAAATTATTAAAGCATTAGGTTTTTTGTTAAAAGAAAACGGATAACCCAAAAAGAATAACAAACACCACGCAAGCTTACTAATTTATAAAACATTCCACCGTATGTCTACATAAGCCATACAATTATGTTCGCTTGTCAAATGATTGAATTAGCGGTTGCCGGTTTTAGGGTGAAAATTAAACGTTAAAACGTAAAGTAACAAATCAACGCCATTCTCGACAATTTCATTAAATATTAACAAACTTCTTAACATGTGCCGTTGACTTGTGCACTGATTTCCTTACGATATAGCTAGATGAATCTAAAGTTGCTGTCAGATAGTCAATGCGAAACTTTGTGATAGCTTGTGAGTTGGAGCGATAAATAATTCTTTTGTACCTTAATATCTGTGAATATTGATAACACCTTGGTAACAGCTAAAAATTGTTTTTCTATAATAAAAGAAAAAAGGCACTTGAAACACCTGTCTGTTTCGTTTGTTGATGCTAATGTAAAACTTATACATTCGCTTTACAGACAACAGTGGTCATTTATTGTTTATTTATCTTAATTAAAATGTTGTTAAAAGTAAGTATTTGATTAAATACCGTTAACGGGATAAAATGACATCTTTTCGCAGGCAATATAATTTTACATTTAAACGATTGCTGTACGACAGATGAAGTTAAAGTAGAAAGTAGTAGATTAAGTAAGGTCCACTTAGACACCTGCTACCTTTTAAAAAAATTTGTAAAGTTTTTACCTATAATAGAAATATAGCCTGACAAACTTTTAAGTATTATAAAATCGCGAAGCAATTAGATGTAAGTACTTACTTGTTCTATTTCTGTATATTACATAATACGACAGTATCCTAAGCACCCTTTGACTATATCCGCCGCACACTACCTAATTACTTATCCTGATTACACACGCGTCGCTTTGCCGTATTTACTCGGGAAGTAATTAAAGGAAGGTAATCTAAAGCGTTCGCGGGCTCATACAAAATGCATTCGACGACGAACACTCTTGGTGTTCCGGTTTCAAAGGCATTGGCAACATAATTTATATTTCTTCTATATGATATATTATATAGCGGGTTGTGGAGGATATACCTTTTTTATTTTCGAATAACATTTTAAATGCGAACAAATAATATGCAGGAGAAATAAGTATATAATGTCTTTACAATTATTTATGTTTTAACACCAGGAATCGAACCGTAGTAAAATTAATAAATAATCCCTTTTTTCTAGTGTGTTAAATAAATTGATTTCTAAAACTCTCAGTAAGTAATTGAATAAGGCCAAACTGGAAACATAAGTCAAATTAAAAGGAGATTTTTTTTTATCGACTACAAGTCGGCCCTTGACTGCTATCACACCTGATGTTAAGTGATGATGCAGTCTAAGATGGAAGTGGGCTAGCTTGTTAGGCGTGGGTCGAAAATCCACCCCTTTCGGTTTCTACACGACATCGTACCGAAACGCTAAATCGCTTGGCGGTACGTCTTTGTCGGTATCAGCAGGTCGTCAGGACCTCCATCTTATAAATCCACCGCGCATACCACTGCTCTGCTCTGCGCAACTCCAGAAATTTATTTTCAATTGAATATTTACTAAAGATAATTTAAGAAAATTACAAATATTATTAACCAAATTTTTGGAAGAATAAGTAGTAGGTACCGCAATGGTTAAAGTGACTGAACTACTCGTAGTCTTTTCCTTTATTAGGAAGAAAGAAATCGCGAGCCTCATCTATAGCAAACAATGGCAAGACACTTTTATGTAATCAATGATGATCTTTTATGGTGCAAAATTAAATAGTTACAACCGTCACTTTGCGGTAGTTCATTATGAGTTATATTAACAAATATATTTTGCTTTTATAGACAAGCCCGTTATAGCTTGTACATTATATTATAATAGAAATCAATAATATAAATGTTGAAATTAAACCACGCTTTTACTGGAGCCGGCATTACATGTCCCTGCAACCATTCAGAGGAGTATAATTTATAACGCCGCGGATCACGTCTTTAAGCGTGATTAAGGCGCGTTTAGACTGGCGCGAAATGAAATTAGCGTAAATCACATCACCGCGTAGGATTTACGATGTGCGCGGAATCTAATCAGTGTACGAAATATAGTGGAAGAGACGGTTGTAACGTATTTTGGCATAATTAATAGTCTTCATACTAGCTTATTTAATGGTTCTTTGCAAGGATTGGCCTCACGTATGAGACCCAGTGTAAGCCCACCTAGCTGCTCTATTGCAGGTCGACGTGCGTAGGATTGTAAGTCGACCCTATCATATTTAATATGACATGGTTATTGTAATTATAAATTAGATCTACGACTTAAAATGCTTATTGACGCGTACACATTTCTTGCAATATATCACCTTAACCATTGAGAAAAAAGAGTTTTTATGAATGAGTTTTTTTCAGATCATTTTATTATCAACACCTATATGTAACGATATACTTGTAAATAAATAATATGTAATATTTGTTTATGGTTTTCTTTAGGATACAACCTCAAAACTACTCTCTCGGTAGACTCTCGTACTATTAGTGGTTTGGCTCCTCGCAAAGTCTAACGAAGCGTGACGCTGTTCGATGCAATGTGTATCATGTAATAGTTATTTAGTTAGTAACTTACAAACATGATATATCTTATTCTATATACACACACTATATACACTCATGGGGCATTCCACGCGAATGGGACAGGTAAAAAATCTCGATGTTTCCGATTTCAGTAATATTTGAGTATGTTGTACCTAAACATGTTCTTGATACGTGTACCAAATATTTTTTATTTGTTTTTTCGAGATTTTTTACCTGTCCGCTTCGCGGGGAATGCCCCTTATATAAAACAGTACAAACCTAATAAAGCATTCGGTTGTATGAAAATATAATCATATTATCTCGAATCTCGATCATCTCGAATTTAAAAAAAATGTAGATCTTTAGTACACGGGACGGGACGGAGGGTATTGCTTGTCGGGAAACTATGAAAAAATTAAATTTAGAGGACTAGCGGGGAAAGAGCACACTTTATATTAAAGTCTGTCTTTAAAATTAAAAGGGTACCTAAGAGGTTTTCATGCAGATGACGTCGCGGGCGACTGCTAGTTTATAATAAAGTCGTATTATACGAAACTAAAACCAGTGAGGTCGTGCTTAAACGCGAATTTTTACATCCAAGAGATTTAATAATTTAATTATTTTAAAGATTTAATAATTAGAATAACCAAATTTACTTCCAAGTTTGTGTCAGTAATTCAATAGCAGTCTAGTATATCTAGTTAGTAGTAACTGTCTGGATAATAGTACCCATCTAGTTTAGTGTAGAATGATTGTAACCTTTCTGTATACCTGCGGTTTTCACCGATTCTGCGTTGATAAATGTGAACAGACCCTAAGACTCTACTCCGCGTATTGGAGTAAAGAAAGCGCAAACAAAAATCCAAATACTAATGGAAAAGTAATACCGAGTGTTCGATGCAGAATTTGTGATATCTCGCGGGCGACGCTGCCTCTTCGATATAACTTCTGCCAGGGGATTTAACAACTAGAACCTATACATAACATATTACTGTAAAATAGAATTTATATACCTAGTTATTGATGATTTGTCCATTAGTTTAACGTAATATTTATTACATAGTGGTCTTACTAACTGTTATCTTTACTTAGGTGCCCTTGACTGCACACACAACAACCACACCTGTTCGTATGTGATGCATTCTAAGAAGGAAGCTGTTATGTTAGCCATTTGTTAGGAGTATGATGAAATCCAGACCGCTTTTAATTTCTGCACGACGTCGTATCGGAACGTTATATCGTTTGGCGGTAAGTCTTTACCGGCAGGATGATAACTAACCACGGCCGTTAACTTCTATCAGCTTGACCTGGATCAATGAAGAAAATTTTAATCGGTCCAGACGGGACTCTCATCCACGACCTCCTTCATCCACTGCACATAGCACTGCATCACGAAGACCGTCAGACCCTAGGTATGACATTTGAAACCTAACTGACACTGATCGACCCATATATAACAATCAGTATGTACGTAGAAGTTTTGTAATGTACAATTCCTTGCCTATAAACACAGTAACTTTTTGCAGTGCAAACTAGTAAAACAATCTTTAAAGCTCTGCAATTTGGCCTTCAACCTGAAGTTGAAGGCCAAATTGAAGTGTTCTGCCTATAATATTTACACCGACAATTATACTTCTCAGACTGGAACACAGCAGAAATAAACACATACTACCTACTATTAAAAATAAATCATCATTATCATCATTATCAGCCAATAGACGTCCACTGCTGGACATAGGCCTTTTTTAGGGACTTCCAAACACAACGATCCTGAGCCGCATGTGCCCAGCGGCTCCCTGCGACACGTTTGATGTCATCAGTCCACCTGGTGGGGGGTCGACCAACACTGCGCTTTCCGGTGCGGGGTCGCCATTCTAGCACCTTCGGCCCCCAACGTCCATCAGCTGTTCGAACCACGTGCCCCGCCCATTGCCACTTCAGTTCTGCGACTCGCTGAGCTATGTCGGTTATTTTGGTTCTTCTGCGGATCTCCTCATTTCTGATTCGATCACGCAGAGATACTCCGAGCATTGCTCTTTCCATCGCCTGCTGAGTGACTCTGAGCCTTCTTATGAAGCCCGCAGTTAGCGACCAAGTCTCGGATCCGTATGTCATCACTGGCAACACGCACTGTTCGAAGACCTTCGTCTTCAGGCACTGAGGAATTTTGGACGAAAAGATGTCACGCAGTTTCCCGAACGCTGCCCAACCGAGTTGGATTCGGCGGTTCACCTCTTTCTCGAAATTGGACCTACCTAACTGGACCATATGCCCTAGGTATATATACTCGTCTACAATTTCGAGTGCAGAATTTTCAACAATAACTGGGTGGAGCGAAACATGAGCATTACACATGATCTTTGTCTTGCTCATGTTCATTTTAAGGCCCACCTGTTGAGAAACTCTGCTGAGGTCATTGAGCATATTATTAAGGTCATCTAGAGATTCTGCCATTATCACTACATCGTCGGCAAACCGCAGTTGAGTGAGGTACGCGCCATTGATGTTGATGCCAAGTCCGTTCCAGTCCAAGAGCTTAAAGACGTCTTCCAATGCGGCGGTAAATAGCTTCGGGGAGATAACATCTCCCTGTCGCACTCCTCGCTGCAATTGGATTGGCCTCGTAGTCTCATCCTGTATACGGACTGACATGGTGGCGTTTTCGTACAGGCACTGCAACGCTTGGATGTACCGGTAGTCGATTCGGCACCTCTGCAATGACCTTAACACAGCCCAGGTTTCCACCGAATCAAAGGCTTTCTCATAGTCCACAAACGCCAAGCGAAGTGGCCGGTTATACTCTTCGGTCTTTTGTATAACCTGCCGCAGCGTATGGATGTGGTCTATGGTACTAAAGCCTTGTCGGAAACCGGCTTGTTCGGGAGGCTGGAAGTCATCAAACCTACGAGCGAGACGATTCGTGATGACTCTGGAGAACAACTTGTAGACATGACTCAGCAGCGAGATTGGTCTGTAATTCTTCAGCAAGGTATTGTCACCCTTTTTGAAGAACAGAACAACCACGCTCCTGTGCCACGCCTGAGGCGTCTTGCCCTCGTGAATGACGGAATTGAACAATCGCTGAAGGACTTCAAGTATCGGTTTACCACCCGCTTTCAGGAGTTCTGCTGTGATTCCGTCATCACCTGGCGCCTTGTTGTTCTTTAGGTGTTCGAGAGCCATACTAATCTCGTCTAGGCTGACGTCAGCCTAAAAATAAATAAATGAATAAAATTAAATATCCAATTAATAAATTAATTATAAACAACATTACCCAGAAAAATAAAAGTGATGACCCGAGGAGTCCGGCTGAATATTATGCTTTGAGCGTCCGAGCCTTGTAGTTTTCATTAAGGATCTTATTTCGAATTTCGTCCCCATTGTTAGAAATGAAAGCACTGATTGGTCGCATTTACGAATAACACGAGTTTTCCGTTTCTAAACGCTGATTAATGTTTAGGGCCCGTCTCGGAGTTGCGAATTGAATTAGTATTAAAACTTTTCAGACGATGGTTTAATGATTAATGCAACTTTTAAAAGTCAAGTGGAATGTTTGGATTTTTTAACATAAAAGATAAGTTCGTTTCGAAAGTTCGATTCAAGTTTATTTCTAATCTAAAATGTGTTTTAGAAGGTTTATTTATTTTTTTACTAATCATATCCCACGATTCGAGTAGGTAGATACCGTTACTTGGAAATAAAGGTATCAAAAGTATGCAGTACCAAATTGTAATCTATCTCTGCGCCAAATTTTATTTCAGAATTAAATTACTTGACTTTTATATTGATTTACTGCTCAAAATTAAAATGTGGTAACATTAATTTTGACATTTTAATATATTACATTGTTGTGTAAGTATAATGCCCGAACTATCCATTTATATTTGTACTAGGGGACGCCCCCGGTTTCATCTGCGTAGTTCTTGTTCCCGTGGGAGTTTCGAAATAAAATCTCGCCTATGCACTATAGTACGAGTAAAATTTCATCAAAATCCATTCAGTAGTATTTTGCGTGAAATAGTAACAAACATCTATCCATCCATACTTACAAACTTTCGCCATATTAGTAAGGATGTAATAATCGTATCATATTAGTTACTACTATACATTTCCATAACATGCAGTACGCTAGAATTGCTAACAGAAGATTTGACAAAGTACATGAAAATAGCAGTAAAAGCTACTCCATAAAATTAACTTGCATTGACATTCTTTGGCAGTGGACATTAGCGGAAATAATCACTAAACTCACTATAATTGAAACAAAAACCCTTGTTTAAGCCCGGGTAGTCTGCGGGGGACACTATTGTGACACCCCTGGCCTAACTGACCGAGGAAATTATAAATTGCTAGCAATGGCTTGATTCGCCTTTGTCAGACATTTCCCCCCGTCATAGTTTATTATTATACTGCCCATAACGGAATAGTATGAAAAATAATGATATATATTTTGGGTTATGAATTTCTGATAATGTCATACTTAGTCCCAAATTCAATGTCCAATACACGTATTTAATTGTGATATTGAATATGACTATACACGCAAAACCATAAAAAAAAATTTAATTGAATAAAACCGATAAATAATGCTAACGGAGTAATTTTAGTTTACCTAATTAGTCCGCCGAAGAACACTTTTTTTGTCTGGATGTAACGCATCTGGTTTTGATTTTTGTTTCCTAAATGAGATCAAATAAAAAAAATATTTCAAGTAATTTTAACGTCTAGGCACTTTTGAAACACCTTTTTTTCTATTTGTGCTGAGTCTATCTACTGTTCATGAGGCAATTTCTTTTAGTATTAATAGAGATAACTGTCTTCCTCATTTGTTATATTATGGGCATATTATAGGCATTATAAAATGAAAGAAGGCTAAGTTGATCAAAGGCGTTATACAGGACCTGAAAAACCTATAGAATTCATTATAAAAATATCAAGTTCTTCTAGAAACACTCTCTGCAACATATTTTTCAAACTAAAGAATCTTAGTTTGATGTGAAACCGTCAAAATCATATTACACTTTTTCATTTCAAATATGCAATTTCAGTCACAAAACAAGCCAGACTTGTCTATCAGTGCTTATTCAAATACCAACATACGCTCCCTTAAATTATCGATTGCAGGTATATTGGTACGGTTCATTGGATCGGCATCGAGGGGCAGAGGTCTTTGTACGGCCCTCCACTTTCTAATTCAGTTAATTTGGCCTTTAAATCTCATATTGCAAAATGGACGCGGACAATAATTGCGTTTGGTAAACACCACACCGGTCGGAACACGGGGTATCCATTAGATGAGTCTATTAGGCTTTGTTTACACTACATGTGCACGAATGTCTGATGAATGTTATTGAATATTTTGATAGTTATTGAATATGTAATGTTTTTGAATTATTTATTTATACTGAAAAGTTTAACATCATGAATTTTAAACAAATATCTTAGTAGTTGATATTTTTATGAGCGAACTCATCCTGATTCAGCTGGACTGATTTAGACGAAATTTTCAGACACTCATTTACTAATGTTTAGACGGCCGAGTGGCGCAGTGGGTAGTGACCCTGCTTCTGCGTCCTAGGCTGTGGTTTCAATTCTCACATCTGGAAAATGTTTGTGTGATAAGCACGGATGTTTTCCAGTGTATGGGTGTTTATCTATTTATTATAAGTACTTATGTATAGTATATATATAAAAATATTCATCAGTTATCATAGCACCCATAACACAAGCTACCTAAGCTTACTTTGGGGCTATATAGCGATGTGTGTAATTGTCCTATAATATTTATTTATTTATTATTTAATGTTATAAGTAACACCGGCTATTTTTATTTTAGTAATTTTATTTATTATAATTTCACGCGGGTGAAGTCGCTGGCCTGGTATTTAAATAAAAAATTCTAACTAAATTATCCTATCGGGATTTATTTCTCAATATAGGTCTTTGAAAGTTAAGCAAAATAAATTACGGAAACCAAAATTATATGGTGAGAACGAAGTCTTACAATCGGTTGGTAATACCGAACTAATTAGATTGTCTTGATGAGAACAAAGGTGACTTTGTCAACATTTAATTAGCTTCTGACGTCATAATATATTACCGTGATTACTATATACATGCTGTTACTTACGCAACAGAGTAAAAGCAGCTTCAATTCGTAGTACCTAATAATTTTTATTTTGTTATCATCATCATCACTATAAACCTTTTCTATTGACTTGATAACTGGCTTAACGTGACACTTGGTTGGTTACACAACGAAATTGGCGACTCCAGGCTGTTGCTAAAAATTCATAAAAGAATGTTATGCCCAGGCCTAACAACCCTGGGATCTTATGATCCATGACCAAACTGGTTAGTCACTGGTTTAAAAAAAAATAAGTATTGTATTGTTCTTATCTAATTACAGTAATTAGATGTAGTTTATTTTATTATACATTAGATGCAGGACAAAACCTTGGTTTTCTGCTCTGTTTCACATCAAGTATAGTTTGGTACGTCATAATGTTTCCTTACGACAAGGGTTCTGGCAAAGCTCAATAACTTTCGACCGACTGGCTCCTACGAGTATTATGGGTAGGTGCTCGCATGGTCTATAATTATTTACTTACTGGTATTTCAATTCATAAACAACCTTATGATAATAGTAAAAGAAACACAGAACACTTGTCGAGCATTAGAAGTAAAACAGTAGTACCTACAAAATCTATCTTATCTATCTAACTAAAGTATTAGACATTCGTAAAAAAGTAAAATTACTATTTTTTTTAAAGAATGATTGTTTAAAGAGATTTGGCTAATAATCTTTCTTAGGGGACGCCCGCGGTTTCATCCCGTAGTTCTCGTGAGAATTTCGAGATAATATGTGGTATATGTGTTATTCTGGTATGTATATTGTTAACAACATTGAATACTGCGCTTCAAACAGCTAGAGTCTACGGCGACGGTTAGACGAGAATCATTAAAAAAAGAATGTACTCTGTGGCATTTTCGGCTTCTATAAAAGGACGGTTTATTAAATTGCGGACATTATCAATTCCAGTTCAAGCATAGGCAGTTATGTTGCCTCAATAATATTATAAAATTAAATAGATTAGTGTTTAAGGAAAGATTGTTTCATTTGATTTGATTTTAGAAAGTTTGTAATTAAAATGTGTTGATATTTTGATTAATGCTGTTTTCCTGCTCATGCCTTTTAACCCCTTCTAATGATGTTTCTAAAAATATACTATTTGTGAAGTTTTGTTAAAATTCACTTAGTAGTTTTTGTATGAAAACTCTTTCACGCAACAAACAACCAACCATTAGTAAGGATATTAAAAACAAAACCGTGGACTATTAACACAATATGAGTATATGAGTAGGAAATAATATGAGTATCGGCACTTCTCATACAAATAGTTTTACTGTAGAATCTTACTTCATCTCATCTCTCTAATTCCTCATGTCTTAGGGCATACATGAATAATGCATGTCTATATTAATTTCGGTGATGAATATACTCCTTTGTTGTCTACCCACGTATACACGAGTTTATTTATAGTTCCTATTTTTATATAACTCTATCAACGTAATAAAATCCTTGCAACGGAATATGTGATCTTAAAAATAAATTCGGTAGACTATAAATAATTTATGACGAAGAAATCGAGTATTTTAAGGACGTTCGAACTGTTTATTTGCAGCGGCAGAAAGGTCTACTAAAATCTTATTTACATTTTGTATTACTTTTACTTGGAGTGGAATATAAAATCTAAATTTTTAGACCCTAGAGAACGGAGGTCACCGAAGTGGTCAAATATAACAACATATTTTTTTTCTGTTTAAAAGCTATTACATATATAAGGTCAATAGGAGATAAATTCTTAGGTCGTTTGAAGGTTATGTTTTTCTAATCTGTATTCAATCAAAAGTTCAGTTGTCTGTCAGTTGAGGAGTAATCTCATGAAGATTGTCTAGTTCTGAGTGCTGTCTGTATGTCTATCATTTGTGTATGGCATGTTAAATATTCTTTTTAGAAACTAATCAAAAATTTTAGTTTTCAATTTTATTTTAGACCGAAACCGAATTGCTATAATTATCATTATTGCTTAATTTTTCCTTTTACAATCGTTACAAATACAAACCTTTTGAATTAGTTTCTAGTTGTTTTATTTGTTACATTACACCTGTATGGGTTAATGACTTCTTCTTCCTTCCTTTCCCAGTATTTGGCCCTACATATCCATCCTACTTTTTCCTGTTGCTTAGGTTATTACATCGGCCCGTATTTTCTTCTGTCATCCTATATTTCTTTAGCCTTTTCGACCCTGCAATTTAGTTGTTTGCTAAGTACATCTCTTATCCTTAAAAATTGAAATTCTACGATTTTGTATTCTTTAAACTGCTCAAGAAACTGTAAATCAATTAAAAAAAATTCATCGTACGAAGATCTCGTTTATCATCCAATCTTCATTTTGACTGACAGACCAATACGACAACATGTGTTTCCGATTCCTGTTAGGTACATCCGCTTTGAAACCGTAATACATCGGCTTAAATACTGACGTTTTTTTTCAAGAAACCACATACTGTTCTACTAATTCGCCGACAAAAAGTCTGTAGTCTACGTGGAGTCTAAAACAGTTGTTATTTTGAATAGTAAAATAAATCTCTAGGTGCACTTTGTAAAAAGAACAAAAAGTAATTAACAGAGCACTAACAAAAATCAAAATACAGAAGCACCTAAAAATATAAAAATACTAAGACGTGCTCTTAGGGCGTGAGAAAATATTTTGAAAACCTTTTAAAGTATTAGTGAGAAGTAATTATTCTTTGAACTCACAGAGAGATTTTTCATCCAACGGCCCGTCTGATGAAGTTAGTTCGTGTCATTGTCCTCAAGTCCCGGGACAACATCCCCTTATTTCAAAGTCTATTCAATTTTCATTATTATATTCAAACGAGCCTATAAATCTTGAAATTTAATATTAGATGTATATTCTTGAATAATGGGCTAGAAAATCGGAAAGCTGAGTGGCGAGCATGAAATTTCTCCATATATCATACAAATATATTTAATAGTGTATCTTAAAACTTATAATATTTCTTTTATATTGAGATCGCATTAATAGAAGGTTTCTGAATCAAAATCTTATATAGAATACATTCTGTATCAAATATGAAATTTTTATTACACCGACATAGCCGATATTCTGTGGTCTGATAAAATGTTGCTACTAAGACACCAAGCGCTACATCTCGCTTGATCTTGCTTAAGATAATAATAATACTTGCTGGGAGACGAAGCGTGAGCGTGACCAAGGAAGTCAAGAAAACATCATAACACTTTTTCTAGGCCAGTAAAATAAGATCTGAAATCAAAATTTTAATTAAAACTTTACATTTTGGATCTTAAAGAACCTAAATCAATGTGTAAAGGTTTTGAATGTCGCATTCCCCGGCAATCCGGTCAAGTAGGGAAAAAATAAAAAAAAAACAATAAAAAAATGTATTTCACGTCTACCCGAAAACGGTAAAAGGTTGGTATTAAATAAAAATTGTACAGCCTAAAATCTTACATAACAAAGGTTTCATGACTTTTACTGCCCTCTGAATGAACTGAGTTAGAGAAGAGCGGTTTTAAATATTATAAATAGAAAAGATGTGTGTATGCAACTAAGGAAAAACTCTCATCAAATAATTGCCTATATCTTCAAAAGCTTATCGGTTTGTAAAACATTCGCGAGCATTTTGAGTATCCTGGCATTGACTTTTAACAATGCCAATCAATGAAACATAAAATCCCGCTAAGCAGATGCATTCCTGCTACAAACGTTTATATAAAAACATAATCAATGCCGTTCCAAAATAAACTTTCGATTTATAAATAATAAGGTTCATTTTTAATTGCATTATTGAGAAGATACGCTTTTATTCGACTTTTGTATAGGCCATTGTTAAAGCTAAGCCGGCCAATCAGTTCCATCACCACTTGAGGAGCCAATGAAGCGGCAACGCCACGAGGGTTAAATCCTTACTCTGGGTTTGTCGTTTTGCCGATATGCGATTGTTACTTTCAAAATCTCTGATCTGGAAACTGACATGAGGTCAAAATAGGTTTGTGATTTATATCACAAGACTCGATGTCATTCAAAATTGTTATATTAGATCATATTAGATTTAATGTTACTTGTAGTTTATTAAAAAGTTCGTATAAAGTCATTTGATACTTACACATATTAGTACAGTCTTGTTGCTTTTTTTTATTTCTTTTTTGCATTTAAGGTAGGGTGTACTCCCGAAAGGAAATACTCTATGATTTAAGCTTGATCAAGTAGTCGTATATCGGGAAACTATTTTCAAAATATGATAGAAATAAATAAGTCTATATCAAGTCTTCCGCCATTTTGCCAGTATCCACTTCCACTCTAAAAAATATGAATCTACTTTAAAATGTATATGGTGGATACATTTTAAAGTTTTCCACTAATTTATATTAGTTAGCCGCCAATTGATCATCTCCTTTTTTCACATGTATTATGTATTATTCTCTTTAACACACTCCGACCATCTCCTACTTAATCTTTTTCTCTATTTTTTGCACATCTAGTATAATTAAATTCGCCTAAAAATACAATTTTTCGCAATACTATATAATCTGAGAGAGACGAATATCTTAGCATTCCATGGATTCACCGTGCGGGTGCCGGGTCCATCGCGTGGCTGAGAGAATAACTCCGAACAGAGCCCGAGACTTGTGACACGGGTGTAGGTTTAAGGGTACCCTTAGTGACGGCCGTCAACACTCACCTCCTCTGTTCAAGTTATTCTCCCTGCCCAACCATATTCGGAAGGACCCTACTAGTGCAGCTTTGGACACTCGTTCCAATATGGAGCTTACTGCACTTCTAGTAAGGCCAAGGTCTTTTAGCAGGTTGTAGAGAGACTTCGCTGGTATACCCCTCGCACCCACTTCTACCGCGTATAAACTAACCACATAGCCATTTTTGGTTAGTTCATTAGTAAGGTCATAGTATTTATTCACTTTGAATACATGGTCTTTAGGGATGTTTGTTTCCCACGGCACTGTAAGCTCAACAAGTACTATACGTTTGATTTGTTTGGAAAAAAGAAATATGTCCGGTCTAGATGTCGTAATAGCTAAGTCTTCCGGGATTTTATAGTGCTTTTCATACGTGTCCATTAATATAGTCCAATCAGGAGCAGAGCCCAGAATTGAATAAGGCTTGCTGGTGGAATTTGTACTTGAGCCTGCTTTAACGAAGTTAGTTTGTCTTTTATTCGTCGTCAACCCTTTTTGAGCCCTTGCTACTGAAAGGCTTATAGCTTCACGTATGATTTCTAGTACTCTGTCGTGGCGGCGTGAGTAGAGACCCCTGTCCAGGAGCACCTTGCACCCTACCAATAAGTGCCTTGCAGTGCCCACTGCCTCACCACAGGTATAGCAAGATTTTTCCGAGGCTTTTCCCCATTTTACTAGGTTACTCTGATCTGGGAGAGTCAGTTGAAAGGCATTAAGATAAAATTTCAATAAGGCAGGAGACCAATCGTACAGCAAGGCGCGCCACTTCAGAGCCAGAGGGATGCAGAACTCGCCTAAGTTTAACCACTCGTTTTGCATTTCTAGGTTCATGGCATGCACTTTGTAGTTGTCGTCCTCATCTTGTTTAAGAAAAGATTTTATTATGTCTTGGTCTTCCTTTTTACGTCTTGCACCCAACCCGGTTCTATTTACCTGAGCCCCTGCCATAAATTGTTTGTAAAAATGAAGCCTAGAGTCAAGTTTTCCGGCACCCTCGTCTTTAGGAAGTGATGCAACTAGTTCGTCCTGGGACTTAGCTAGAATGTGCGTTCTGGTAACCCTGAGGTGTTTATAGAGTTCCGATGGCCTTTTTAGTTTTAACCCAAAATTATTGTAATCTCTGAATAGAGTTGAGGGGTCAGCCGAGAGTGCTAGACCAAACCAAGACTTCAATGTTTTTATGACATTTGCATCTAGTTTTGCCAGATGGGTTCTGCCAATATCATAAACGAGGAATGGCCAAGTCAGACGTGAAGTGAGATAGTTGTCATAGACCCACGCTTTTTTTATATTGTTAATGGGCTGTTGGCCTACCTTATTAAGGTCATTTATGAAGTTATCGACGACTACCTCAAGGGATGGTGTGCGTCCTTTGTAATCAATCTTTCTACCGAGGAACTTAAAAGGCAATGCTTCAGCAATGGTGGTTACACTTTGGCCACTAATAGAGAGACCCGGATCATAAGATGTAAATTTAGTATTTCGTCTCCCCAGACATAGACAGTGACATTTGCTTGGCTTTACCCTCAGCCCACCAGTCCATGAGCAGAACTCATCCACTACATTCAATAGCTCCTGACAATGTTTTGGGTTTCGTGTCAGTAAAGCAAGACACTTAATCATCATTATTGTAAGAGTTTTATGAACCTACTTTTCTTCATTATCACTCTATTAACGACCACTGATAGGACCACACTCCTTGTAGGAGAGGGGTTATAGAGCGTAGACCCACTACACTGCTACAATGTGACGACCTCCGTGGCGCAGTGGTATGCGCGGTGGATTTAAAAGACGGAGGTCCTGGGTTCGATTCCCGGCGGGGCAGATTGAGTTTTTTCTTAATTTGTCTTGGTCTGGCTGGTGGGAGGCTTTCGCCGTGGCTAGTTACCACTCTACCGGCAAAGACGTACCGCCAAGCGATTTAGCGTTCCGGTACGATGTCGTGTAGAAACTGAAAGGGGTATGGATTTCATCCAACTCCTAACAAGTTAGCCCGCTTCCATCTTAGATTGCATCATCACTTAGCATCAGGTGTGATAGCAGTCAAGGGCTAACTTGTAGTCGATAAAAAAAAAGAAAAAAAAATGCGGGTGGAAGGGCTTAAGGCTTAGGGTGACACTGTTTAATTCGTGAACGATCAGATAATAGTAACCGGGACTAACGTCCTAAAGTGCTATCTGAAGCACGGGGTTGTAACACCGTGAAGTGCTCGACTCTGAACTTAAAATATACTGACTTGGAAAAAGACAAGTTCAGAATATTTACTCAACCCGATCCAGGATTTGAATCCAGAACCTCGTGATCGCAGCTAAGCACTGGATCCACGAGGCAGTCCTACCAACTTTGCTAAATTCTAAATAACCAATTTTCTATAGTTACTTACACGTACCTACTTGTAAGATAACAATGTGAGATTAAATATAAAGCTTCAACGAACTTGCTCGTAGTATCTCAACATAAGGGGCAATTACAGAGAGATTAGTGGTTAGTTGCCTAGTGACGTCACCACTACGCCCCTAATCCGATTACAGTAATTGCTGAATATCCTATCAAATTACTTAGGCAAGAAAGGCGTGTCGTTAAATTTAATTCGGCATATTGTTTATGGTATGAATAATGCCTATTTTATGTATACTTAATGTAAGTATGTAATGTGAATTAAACTCCGTTCTTACTCTGAATTACTTCTTACCTCAGTATTACATAATTATTATTATCATCAATGCTGATAACATGCCTTTTATAGGGACTTCCAAATCTTATCATTATCCGCCTATTAACGGCCCACTACAGGGCCATGCCTCCCTCCTTATAGGAGATAGATATGGAGCGTAGACCCACCACGCTGCTTGAATACGCGTTGGCGGGCTTCGGGTATTAATGTTTTATACATTAACGAACACTAATAGATGTTGATCATAGTGACCGAGACCGACGGCTTAACGTGCTCTCTTTTCGTGGGTTGGAAATTTTTATGCCATCAGTCCCCTGCAAGGCTATTGTATATACCGCCAATACAGCGCTTTTCAGTGCGAGTCGAGTGCGAGGTTTTGACGACCTCCGTGGCGCAGTGGTATGCGCGGTGGATATATAAGGCGGAGGTCCTGGGTTCGATTCCCGGCGGGGCAGGTTGAGATTTTTCTTAATTCGTCTTGGTCTGGCTGGTGGGAGGCTTTCGCCGTGGCTAGTTACCACCTTACCGACAAAGACGTATCGCCAAGCGATTTAGCGTTCCGGTACGATGTCGTGTAGAAACCGATAGGGGTGTGGATTTTCAACCTTCTCCTAACAAGTTAGCCCGCTTCCATCTCAGATTGCATCATCACTTAACATCAGGTGTGATAGCAGTCAAGGGCCAACTTGTAATCATTAAAAAAAAAAAAGAGTCGCTCTTCCAGCACCTCGAGACCCCAACGTCTCCAACGTGCTCCGCTTCAGCCCGCCAACTTTGAGCTTTCTTATGAGGCCATAACAAGCGATCATGTCTCTATATGATATAAAATAAGACAAGATGATGCAGGCCACGTTTTAGGCGCTTTTACTGAGCTAATCATTATGAGCTGTTTGAATGGCCCAATAATGTCTAGGCCTCCCTCCTCAGAGAAGAGCTGATTTGAAACTTTGACCCTCGACATTGAAGCATGCAAGTTGGCGAGTTTAAGGAACAACGTTACATTAATTAGCTTGAAATAGGCCCAACTATTCAGATATTCGGTCCGAATTTTAAATAATATAAATGCTTCATAGTATTGTTTTAACACTAAATTTAAAAATAACACTCTTAATAGCTAACAATGATCGCCATAGTCTGATCTCCGGATAAAAAGTTTAAACAAATCGTGCTTGTTCACAAACTAATCTGTTATTGCTCTTTATTATTCTTTACTGTACTCATTTAAGAGACATAAATAAAAAGTTTTTAATCCGCCCTGAGCTCGCGATAAATTACTATGCAGTTGGGACAAGCACGAAACGATCTGAAATATTCTTATACAAATAAAACGAGATAGTTTTAAATGTATTCATGCAAAAGAAAGGTTTCTCTGATTTAAGATAAAATATTATTATATTTTCTAGCGATTTTATTAAAACTTTCCTCTTGAATCATCTTTGTAAATGAGTACGTATTCACTGGAAGTAGATTATTTTTTGTTTAAATTGAAATTTAGCACAAGTTTAAAAATTTTATAAAATAGTTACTCAAGTAAGGCTGGGTCTTACGTAAAGGAATTGTCTGTAGAAACACAGTGATGTTGATTGTTAAAAAAAATGCATCGAAAGAACATCTCGTCGATCATCCCACCTGTCAGTCCAATGCGACAAATGTCATTGGAGAACTCGGATTTCTCTTACATCCGTTTTGCAACAATTGTACATCGGTTTCCATACTGACGTTTTCTCAAGAAACGATATTCTGATTTAAAAGTGCCTGCCGATGACCTATTTTCATGTGTTTTTTTTAATGACTAATTTTTCACATAATTTTGCCCTCAAGGGCGTGAAAGCCCTTTACCAAAATAGAAACAATTTTTTGATCGAATCTAAGACCTCTCGGATTTAACCCTGGCTTGCCAATCGAGATACTAAGGCTTTAGTTAATTAACAGCGGCTGATTGATGTACAGTCAGCACTAAACCTAACTCATTAATCAAGCTTTTTGTAGAGCGTTATATTAAAACACGAGCAAATTAAAACGTTATAATATTTGCTGCGAAAATACAACGTGTTTAAAATGCTGGTCGACATCTTGTGTCAATGAGTTGTTTTTATCTCTAGATACTCATCTCTAATGCTGGGGTTAAGATTTTTTAAATCGAGCAAGTAAATAGATAAAACCCATAATGATAATTCTATTTTGTGTTCACTATGGGTACACCACAAAATATATTTATTTATTTTATATTCCTTATTTTATCGATTTTATTATACAAAACTAGCAGTCGCCCGCGACCTCTTAGGTACCCTTTTAATTTTAAAGACAGACTTTCATATAAAGTGTGCTCTTTCCCCGCTAGCGCTCTTAATTTAATTTTTTTATAGTTTCCCGTCAATCAATACCCTCCGTCCTGTCCCGTGTACTAAACATCTACATTTATGCTAAACATTGTACGATATTACAGTACAATAGCATTAACAATACCTATATATTTATGTCAAGCTCATGTGTATAGCTTGTATTAAATAGTCTATTTCACTTTTGAGTCTAGCTTTCATAATAAACAAAATAATTTACAATCCGACATGCAGATCTAGAGATTAGCCCTTTTAAACAAACGAACAAACTTTTTCGTATATTATATAAATATGGTCTGCCATGCCAAATAAATTGAAAGAAAAGATTAAAGATCGAATTCTCAAAGAATATCAGTACCAAAATGTTGACCCCTATTCAGTACGTATAACATAACACGGAGGAGGTCAACCTAATTTGGACGATATAGTGGCAGTGTTGTTTTTAAAAATTTTGTATTATTACTGAAACTATATAACTAATTAACATAGTGTAAAAGGCAAATCTTATCTCTATAATATCTTTGTGATTATTAAATAATTTATTTTGATAAGGATATCAGTTTAGTTGTATAAATAATGACGTAAACTTAAGCATATTATGAATTAATTGATTTATTATAGAGTCGCGCCTTTTAGAAATTTTTTAATATCTCCGAAACTATATAACTAATTAACATACTGTAAAAAGCAAATCTTATCTTTATGATATCCTTGTGATTATTAAATAATTTATTTTGATAAGGATTTAAGTTTAGTTGTATAAATAATGACGTAAACGTAAGCATATGAATTAAATGATTTTTTAAAACACAAAAGTTATATATCTGCCAAAATATAAAAGATAGATATATGCTATCGTGAATTTTTTGTAGAACTTTTTAAGATGCATAAAGTTTTTGTACAATGTTTTCAATTATATCCAATATCTAAGGCAGCGTACGCACCTAAAGCTAAATTAAATAAATTTCACGGTCCGACACGCGCGACAAAAACTGTGATAACTCGGGTAATATATTCAATACAAATATAAAATATAGTCTATAACACTCACCGATAACGTAGCAATTTACTGGTGAAAGAATTTTTAAAATCGGATCAGTAATTCCGAAGATTAGCCCCGACAGAACTTTATTTACAAACTTACAAACTTTACCTCTTTATAATATTAGTATAGATTTTAACAATACAAAATGTTTTAGGATTTTAAGTAGTTTCAAAATAAAAGAAACAGTAGGTAAACAGGTCTGTATTTGACGCACACATACAGGTATGTGGTAGCTGGGTACGAGCAATACTTAGATCCTGTTAATATAGGCCAAATTATATCCATTTGTTTATTGTAATTATCAAATTTAACTTTACTCATTATAAGCCAATCAATGGCTCACTACAGCCAAACCTCTCTCCTTATAGGAGAAGGGATTTTAGTTTATTTTATATTTTTAGTTTATTTTAAGCTAATTAATTATATCCTTCTAGTATTAATAACACGTTACTGGCTCATACAAGGCTAGACGACTCGCGTCTTGTTTGATCTTAATTAACACACGTTGACGCAAGACGATCGTTCAGGATCAAAGCGTTTAATTCTAATATTTGTCGACGTCTATTGAAAGAAGTCATTGACATCGGTTAGCAAATTAAGAGACGTTTATACAAATAATATTAGCTATTTAATATGTACATGTTTTATTAGGGTAGCACTAAACTACCAGCAGGGTAAAATGTATCATGAAAATCGATTTATCATGAACCATTTGCATTTTAACTTCTTTATTTCGACACTATTAAAAGTGCATATCTATCCCATACTGATAATATTATATCCCATATTTTCATTATTATCGTTCTTAAATTTATTATTTATAACTTAATACGTTAATAGGAATTCATTGTGTCCATGCATAATAATTATTATACATAAAAAAAGTTTTTAGGGAAAAGTGAATCATGATCTTTTGATAAGATGCCGATCTTTGGAGGGTAGTAGAACTTTTTATGAAGGAGCTCTTCCTGGGAAGTACTTCGACCATGCTTCTTCCACTAAGTAATATTACTGTGTTCCAGCACACGAGGCTTTTCGACTACGCTTCAGATTCATGGTACTTTGTAGAAAGTGTCCCTTGCATGTCAATTACCAACTCTGTACAATGTATACAGGAGATGGTTTTCCACTTGCCAATACTATTTATTATTGTTTCGTATCCCTAGATACTCTTATTTGAGATATTATGTTCTCGAGTATCAGACGAAATAAACAGCATCCACTTCCGGTACAATGCACAAAGATAAACACAATGGCTACAAGTCGACACGCGACGGAATCACATTCTGTATTATGTTGACATTACGGGATACTATTTGTTCTCGCATTGTTTTACATTTATTGTTAAAAGTCATGAAAAATTCATGCCTTAGGGACTTTGTGTTGATACCTGTATAATTTAT
The DNA here is from genome assembly GCA_034621355.1 of Mycalesis mineus. Lineage (NCBI taxonomy): Eukaryota > Metazoa > Arthropoda > Insecta > Lepidoptera > Nymphalidae > Mycalesis > Mycalesis mineus. The sequence goes on along the minus strand of CM067889.1, from coordinate 6,407,729 downwards.
ACCAGTAAACATGTGATATATTTCATCACTACAAAACTTGCAAGACACTTCTTTAAAAATGATGTTTTTGAGTTTTTAACTAAAACATTCAAAAAATATTATTTAACAACTGAGCCAGTATTTTCAAAACTCGAACTTGCAAAAAAAATGAAAACTAAAAATAATGCATATGTTGTCGTTAAAAGCTCCATCCCATACCTATTTGACAAACATTGTTAAAATGGTCACAGAAGTAGTTGTTATAATTAAGTCTATTTTTTGCTTTACGTTCAGGCTTTGGAACACAAATAACAACAAGTTTCAAAAGTGAATGTCAAGAAAGATAACGAAGAACGTTCGAGAACCGATAGTAATTTCCATCGTCCTTTATCGGCAAGTTCAAAATCTTCCAATAAAGCGCAGAGACGATCCCATACAGCCGGCGGCCACAAGTTTCCAATAAGTAATTAAAATCCCCGAGACGGAGATTACGTTCTCCTGTCACAAAGGCGAGTATTTGCTTCGTACGCCTTGTTGGAGCACTTCAAATCTCTTCCTATTTCCTTTACTCCGTGTAATCTTTGCGAGGAAATGTCACCGGTTCCACGATGTGGTTACAAAAATGTATCTCTCATTGTTAGTGTTAATATAAAAAAAAATGTATGTAATTTACTTACTTAGTCATTGTATTTTTAGTAAATAAACCTAAAACATCAAGTTCTCAATCAAGCAAACATTCGTAACGCATTAAAAATACCTTCATATCAAAAAAATGCTATGTATAAACCTCACGCTAATACAATCAGATACATCGTTTATCCCAGACAGCAAAACCTTTAAATAAAAACGAACGAGTCCTCGATACCCATAAATTATTCACCCACCGCGCTTACTGGAAAGGATTACAGTAGATAACGTCATAAAAACGCAGAAACAAACCCCTGTTTATCCACGGTTGTTTAGACCATTTTTATGAAAAACAGTGCAAATAAGTCAGGACAAACATTAATCTGCTTTGAACAACAGAAGATGTAAAAGGGACTGCTCAGGGTAAATATTTTCTTAGGGGACAAAACTCTCGGCATCGACCAATTAGAGCGTGATATAATTTTTGTGTAAACTTAATTTGTGTAATTCATGTTTGGCGATGAGAGTCGTATCTGAGTTTAATTAATTGATGAACTTTGCTAAGATAATATAACATCTCTATAGATACTTAGAGAGCTAAATTTAATGGGTCGTGCTTTGCTTAACATCGTGCTAAACTTTATTAAAAAAACCGACCGAGGGTTCCGTACAAACCTGTAGATAAAAGTGTTTTGATACGAGTAAGTATTTGATATGGCCGGCCATGATTAAAAGGGTAGCATTATAATTATTTAAAAAAAACTACTTACTAGACCTCGTTCAAACTAATTTTCGTTAGAAGTTTGTATGATAATGTACATAATAATTTTTTTTACTTTTATTATTCTCTTATTTTAGAAGTTACAAGGAAGGGCACACATGTTACCACTTTGAAAGTCTTTCGCGATAACTTTTCAGTTTATAAAGAAAAATGATTTTAGATTCCTCAACATCATTTTGACCTATCGATATATAGGAATATTCCACATGTACGGGTTTGATGAAAAATATTTTTTGAGTTTCAGTTCTAAGTAGAGCCCTCAAAATTTAATGTTATTTTCTCATCTTTGTGTAAAAATCTTAATAAGGTTTATAGAATACATCTACTTACCAAATTTTAACAGTACATTTTAACAGTTTCGGAAAAAAGTGGCCGTGGAGTGGTTAGACAGAATAATTCGCGAATCCATAAGGGATACTTTCTTTGCCATTTGACAACAGAACCCTAATGATTAAAATCAGACAAAGAAATTGTTGAATTGAACTCGTATAATTATTTTCTGTTTATTTGATATTAATCATTAATAAAAAATTATGAGAATTTTGGGTTGCTTTCACAGGCACATAAAGCTAAAACGTAAAACAGGTAATTGTTTAAAAGATATAATTATATTCCAGTATTTCCGTACTGGAAGTCAATAAAGCAAAATATAAAGACATATTCAAGTGACAATATTTAAGTTGAGTCGGAGATGTTGACCCGAGCAATTTAATATTGTCAGTCAACATCTTCTGAAGATGAACCGGTATTCTAAGTGAACGAACGTTGAGGATGTTTCGAGATTTGTATGTCGACATCACAGTACTCGTATGTGCTTTTATAATACTCGTATAGAATTTTGCTACTTCGAGAAATTTATTTGTCTTCAAAGGATTTCAATTTAGCAAAGACAAGAGTGAATAGACATTTTTAGGTAAGCCCGTTCAAAGTTATACCTCATCACTGCTTTTTATAAGGCGTGATTATGATGTAGTCAAGGGCAAACCTATCTACCATAAAAAAACATCAGATTGCTCATACAATTAACTAAGTACAGAACAAAACAGCAGTACAATCTGACGTTTTTAGTTCTGTCTTATCTGTGTAATTACCAGTGACCGTTACAAAATTAAAGATTATCACCCGCCAACCCGCATTTGAGAAACGTGATGAATTTAATTCCAAATCCTATAAAAAAAGATGATAGTAAACAGATAGATGATAATAAATTTCTAATCCATTTTTAATTCAATTATTATTATGTTGGATATATTACAAATACTAAACCCATATATCATATCGAAACCATCCAACCCTTTAATAAGATATAGTATAATTCAATTTGAGTAATAAAACAATCGATGCGTGTCGTTATAACGAATTTCGGTTTAGTTTAAAACGTTCACTACAATTTACTGGAGCTGCTTCATGATTTACCGCGGCTGGGGATGATGAGTCGGCAATTTAACTACAGACTTGCGCCTCCATCGATTCTATATACAGGATGTTTCGGAAATTTATAGATTGTTATTGGGTATAAAAAATAATATGAAAACAACTATCTTATTTTAATGCTTAACGTTGAGCTACTATATTTTGTGTGCGAGTATAAAGTATACTAACGCTTGAAATTAATTTTCCAAAAGAAAAGAACATTTGGGATGTTTTTGATCAATTATCCGAGAATCAACGTAGAAATTTGAACTATAAGCATTTGCAATGCACTTTAAATGAAATTATACTAAAGTAATAAGTATGAAAAGTAAAAAATACTATAAATATGTTTACTAAAGTATAACAAACGTCAAAATACCAAGCTTGTTTGCAACCGAAGTATTATTATTGAGCTTTATAAAAGCTTCAATGTAAAGTTTCAAATTCAATAATCTTCGTAGGTAGGCAAGTACCCTTAGGTCTTAGCTCTACTATTAACATTATTATACTAGTCGCTTAATTGAATATACCTATACGAGTATACCTATACTGGTATGGTACTCGTATGTCATAAAATTGATTAAGCCATTCAAGCTAAAAAATAACAAGCGTTGGCAAACTTGTAGGAATGTATATCTAGTGTATAAAGTAAATAAAAGATTAATTAAAAGAGAGAATGTTACCGTCCCAAAAATGATAATGACCTCGAACTATTAAAATTTATCAATTTTAAGATTTCAGCCGCAGCCTGTATATTAGCGATTCAGGGCCGCCTCTGAGACTAAAGGAGATTAGAGAAAGTTTGAATTTAAATTAATTTAGCGGATTATTAATTTTGAGTAATGAACTTGAATCTTGGTTTGAATGAGCAATTATGTTAAAAGTTTTTATCAGTGAAGTTTTCTTGTATTTACATATAGTGCAAGCACTCCACTTTGTCTGCCTAAATATTTTTTTGTCGCTGACTCCGTTACAGAAAGTGCAACACGAGCCGCGAGAAAAAGCTTTTACTGTTTATAGCATTATTTATAAACAAACGCAATAAACGAACTAATACAATCAACAAAATTTAATAAGATCTTCGCTTGGAAGCAATTGGCAACGAAACGCGAAATTTCGTCAACGTCTTAATTTCCTGCAGTCGCGGGCGGTGGATTAAGCCTCAAATCGTTCTACCCCGATATAAATCTTTTAACACTCGTGCCCGGGTTTTAGTGGAGATTTCCCAGATCATTCTGAGCCGCGCTAACTCCTACAACTGCAATTAGCCGGATCTCTCGCTCAGTAATCTTGATTAAGGCATCAAACGAGGTGCTATTTAAATAAGCAACGATTGCACGCTTACCGAGGTATTCTGATTGCCTTTTGTGGTTATAATTGAATATTATTCTACATAATTTATCTTTGTATACCTCTATTATTTTATCAAAATCAAAAATATCTTTATTGGGAATAATATCTTTATTTGAACGTTTGTTTTTCGCTGTCTAGGAACCTCAAAAACCGATGTAACCATTTAAATATTAATATTGTTCTGTTGTTTTTAAACATCTTTTTGCCTAATTAAATGGCAATCAAAAAAATTAAGCGACAATTGCAAAGGGAAGGGAAGGGAAGTGTTGGTATTTTATTTTTATAAGATAGTTAGGCTTTGATACGTAACAAAGAACCTTACATCTAAACGCAAAAAGATATCCAAACGAAAAACGATAAAAAATATGCTCCGTTTACCGATAAGGCCTTGACGTCAAAACTTACTTTGACTGCGGCCGGAAAGGCGTGGACATGGGGTGGACAGCTTCCGGTTGGACGGACATGGCGAAAACAATCACGACCACAGGAAATTAGCCAACGTAAATCATCTTAGGATAAACATGTTAGCCTTTTAATTAATCTTTTGCTTTGTAGGCAAAGCAAGGGCCATAAAGGAGGGGAAACTACATCGCTGTACTAAAGACTATTAATTAAATATAATTTGTGGTTATGAGAATTCCAATTTGTCGTACGTTGAACTCTTGTATTATCAACTTCTCATATAAATTTACTGCTCGGACTAGGTAAAAGTTTATCCTAGCCATATTTACCCCTGATTTGTTTCTATGTCGCCGAAAACCTAATTTATTTGGCGCCTTTTGTTGTAACTCTGTATCTCGAAAACCTATCATTTCAACATCAGACTTAAAACAACTCTATAATAAAACTCCTACCGGAAACCTCTTGATTAAAAAATCATGTAATTTCCCACTATACCTAACAGAGGTAAAAAGAAATATGTTTTGCAACTCAATTAAAATTTTAATTACATAGTTTACAAAACCACTTCTTGTTAACGCTCATGTAATTGATGAAGTAATAATTATTATAACTTTCGCAATAAAAATTAATCTATGCAATGAAAATAACGTGTGGTAAAAGTATATTTAATTGAAGGGATATTAAATTTTGTATAGGAAAACAAATATATTTTCATTATATTTCGCATCCTTTTGAAACGCATGGAGATACGACAGCCTTAGATAAAGTCGTAAAATCCCAACGAGTAATGCTGTCAATACATCTCTGGTTACAACTTAATACAGTGGACGGATCAAAGGGGCCACATACGGAAACGCTGCGAGCTTAGAATAAACCAATTATGAGTGAAATATTAGGGATCAGGCAGGGACGGTCTTTGATGACGGCAACTTAGGGTGGCGCAGACATTAGACAAGGCTAGGCGACTAATAGGTATTTCTGTTTATCAATAAACCACTTTTTAACTTAGCAGCCTAAAACTTTTTAATTACAGAATCTGAAATATCATGTTAAAACGCATTGAAATTGAGGTATTTATTGCGCATATTTAAGACCGATAATTCTTGTAGAATTTTATTGTTGTCACGTAAGCAGTTCTAGGTAAAAGAAGACGTTTTTATCAAATTATCATTATTATTTATAAAATTACCGAAGCAAAAATAGCAAAAAAATAAAAAAAGTATAAGCCCGAACTAACAGGCAGTAAAATTTAATAAAAACTAGAGTGGAAATATTTATATGAAAAGTAAGAAACATATGTTGTATGATGTCTACGCAACAACTTATAATTTTTCCTGGTGCCTTTGAGCGAGAAAAAGAAGCCACCAAAGAGCGGTCAATGTAAGCAAGGCTCTTAATAAATTACAGAAATTGGTGGCTATGAGACTAATACCCTTGGAATGGGTATAAGCCGGTCGTAACGACGGTTAACTGTGCGTGCGGTAATCATTTCTGGACAGGCTTTTTGTAGTTTCAGAGACGATGTATGAAAATCATAGTTAAAAGTGTAAATCATGCAAAAATGCATTTTCTTAAACAAAAACTTAATTTTGCAATTCTTAAGTCGTTTCTAACGACGTTAACTGTGTGTGCGGTAATCAGTTCTGGACTGGCTTGTTGTAGTTTCAAAGATGATGTGTAATAATCATAATTTCGAGTGCTAATTGTGCAAAAATACTTTTATTAAGCGAAAAACAATTTTGTGAGTGTATTTGTATTATGTGCTACTATAGACGTCACAAGATCGACTTGAATTGAAACATAATTTATATTTGCGTATTGTATTTTATTGATAATTTGTCAACGGAGAGACTGTATATCTTTTTTATTAATTATAGGAATATGTAGGCTTCTCAAAAATGCATAATTATAATGATGATATTGTTATCAATGGTAATGCAGTAATTGCCACAATTAATTATTTTATACATTGCATTCTTAGTTTTTGCTATGTTTGTTGGTTATATACGAGATTCATAGAAACAATTACCGATAACTCTTGGAGTATAATTTCTGTCTGTTCTGTTTTTATTGAAAGGATTTGTGTAACAAAATGATGGCTTATATAACTTAATAACTCATATTCTTAAAAATAAAATATGCTGTTATTAAAATCGCTAAGTATCTATAGCATATTTATTGTTATTGCAAATTAGATTCAATCAAAAAAATTATTACTTAAGTTAGCGTAACTTCATTAATAGGTATTTGCGTCACTAGTAGTTTTATACGAGTACATTAATTTATCAATTTTGATTGAAAAAACAAATTGCAATTAATGTTAAATTAACTTAGGTAATAATGATTTTAGTAACTACTCAGATTTACAAGATATATAGACGTAAGTACGAGGTTGGCTAATACAAACAAGTAGAATAAACAACACATTATATAAGTATAAATAAATTAAGAGCGATCATTGTGACTGCCTAAAAAGCTACTCCATTTTCAATTACAGTAAAAGCCGGGGACGATATGGATATTTTGCAAAATGGGAAAATAATCGAATTTCGACTGAATAATGAGAGGACCCTTCGATGAATGGTAACAGGAGAGCATGACAACACAAAGGGTATTTAACTCGCACTTAGTACTTTTTGTCCCATACGCCCCGCTGTGCCGGACACCCCCTGCCTCCCCTGCGATTATTTTGTCGTTATCACCCTATAACGTATGCAGGATAAGCGACTGAACGAGCTTTGGCGATACACACACCAACATTGTATAATATTTTCTCTGAATTTTGAACTTTAAGTTACGGAGCATAAGGACATCAGGTCGTGTGTAACATTTCCATTATCCATTTAACCGGCTTCTAATCCTTTGATTTATAATATCCCGTTGAAATATCGTTCGTGGCTACAATATATTTAAATTATTCGGCAGGTCAATTAACGAGATAGGTTTTGGCCTAGGATGGTTTTACGTATAGATGTGCACTCGCTTCGCACGCTGACATTCACTTAATATAGCCACCTCAAGCTAAGTCAAATAAATACTACAAACCGCTTTTTTTAATAAACATAATATAGAGGTATAGTACATAGACGACAAAGAAAATACAGTTTTACCATGAGAGAATAAAACCTTTTTTTAATTTTAAACATTATGGAATATTTTGAAACCAAAATTATTATTATTCGTATACACTCTCACGCCTGGAGACACACACACAATAAATACATATTAAAAACCGAAACTGTTATAATAAACTTACTTAAATACTTAAAATAAATAAACATTATTATACGCTACACAAATACGTTTATGCTCCGGGCGGAGGATTCACTCCGGCAAGGGGTTAGATATTTTTAAATAAATTTTTATATTTTTTATTCCACTACTCTACAAATAACAAGGAAAAACCGTAGCGATGTATGCTAGACCTAACGTACTCGTACCCGTTTTGAAGTTGAATGACGTCTGCGTACAACCCTTCTATTTACAGAACGTCACTGACTTTGGCAAAACACGAAAGCTCACAAAAAAGCACTGCAAACTGTGACAGTGCTTACTGTAATCGGATTAATACGTTCGAATGTTTTAACTAAAATAAAACGCATATCCTCTAAAATACAGCGTTACAAAAAAAGTCGTTTTTTATGGCGAATGTAAAAATAATTTTATAAATGGTTGCCTACACTAAAACATTTTCATACTATAGAAAAGGTTTTTAGAACATCTGCGATATGAACAAGAAAGTAAGAATAAGCTACTACCATCATAGAATATCTATTAGTATTAGTACTAGAAATTAAAAAAGTACCTAAAGGCATGTATTTACTTTTTAATTATTTTTCAATATTTAATTAATTAAATATAAGGTTGATTATAGTCAGGTTGACTATCATTGGATCATCCATTTTTGGTCACAATCTTTGACAGTTGTTTAAAAATTTAGAAATATTCGCTTTGCCCAATGGCTTTCCAAATATTTTAATAGGGGTTAAAGTATGAAATTGCCGATTTGTACTGAAAAATAAAAATTCATTTTTTTTTAAATTTAATATATTTATTTAATCAAAATAATTACCATTATTATTATATTACATTGCTGCCATCTAAGACGAAACTCATTTATGCCTTTGCGATAGAACTCTGATGATCTAGATTCGACAAACTGTGTGAAAGCATTTGCACTGCCTCCTGAGAAGAAAACTTTTTATCACGTAGAAAATTGTCCAAATCACGAAAAAAATGGTAGTCCGTTTTTCATCACATGTCACAATTCGAAATATTCCTTAATTTCTGTATCGATTCAACAAGGCAACGCAAGTTTCAACACGCGTTTCTTTCTGCAGATCAGTCAAATCATGAGGCACCCATTTTTCATATTTTTTTATTTTATTGATTTGACGCAAATGAGTCAATATTGTTGGTAAAGTTAACATAATCTTTTATTTTATTGATTTGACGCAAATGAGTCAATATAGTAAAGTTACGTTAAACCATACCGCTAATTCCTGGGTAGTTTGCCTCGAATCGATTTCCACCATCTCTTTCAAATCATTGTTATTCACCTGTGTGGGCGGTCTTCCACGTGGTTCATTCTTCAAATCGAAGTTTCCATCACGAAAGCGTTTAAACCAAAATCGCACAGTGCGTTCATTAGCACTCCCCTCTCCAAACGCAACATTAATATTGTGAGCTGTCTCTGCCGCGTTAATTTTTGAAGTATCCATCTTTATTGTCTAAGCTGAATAAAAAAAACAACTGAAAGTTGATAATCGAATGTTGCACATTTTTTAAAAGAAAAACTACAGAGGTACCGTATGAAAAAAGTTTCACTTTAAAATTTTAAACCATGAAGGTTCTATGTCAATTCGGAAGTACCTATTACAATGAAACGGCAATTTCATTCTTTAACCCCTATTAACTTATAATGTAAATAAAGATGGAATAATGACTCTGAAATTTCATAATAAATAATACCCTTATTTGAATTATTACTTAATACAACTCCTATTGCCATATGAAACATTTTTTTTTACAATTTTAACAATAACATTTAACAATTAAGGCTTTGAAAACCGTGCGGTATTCAACTAAATATATGAAAACTTACCGCGAAAGTCATACTTTGTCAGCTTTAAAAGTTCGACTGTACCCGCATTTATTAGTTAACTCAAACACACCTTTTAAAACTCTGGCCCGAAATATTTCAGCCGCCAACTTGCCTCTATTTGAACAGGCAAATTTTCACCAAACATTCTATTGATATAAATAATTCTGCGTACCAAGGGAAACGATATTTCACCAGGGGCTTGTGGGAGCCGAGTTAGTTAGAAAACTTTTTCGCATTTCGTTAAAAAGCGGCGCGGATTAATTCAGGGTGTCGGCGTGATACTTATTTACAATAATCCGACCTGTGGGTACGACTGAATTGTTAGATTTTCGTTTTCGTTGATATTCGTATACTGTAAAGAATAGGGATTTGAAATAAATTTATCGATGAAAGTTTATTGGATTTTTGTAATTCTTATTTGTTGCTTCAGCTCTGATTTTAACATAGATTACTGTGTGTGATTGCTTGGTTTGGTTTGGTTTTTATTTTAGTAAATTAAACACACCTGTAGAATATTTCACTTTATTGTTCGTATTTATTTTTTACGGTTAATATGAAATCATCTTCTAATTTTAGTAAATACCATGATTATAATATAGTTATTTTTAGTAATAATAATTATAAACGCCAAATTATGGGATGGATGGTTTTTAGCTACAAGTTTAATTGAATAAAAGTAAGAAGTATGTATTAAGCTATTACGTTTACGTAAGTACGTATTGATGATTACGATTGAATATATGAGAACTAGTACAAGTAGTTTTATAATAAATCAAAATTTCGAAATCTAACGACATTTGTTAATGTTAATATATATTTATGTAAACGTATAATATATGTTTGAGAAACTTTTTTCCTTCCTTCCCTTCTTCGGCGGCTTCACATCACTATCAAGTTACGTATGCAGATCGTAATCCACGCTCTAAATATTACGCGCTCCAAGATCGACCTTTTTCATAATCCCTAAGAATTTTCTCTCTAATGAGGACGTGTCCGTTTACATTAAGGATATTATGTTTGCATATATATTTTACCTTTTCTGAGGGTGAAATGTTTTCAAGAGAAATATATTTCTGATAATAAGATAGGATTACAAAGTCTTATTTTTATTTTTATACTTACTCAATGGTTTCGAACGTTTATGTTTATGAATATATACATTACAGGCCAAACACGTGGATGTAAAAATCAAAATATAATAATATCATGAATAATTTTCGGCAACGACGTTAGTCTGACACCGCAGCCTAGAGTTAGGCCTGAGCCCCATAACTCTAGGAGAGACGCGGGTTCAAATCCCGTCGGTTCGGCAATTTTTGATATTATGTTTATTTTCAAATAGATAATACATATATTAACATAAAAATTGTTTAGTCAGAATTTGAGGATCCTGATAAGTAGTTATATTTATTTTACAATAACAACAGCTTCGCTTTCTTTAGCAGATATGACAGGAAAACAATAATTATCATTGTAAGTTAAAAAGCGCTTGCATAAACGCTTATTTTTAATGACTTTGCGTCTACACCAGCAGGATATCGAACCACGGCCGAAGCCACTAGACTGATTTCTTTTATTCGAGCTGAGAATCGAATACAGATGCTCTAAATATTGGTGATGCTCAGGTATTTTTTGATAGGTAACTTTTCATAATGCAAATATGATGCAAACTCACTTGTAATAACATTTTATGTCGATCTTTCTGATATGTTATTGTTGTAATAACATATCAGAGAGATTGTCATAAAAATAATAATAAAATCTATTTTTTATTTAAATACGATACCTACTCCTATATTAAAATAAAAAAATAATCTTAAAGTAAAGAACCGGTTTTAAAAAAGGCGCTACTATTTAATTATAATAAAACTTGACTTTAAATTGTTTTAAAAACACCAAAAATAAAGTTTTAATAAAACACCAATATTAAAATCATAGCAGTGACAAAATGCATACATAAGCCGGCTTCAATAACGAACGGGCTGCTATAACATTAGCATACTGCGATGGGAAATCTCATGATTAACATTTTTATTAAACAAGGATTAGCCCTAATCCTTTTTTATTTGACAATTAGAAACGTTATCGCGGACAGAGCAGTCGTAAAGAGTTGGAATAGCTATCGACTTTGTAATTAACGAAATTACCGCCATATTTTAGATAAGGTTTAATGAAAGTTGAAGGTAATTTTTTATCTTAATTCATTGGGTGTTCATTGTGGTAGGTTACTGCCTCCTTTGCCTAGTGGTCCATTTAGTTATCAAGTAAAAGTCCTGGGTTTGAGTTCTGTGTGTATATTGACATATTTTTTTATCTAATATTTTCTATAAAGCAGGCTAACGCCAGTGTAATGTCCGTTTTTCGGAGAAAAGATCCAAACCCGCGTCCGTATTCGTTAACACGGTGGCTTTCTGACAATCAAAGCCATCAAACGTTCGATAAGTAACTTTTTTCGATTAAAGATATTTCATAAAATATATATATATAATATATATATATATATATATATATATATATATATAACTTATATATCATGTATATATATACAAATATCATATATGATAGCGACCGGGACCGGGCTTAACGTGTTCTCCGAAGCACGGGGGTATAACATCACCAACTTATACTAACTTGTTGATAATACAAAATGTACCTTTATCAACGTTTACGTACTTCAGGTGACCGCTATAGAGGATTCGCACAAAACGGTGTACAAGCCCTCGCGATCATTTTCTCAAGAACTGCTAAACCTCACTCACGTAAATCGTAAAAAAGTTCTCTAGATTTGATACTCCAATTCCACGGAATTACCTATAAAATATGAGTTCTCGTCTTAGTGCTCGTAAACCATTCGACTTTTACAAATAAAATATAACCAATAGGTGCGACTCCTAAATGCCAGTCAGACGACGTGACCAAAACGTAAATCGGGATTTATTAAAATACTTAAACGTAAAATTCTTTTACATTTCGTACGTTTTAATAACTTGGCTTTTCTTACTTGTAAAAATTTGTTTCGTTTAATTTATATTTTGATTGCAAATCTTGTTGAGTCTGGTGATATCGTAAGCGTTTTATTTGTATATGAATTATGAATTAATAATATGATTTATGAATTAATAATTATTTGATAGCTGTATGCCGATTCTTGAAAAAAATAAATCGACTGTTAGTCCAGTACTTATTGCAAAATTTCATTGGAGAATACCGATTTCAGTTACATGTGCTTCAAAACTAACGTATTTTTTTCAAGAATCGACTTACGGTGTATTTTGCAATGAGATTTGTTATACAATAACCCGAAGCTAAGTTAATCAATTAGTCCAGCTCTGGCTAGCTAGGTGGTCTAGTTACTATCCTGCCGACAAAGACGTCCGTCAAGCAATTTAGCGTTGCGGTAGGATAACGTGTAGAAACTGAAAGAGTGTACATTTCATCCTACTACCTACTACTAACAAGTTTGCGATGTTTTCAACTTGATTGCACTAGCCTATGCGCGCGGGTTCAGTTGCGTAGTTCGCCTTGCCTGGTAATATCGGGATAAAAGTTAGCCTATGTTTAAAATTAGGGTTTTAAATATTTCCGGTGCGGAGTCGCCATTCCAGCACCTTGCTACGAATAGGGGGCCCCCTACGTCCATCAGCTCTTCAAAACACGTGCCCCGCCCACTGCCACTTCAACCGGAAAGCGCAGTGTTGATCGTCCCCCGCAAGGTGGACTCCGGCTCCACTTGGTTTAGTGGGTAAGCTTCTCAGCCAGCGAGTCTCACATAACTGGACGTACACTGTTCAGTTCTGTTACTGCATAGTCTCCCTCCGGGACGCGTAAATATATTTCCTAGCGGAAAAAAAAGATTTAGACAACCTTCGAGATTGTCAGAAGTAATTTTCTGTAGTCGCATACAAGTTATATGAAAGCTGCACAATGGCTGAACATGTTTGGAAGTCGATAACCTGATCAGGTTTGATTTATTAGATTACGCCGTACCTGCATTGCCATTCAGCGCGCAGACTGTCTGCGAGCGCGATTCCTATCAAAAGTTACACCTACAGGATATGCGATGTTACTTTGATAAGGTTTTCAACGATTTTTTTATACTCTTCGGATGGAATTGGTTTGTTTTCCATATTGAAGACAACATGAAATAAGTAATAAGTATTGTTAAAAGTATAAAACTTACTTACCCTCATGAGTTGTTTTAAATTGCATCATCACTCACTGTCAGGTGTGATTGCAGTCAAGGGCTAACTTTAATGAATTAAAACAACAAAAGCATTGAATGAATTAAATATTTTAAGACACAAGGATAAACTAAGTATATTTATTACATTACAAGATATATTAATATAAAAACAAGTACACAAAGGCGAGATTTATTTATTGTCTGGCATCCATCGAGATAGCAATTAATCTCTTAGTGGTACAGACTGCACTCGTATATTATATCAGACTCGCTCGTGCACTGAGCCAAAATGCAATAACTTAGTCTAAAGGGTATCGAGAAATACTGCTACATTTTATACTATAAAATAATAAAATGAGATACTTTCATAATATGATATTTTGAAAACCTGCGAAATATTTTATTGTAGTAGCGAAAATATTTCTTTTTATAAATTTTAATTATTCTATCGAATACAAAATTAATGAAATAGAGGATTCGATTTTAACTTCTTTACTTACTCAATTAAAAAGTTGTGTAAATACATAAAACATAACATTTGACGACCTACGTGGCGCAGTGGTATGCGTGGTGGAGGGACCGGGTTTGATTTCGGGCAGGGCCGATAGTCCTACCCTAAAAAGATGATGAACAAGCGAAAAGTTAATAAATATTAGCGTTTCTAAAAGATCTATCGATTTAGAAGTATAACTTGTTATTGGAACTAGTAGTCGACAGTTCTACTGCCATGTTTATTTTGCCGGCAAGTAGCATTGCAGTGTTCTGAAGTGTATGGTGGGTGGGTATAATTACAAGCAAGTGAGGCTTTGCAGGATGTGTTAACTGCACTGCATATCCTGCATGTATATTTATAATTAAGTAAAAGCTTTTCACTTACCATTAGTTGATTCATCTATATAAAAAAATAAATTTTATAAACAGCATTTAATTAAAAAACTTCGGTTGGAAATAGCAAAAAGCAGATATGAAAGCACACTCCGCTCACCATACAGAGACAGTTTCAAAAGTACTCTGTCGGTAAAATTATAAAGCGCAAGAGCTATAAATTCTTGCAACTAGTACGGAACTCACTTCGAGACTCTGAAGTAATTATCGAACACTGTCAAACTTTACTATCAACTATGGCGGGAATAAATTATCTTTTACGGCTCACTTACCTGTCGAGATTAAAGTTAAATGCACTTCGATAGTACCTAACTTTAGTTTCCGACATCTTAGGAAGAGGATTTACGGGAATATTAATACATCAAAATGGAAATCCATTAATTTTCAAATAAGTAAGCATTTTACCGAGTCAAATATATTTAATAATTTAATTGTTTAGCAGTTTTTCGCGAAAAATTAAATCAAAAGAAGCGAGAATGTCACCCAGAAACTGAGATATCCACGTACATCAAAATTGAAGCATCCAAAGGAATTATATGAGTTTATTACACAAATAGTTTATTAAACAATTATACAAATAGTTTTCATGAGGAAAAACAAATACAAAAAAAATACTTTTTCTCCTCTTAATTTAAAAACCTTTGTAACTTTGTGATACGAAATAAATTATAATAATAATTCTAAATTCTAATCTGTAAATATACATTGGCCATTAAGGTGATAATTTAGACAATTAATTAGTATAATACGGCAATTTCTAACGCAATTCTCAACTTAAAATGACTAATGTTTGTTCTTAAAGAGTTAGGCACCTTATGAACGTGGTGATAAAATTAAAGCATCCTCTTGTCGCACTTAACAGTACTTAAGAATTTCAAAGTTGGGTGATTATATTTTTAAGTAGCGCAGTTGAAAACTTTTTTCGGTATCTTAATAAACTTTAGTAAGTATCTCTATGAGTATATTACTTATACTTTAATGAAATGATATTATGATCCCAGTAGAAAGGTAAATAAAGATTATCGTATATGTATAAAAAAGTTTAATAGCTCAACTTTTAGTACACTATTGCTTTTAATAAATATCTCTAACTAATGCGTTATTTATACATAGTAAAAAAAATATTTTTTGTAAAATAGTAACTTAGGTATTATTAGATATCTCAAAAACAATATCACATGGACAAAGGTAAGTAGCCTATAACGTACTTGCTATTTTAAAGGAAAAGTCAAAGTATTTTAAATGAAGGGATGCCCTTTGCTACCCATACAGCGGAAAATATCGGAGCATCTCTGCGTGATCAAATTAGAAATTAGGAAATCTGCAGAAGAACCAAAGTAACCGACATAGCTCAGCGAGTCGCAGAGCTGAAGTGGCAATGGGCGGGGCACGTGATTCGAAGAGCTGATGGACGTTAGGGGACCAAGGTGCTAGAATGGCGACCGCGCGCCGGAAAGAGCAGTGTAACTCAATCAGTCACTAGGTGGACTGACAACTTCAAATGTGTCACTGGGAGCAGCTGGCTACAGACGGCTCAGGATCGTTATGTTTGGAAGTCTCTGGAAAGGCCTATGTCCAACAGAGGACGTCAGCAGTTGTTAATGATGATAGCAGAAAATAACGAATAAACTTTACTTATATTAAGGTACTTATATATATCAGGTTAGATATATTATGAGAAACTTCTTTTTTATTAAAGGTAGACATAGTCATTCATAGTATATTAAGAAAAAAATACCGCATCGACAAAGGTTGACGAAGAAAGACGCCTATAACGTACCTGCTATTGTTAAAGGAAAAGTCAAAGTAATTTTCGCGTGGAAAGTAGTATTGGAATATTCTGAATGAAGGCATGCCCTCTCGTAATTAGCTGCCCATATAAAGCACCCAAAGACCACGCCCCGTGGCTGCGAGACTTTAAGTTTTTACGAGCTGAATAGAGGCGAAGATTGGAAAAAATTCAAAGCACTTTTTGTCGAAATTCGTAAAAAAATGTTTTGTATTGTGAGTAGCGTACAATGGTGGATGGAGGAAATGAGAGTCTGGGATCTGGGCGGCGCTCAATTTAACTCGCACGCGTTCCCCCCGCGCCGCGCCCCGCTGCAGCGGTAGGACGCCCGCAAACACCGCTAATTATTTGAAATTGTGTTTTTCTAACTGACCGCGTGGAATACAAGGTTATCGTTTAGAGTTTAGGTAGTTTTTGTCATATGTTTTTGGTTAGGTTCTGACAAGCTAGCTGCTATAATGTAGTTTTGAG
The DNA here is from genome assembly GCA_034621355.1 of Mycalesis mineus. Taxonomy (NCBI): domain Eukaryota; kingdom Metazoa; phylum Arthropoda; class Insecta; order Lepidoptera; family Nymphalidae; genus Mycalesis; species Mycalesis mineus. Next base: position 6,390,742 of record CM067889.1, on the reverse strand, counting down.
GCGAACTCGGGTAGTTTTTGCTCAGACAAGTCTAATAGTAGACTCTGGCTCTACTTTACTACCCTAAACTCAACTTAATGTCTTTATAAATAACGGTAATGCCGGCGGATTTAAACCGAACCGAGCTTTGAATACAAAAGTGATTACTGTCAGATTCGAACATCCGATCAAGTGAGAGGCGCAGTCTTTGATTAGAGAAAAGAAATAATAATAATAGGTATATATTTCAAATAATATTTTATCATATAAAAATACGAAAAATCAATGAATCCTAAAATAATGTTTATCCTGTTAAACCTACAGAATTATATCAAAATTATTAAAATCGTAGAGTATTTTACTCTCAATCGTTGTTTTCCTGTCTGTGAAAACCCTTAGCGGGGTTTGACTATGCACTCAATAACCACTAAAGATATTCCCGCTCTAATTTGAATACGTCGGTATTTCAATAGCCAGAACTAATTTCGTTTTAATATAGCTAACAGATGTAAATATACTCGTACCTACTCAGAGAGTTATGCTATTTGTTCCCCTCATAGTTGTTTGATAGTATACTAGCGATGTTATTATAGAGGTCCGAGTTGCAAGCCCAGCTGGAGCTGGCAAAATGTATCACTATTATATCTTTACTAGGTTACGGTAGAGATCGCTTACACGGTAGAGAACGAAAATATCGCCTACTGTGCATGTCGATCGGTTTTTATTTTAATATTTATTATTGAGTTTTCTATGTTGATAATTATGTCATTTTCTTTTATTCCACACCATTTATAATATTATTTTAATAGCTTAAAATAAAATACTTTTTAAAGTCGAAAGTGATTTCAGTTAGTCCACATCCTGTAATATCTGTTCAACGATAAAACGAACATCAAAGACGTACCGCCAAGCGATTTAGTGTACCGGTACGATACTTCAATTATGATGGCAATGTTAACTTGTAAAGACAAAATAATGTAATTTCTTATTAGAAACAGCAAATAGATTTTTTAACCGACGGAAAGAAACGGAGGGGGTTCTGAATTAGACATGTATATTTTTTTAGTGACAATCGACTACATTTCCTATTCGCAGTGATAGTAACCAATCACTAAAATAAGTTGCTGATCTTTATGGAGTCAAAAAAAGGACATTAAGATGGTTGGCGTTGTGGATTTAAACACCCTTTTTTACGTGGGGAAATCCTCATGGATTCCTTCTCGCCATATGGAGGCAAGAAGGTTATGTCGGACTTGTACCGACTGCCCCACGCTGCTCCAGCTCGTCGCCTGTGACTGCATTACGGGAACGTTACGTACTACTACCGTAACCAGATCTAAACACTTAACTCAAATATATCTAATGAAGCTTTTGCTCAACAATTAATTAGGTTGGATCAAATATAAGGACGACTCTAGTTTACTATCACCTGAATTTCAGCCCAAATTTGATCCAGACGAACCTGTGAGCTAATGGTAGTCTAATCTATTCATATTGCTCGGACTATGCGAATATACGGTGCTTTATAGCGCACGCTCCGTTGAAATTTAATGTTTCCCCCACACAACCCTTTGAAGGCTTCCATATTAGCCGGAACCTATTAGCATAAAATCCATAATGGCACGACCTAAGCTTTTAATTAATTACTGACCGGGTGCGGAGGCATCCATCGTATGAAAATTCTCATCATCTTGCATTTTATTTGTGTAGCCTGGAGATAAATTGCATTTCAATACCAGTTTTTTAGTGAAGTTACTTTGGGTGATTTTTTGTAAGGGGTAATCTTTTGGCTTCCTTACCAACGCGTTATAATATTATATACACAGCTTATAGCATTTATGCATTGTACATAATTATGTACAATAGTACCTAAGTACTAGTAGTAGTAGATACCTAACAATATTATTTACTTAAATAATTGTAGAAAATGATATAGATAAGGAATGTAATAAAATACATTTCGAATTTTTCATTTTATTGTTGAATTATTTTACAATTTCACACATATTTCGTTACAAGTTTGAACGCCCGATGAACATTTTTTTAAAAACATCTTTGTTGTGTTTACTTCAGAATTAGTTCAGCACTCTTTAAAAAATGTAAAATATTATGGTTTAAAAAAAGATTGGTAAGTTTAACAATATAACTAAATAAATCTCAACAGAGTAAAGTAATTGGCAATTTGCAGTTTTCATTTCTGACAGCAATTTTCGTTATAACTTTTGATGTACATAGAGTAGAAACAGACTTTAGAAAAAAAAAAGAACGTCAAAAATGCATTAAATTCTCATATCGTCCGTACGTTACTGTTGAATAACCAAACATTTTCCACTAGACCAACAGCGCACGTCGAAAACCTCATAAATGTTAACGTAAAATAAATAAAAAGGCATCCACTAGACAAACAATCTCCGGAAAAACTAATTTATGCGGCGCATTCGCTGAGCGAAAGTAAGACGCGCCAGGAAAATCTCTCTTTTACGTTTGAAAGATTTAATATAAAAAATTACTTTCCGCATTATCATGTGAGCCTGGTAGGTGGGGCCGAGGGATCGGTAAGTCGTTTTGAGGGCACGCTTTCCGCTTTTGAAAGATTATCTCATGCGTGACAGTTGCGCTGAGCTCTGTCGCCCTGGTACTTACGAGTGTATTGAGACACATGACGTCTTTGTTATTTTTTCATTAATTCGAAATAATTATTATTATTTTACTTTTAAGCTATTAAACTTGAAATTAATAATTACGTTGTTTTTGTCATTGATATTGTCTAAATAGATTTTAGGTCAAGTGTATAAGTAAGAACCTGACTCACTTCAAGGAAAACAAATACGTACATGTAATAATGTATCATTCTATTCTTGGAGAATGAATTTGTAACTAAGACCTTCAGCGTTACTGGTGTATGTTCTAATGAGGATAATGTTAGTGTCTATTAAAACGTTAATGATTTTGACAGCCACTTGAAGGCACCAGCCTACTTGAACTGCTCTGCTTTTAAGATTTACTTGGGACCAAGTATGAAAAAAATCTTTATTTTTATGCACTATGCCACACATCACAATTGCTTTTAGTTCTACACAATACTCTGCGATGTGTGGCATGGCCTAGAAAATAGACCCAGCTCGGCTTTCATGCTACAATCTTCTAAAAGATCATTCAGCGCTCAAGGGTAAATATCAATAGATTGTTCATAACCTGATCCAGGTTCTAAGCCCACGACATCGTATAGGTATAGATCTCAACAACAAATATATTGAAACGTTGCGAGATCAGATTATGTCTTTATTGTCAAAGTAATTGCCGTTAGCCTTTATATCACACCCTCATACGACCCCGATTTCTCGAGAGCTTGCTTTCTTTTATCGCCGTACGCATATGTTTGATTCTTGCGGAACCCCTCATATTCCTTTGATTATTGTATTAGGAAACGAGGGTAGGCGGAAGTGTGTACTGTGCACTTTTTTTGGAACATAGCGTATAATCTATATTTAAGGTCAACGTTGACTCTAGACAATTTTGTCTTAGTGGCTATTTAAATTAGGTTTGTGGTAATGTTATCGTTTTATGAGTTTGTGTTAGTTTCTTTAATATTCAAGAGAATAATATTATATGTACAAGGTTCGGGTAAAACTTTAATAAAATTATCATGTCAGTTTTCAGTTTCAGTCAGTAAATTGCTATAAACTATATTATTGTAATTTGACGGCCGAGTGGCGCAGTAGGTAGCGACCCTGCTTCTGCGTGCTAGGCTGTGGGATCGATTCCCACATCTGGAAAATGTTTGTGTGACGAACATGGATGTTTTCCAGTGTCTGGGTATTTATCTATACATAATAAGTATTTATGTATTATATATATATATAAATATATTCATCAGTTATCATAGTACTCATAACACAAGCCACCTACGCTTACTTTGGGGCTATATGGCGATGTGTGTAATTGTCCTATAATATTTATTTATTATTATTATTATTTGTAATATACTAAATAATACTTAACATTGCACTTAAGTAGATTTATAGCTTTAAACTAAAGTTTATAACTGGCTCGTTGCTCCCATGGTACTGTATAGCATTTTGGGTCATGACTACACAGTACCATATGACCGATCCGTGGCGTAATCTTCAGGGTTTTAATCTTGAGTTGCTGTGAAATATTCCAATTTCATTTATGCAAGATATTTTCAGTGAAAGTACCCTGTTACTTCTGTCACTATTATTATTTTTATTTGATAATATATCGTTCTAAAGTGAGATTTTATAATGCTCGTCAATCTATTGATGCATCGTGGAAATTCTATGCTCGGAATATCCTCTTGTGTAAATGAGCCTGTAGTAGACTGTTTACTATCTGCTTGATGATGATCATGAACATCTAATGTCAGGATATAGTCTAATGTCTACGTTGCACAGGTTTTACATTTCATGACGTTTAATCTATTTATTGTCAGCGGGCGCATAATAAATGCTTCGCGTTGTTGACGTCACGAGTGTTTCTGCTTGTTACAAACCCGCCCCGGAAATGAATCAAAGTACCAGTATGTATACGAGATGAAATTAAAACGCAATTGGAATATTTTTCATACAAAGCTCAAATGTTTTAACAAAATTGAAAAACGTGATTTAATTGAAAGGTTGGGAATGAAAGTTTTATTTTGTGGTTTAGTCTAACTATTTTTGATGGATATGTGGAAAATTAATTTGACGGTGAAATGGACAAAAATCTTGTTTGTATGATTACAGCTAACTGGTTCCATTAATGTAATATTAAAAGCCAGCTAAAACATATAACATTTTTAATGAAATCACATAGTACATCTATATCATTTATTTACACCCATCCTGTTCATTAAATCTGCTTTATTTATTACTCAATCATGACACCATATTTAGACATTATACAATTATACGATACCAATTCCAATACTTATAATCACTTCACTTCCTAAATTTGTTTTTGTAGATTATGATCGCTTGCTCTCTCACTGTTGACTGTGTTAAATGTATTTTTACAATCACTTTTATGAAGTCGGTTAAGTGGGAGATAATGGTGCAATGCTGCATTTTCTCTGCCAACTAATCGCGTAGTGGGGCGTCATCAGTTCAATGTAGCCAACTGTGCGCCCACATAACGCACATTTTCCATAGAGGATTTCACAGACGACAACAGTAAGTAGATCTACAAGAATTTTACTAACATTTAAGAAGTTGTACAGTAGATAGATTATTATCAATGTTAAAGGGGTATACTATATAGATACCATTTTGCAGAAAGAAAAGTTTATGGCATTGTAATTGCTTCAGTACTATTAAAAATGGATGAAAAAACAATAACTGTATTATAAACTCATGCCTTAAAATCGTAGTTTCTGGAATCGAACCCCAAGTCAGTTCAAGACTGCATCCTATGAATTAAATAAAAACACGGACGCTCAAGACAAAATCAAATAGGCAAGGCGATACCAATAAGCAGACTTAATTTATTTTACTAGCATTTAATCACAAAAGAAAAGTCTGTATGTATGAAAATGTTATTAATAAAATCAAATCCTATACAAAGAAGAATTTTTTGACAGAAATGTATACAAAACACTACACCAAAGTTTCTCGCGAATTCGTTTAAGCACATAAAATTGTAATATAAAATATAATGAAGACAAGAAACGTTCTAAGACAGGCAATTTCGCCGTGAGCTAAGAACAAATAAATGTCAATCCTTAAAAACAAATCAGTGTTCAAAAAAACGGCACGCATGTTTTTATGAAGGGGGATAACGTACAAAGGAAAGCAATTTAACAAAATAAAAATGCTATATCGGAACTGGGAGGAAACAAATGATACGGGAAATACTTAAATCACAGCTATTGATGCGAAATTGGAAATTACGGGGAGGAATCATTTGCGAAAATTGTGGACCGAATAGTAGAGTCAGCCGTAAAGTTTAATGATAATATTTTGTTTCTATATTTTATTCCTCTTTTCTGCCGTTGCCTTTGGAGCTTAATTAATGTATAAGCGTAATTTGCAAAGCCACTATCTACTGCATCGATATGGGTAGGCTGGATTAGGATGGTATTTTTTTATCAGGATAGATGGATTAATAAGCTATCTGAAGCTTTAAAGTGCACCACCACCAATTTTCCAATATAGAGCTGCTACAGAGATTGTCTTAGAAATATGATAAGCTCATTATTTAGGAGCTTAACCCAGCACTCGAAACTTGGACCTCCTAATCCAAAATTGTTTATGCTGGATCATTCCAGCCGTCATTCAACTTCAGTTAAATACAAACTTAGTACAAATATTATTTTAAAAAACCATTTACTAAAAGGAAACATGAGATTTCTTACGCGACGCAATAAAAACATCAATTTCAATCTATTGACAAACGACATGGCAAATGAAAACCAATTTATGGAAATTGATTCAAGGATCGAAAAAAAAATTACTGCTTCCATTTTATCTCGCTTAAGAACACTATCGAGATTGGTATCGACGTATATTTACGTAACATTCCCCAATCGAAGATATATTTCACATAATTGCTTCTTTAATGCGACGCCCGTAAATAAATGCTTTGTTTTTTGCACATTAAATTACAACTTTATTATCAGCGAATGCTATTTATTATTTTTATGAAACTGCCACTGGCATATGATAATAAGGCGCCCGAACGCTTTCATCTTGTTCAAAGAACTTCTCACATTTCTAGACAACTCTGAGCGAAACTAAAGTCATAAAGTCTTCATAAAGTTTATGCAGTGACAACATATTTCACAAACATCGGCCCTTTTATTAGACGCAGCCAGATGATCGTTGGATCCCTCTTTCCTCGGAATTTAAACTTGAGCCGGGCGCTGGTATTGCAAAAGTTTTTAGCTCAACAAAAATACACAGGAACGCTTTCAAAAGAGTAATAGTACTGGGAGATTTTTGTCCAATTCATTCGCTAGCGGATTATGTTCACATGTTCAGCGTTTACCAATCAGAAGCCTTTCAGCAACTTTAGAGAACATTAAAGGTCCATCCTTATGTGACGAATACATTGAAATGGGATACGTAGTCCTATTGTAGTGTGAATCCCTTTAGTTTAAATCCCCTTTAACAATGCTATGTTAAACTTAATAAGGTTACGTCTCGCAGGCTTACTATGTACAAAGGATATGAGAATTAAATTATCTGAATTTGGTGTATATAAATAATAATTTGGAGTACGAGCATTGTACAAGTGTCGGAATATTACAGTTTTTATACATGTTCGGCTTATGGCACTAGTAATTACTAATTCCATAAACCATATTATAAGATCTGAAAATAACTTTTTATAGTAATAACTGACCAAGCAGATAATTCATCTTATGGTAAGTGGAAAGCCATCGCCTATAAACAGAACAAAATCGCAGAGCAAGCAAGAAACATGTCCTACAAACCACTCTTTATCCATCAACCTGAAGCGTCGGTGTTAAAACTCATGTGTTCGTCATTATATCGACAACCATGCCCTTTAGAGCGGAACTCAGCAATACTACTTGTTGGAAGAAATAAGCATAGCCGTAGTACTTCCTCGGACGAGCTATATCATATATAGATGTGAGTCCTCTATCATAATAGCTCTACTACTCTTAAAACATCAATTAGAAAGATATAAAAATAATATTTGATTTAAATCCCACAGTGCATGACAAATTAAAAACAATTGAAGTAATTGTCACATATTTTTCATAAAAAATCTTCTCCTAAAATCTTATTGCTTAATTTTCATTCTACATCATATGGCAACAACGAAATAAAATCATTCGTTTAAACAAACAACAAGTAATACGTGTATTTACGATTCGAAAAAAAAGACGTGTACAGCATGTTTGCATTTTATGATTGGAGTGAAACAATTTGTATTCCACATCGACAGTGGCTGTAAAACGCTAGACAGAGTCTGCATTTGTCCAGGTGGTGTACAATCAGCCGAGCAAGCAAAGGCTAATCAGATGGACTTTGTTTGTGATCATCCTTTTTACGATTTGGTTGTAAATAATAAAGTTTATTTACTTTTACAATAATGAAAATGTCTGAAAAAAATGTGCAAGTACCTACCTATCTAGTGATTTGCTGTTTTATAAAGGAATTTAATAATTCTTCTAAGCTTAATAAATAATATGATAACTAAAATAAAAATTAATATGATAACTGAAAGAAGAAAATCAATGATAATATATAAGGCATAAACTTATTGATGAGCATCATCATTAACAGACTATTAACAGCCCACTACAGGCCCAGGCCTCTCTCCTTATAGGTTCCGCTCCAATGCAGGTTGGCGACCTTAGGGTGATAATATTTCTTTTATTAAAGATCACTATCATATGTTGATGATAGTGACCGGGGCCGACGAGGCATGAGGGTGTAACACCACTAACGTCCTGACTCTGAATATACTGAAAATTTCATAGAAGAATGAAAAACTAAGCGGATTCCGTGACTTGATCCTGTATTCGTACCTCATAACTCCTGATCGAACCATAGGCTAACCACTAGTCCAACGAGACTATCAACTTATTGATATAAAGACGTAACTTAAAAATATCGCTCAAACTCAAATTCATATTCTGAAAAAATACTTCAAAGTTCGTATTGAATCGTTCAATATTTTTTGTCATTTACAAAGTACAAAGTGATGAACTTAAATTTGAACTCTGACTCGAATCCAAACACAGCTAAATAATTTTTATATAGAAGTAAGTATAACAATGATTTAATCAAAATGTCTAAAAAGCAGGAGACGGGTTGCACATATTTTTATTGAAGAAAAATCACAACAGCGAAAATAATGAAAAACAAGACATCTTGGCAGCCGCGGCGCCTTCATACTTCTTTCACGATAAAGAAACTGCCTCGCAAATTGAAACTTTCTCTTAGACAGTTTCTAGTTTTAAACTGTTCTATCTTCAGGATTTATTGTACGCCAAAACTCTTTCGAGCTTTTTCTAAGAGTTTCGGTTTTTTCGCCTGTTGTTGGCATCAAAAAAGATGAATTTAATTTTTGTTTGTTGTTTGTCTTTCTCTTTATTAATGTCTCAGTAATTTGTGCGATCTTTATGAAAGTTGTATTTATATTCTAAGTTTTTATGAATTCATACTTAATACTTATCTGTTTTATATTTACGTACCTACTGGTCTTTATCCTCGCTATTCTTTGTATTTGAGAATTGGTTGGAATTTCTAATACTTACTTATATTTTCAACACATTCATACATTAGATTCATTAGATTAAACATTAATTTATCTCCGCTCGATGCAGCAAGACTTCATTCAAATCAAAGAAATAGTATTCTTCGATTTTTATTTAAAAATAATTATTATAAAAAACATTGCTACCTTGTAGTTTTATACGTAATGTTTTTGTCTAGTAATTTTTTAAATTTAAAGAAGTATACCTATTGAAATTATTTTATTTTGAATTGTCAACAGCACGTGAAGTCTGAGTTACGGGGGATTCACCCTATCTCTAGAAAGAAAATTTCAATGCCGAACCCAAGGCTTCTAACTACTGGGCCAACGAGGCAGGTAAAAATTATAAACGAGAGAAAACCTGGACAAACCTGGACTATTCTATTTGTAGAGTTTCAAAGAAGGTAATAATAGTTGGCAAGTGCTCTAATACAAGCGTCTCGTAGTTCAAGTCTAGACAAAGCGAAGAAGCTTCGCTGCCAATTGCACACCCGAGAATCCTCCACAATTCCTTCACAATTTAAATATTTCCTTGCAATTAATTTAATTTAGTTAACAAAGAAACGTTTTACGTTCCACTTTGTGAGCTCTCACATCGACTGAGCTATCCGAATTCATGTTTTTAATTAAAGAAGTATTAGCACAATACCGAAAATGAAACGAAATCTGATGCTAATTAGACTTTTTAATTGTAATTAAAATTGTTGACTAGCTATTTCTGGAATTAAAAAATACTCTCCACGTTTGTAGACAAAAACTTAAAAAGCACTATAAAGATTAAATTGTTACATTCAGTAATCTATTCTGAAAAGTTCGTTTGACTCAGAATGTAGTAGTTACTTAACAACACTATCACCATTGTATGTGTAATTTAAATAAACTTCTTAACAATACACAGCAAGCTGTGAACGCATGTCTATGCCCCTTAGATTACATACAACACAGCCAAATGGACTTCCCGAAATACGAGTAGTGCCATTTTCGTTATAATGATTTTTCTATCACAGCTAGTTTGCAATATCAAGAGTGGCATTATCGAGCGTACTCGAACAATGAAGCCGAAGGTACAATAACGGTTATACAAAAAACGATGCTGAAAATATGCATGCATTTCAAAAACTCTTTATCATCATTCCACTTCAATCGTAATTCCGGTAAAACAAAGGGGAATTGGGAAGATCAATGGGCGGCCGTCGGCGCGTATTTACAGCTTACTGCACCGTAAATCCAGCGATATCGCAATGCCTAGGGCGGGTTTGTATTGCCTGGATGTTTCAAACGTCCTCGTTGCTAACACGGTTTGGATTATCATAATTGCGTTTTGATTACGTTATCCTTCAGTTAGAATAATATAGTACTCATATACTACAACTTTTTGCTTTTATTTGACTTGCGCTGTTGGTCATAAAAGCTAAATTAGAACCAAGAGAGCTCAATATGTGCTCATATTACTTACCTGTTTACCTATTTTGACTTGTGTGGGGATAGGAAAACTTTTTATGGAAACTGCTGTTGAGTTTGGAGTATTTTCGATGACTTGCCGCTGACTGGATGATGAAATCGAAATGCTATAGATATTTTTTAATATTAATTTGTTATATTTCTAGGACAAAACGTTGCTTAATGGTTAAGAAGTATCTGTTTATTCATCCGAAAAGTACTTAGTATCACGATAAATTCGTGTTTTTAAAATAAATGCAATAAATTATTTAGACACTTATATCATTCCAAAAATACGGCTGCACATAATAAATTGTGCATCTTTTAAAAATACCTAAATCCATCAATACTATTCTTGATTGAATCTATGATTTCAATAATCTATTTGCCTTTTGAGCTAGAAATAAGATTTCAAAGCAACTCAAATCAAACTTTTTGGGTGAACACAAACATTTTTTTTGCACTTTTTGGGTGCATAAAAAGCAATACTTGGCAATCGACAAAAAGAATGTTTACGTATACCTATAAAAGTCACCAAAAATGAATTGCAGACAGTATCCCTCAGTACAATTTCTTGCAGTTAAAGATCACCTATTATATTATTTTATAGACACAGTATTTCATATCTTTTTATGACAGATCCTTTTCATATTACGATCATCCCCATTCATAAAAATCCATTCACAATCCAAACAATGACCGTCTCCTCTAGCAACTTGGTATCATATTACATTCCACAGAAACACTAATTGCTTTTCTTCTATTGTAATGAATACAATCAGTGCTTTCTTAATACTGTTTTTATTGTCCAGACAATAAACGCTGTGACGCTTATTATTTTCCCGTCGTAAAAACAAGAAAATAATATTGTAACAATCATCTGAACCCCTCTAATCTCGATGCCGCGTATTCACATAGTATAACGTTTTATAGCGCATTGTAATTCAACATTATATACCACACGCGGTTATTTTATCGTCGAATGAAAAGGAGACGCAGTAAAATTATTATGTTCGGATTCAGACTAATCCGACGATGTACTTATGTGAAATACAACGTTGACTGCTTTGCGTCGTTGCTGAGTTATGATCTGTTTACAGGGGGGCTATTGCCTCTATACTGTCTTACTGGCGAATTTCAGTTTAAACACTGCTACTGTCGCTTAACTTAGTTTGTCATATTGGCGAGTTACTTACTTTACTTTGTTTCTCTGATTGTTTTTCTGCTGAAAAATCCTTAATGGGATTTCAGTGGTATCCAGGGCGATCAGGCGAACGCAAATTAATATGGGGAATTTATGTTTGCTGTTAAACGCAAAAGCTCTGCCAGATGGAACCCGAAACCTACATGAAGATTCTTCTGGTTGAATAAGAAACTCAGCGGCATCACCATCACAAAAACGTAAGAAACGAATTACTAAAGCCATCTTCTGTACGACTTGCTCTAATAGCAATCGAATATTGGTGGTCAATGATTACCGTTCTTTAACGACTACACAAGACCCTCTATACCACTTTCACTTACTCGCAGTTGAAGATATGTTTCCTAATCCTAAGATTAAAATTGCCAATAAAACCTTCAATTATGCCATATTACAATTGTATAAAAACGTAGGAGAATAGGAACTAAGCTAACTTATCCTAATAACTATACAAATCATGCCCACTTAATGTTGCATATATGTCACCAGTTGAGGCAATCAGGCGCGGTGAAAGGAGAAATTTCCATGGCCCAAGGGTCTCCACGGCAAAAGGTACAAATATGTAATTGTTGAAAACCAGCCATCTATTTTATTTTTACCACTAGTATAAAAAATAATTTGTGGTCTAAAAACCATTAACTTTGAAAAAAAATTCAAAGAGCTACAATTAACAGTTCTGTTGTCATATTACAAAAATCAGAAATCTATAGACGTAGAGACTTAAAAACTACTTAATGCAATGCCAATAAAGTATTAACAAGTTTGTTTTTGGTCAAATAATTCTGTAATTAAGAAGATAAGCTAATTATGCAAAACAACAACGCTCTATATTTACCTACCAACCTTTAATCCGTAATTCGGTTACGGGCGATAAAATTTTCTCTCGTAAAAGTATGCACGAAACCCATACACCGTATACCGTAGACATTTGGGAGGAAAGTTAATGATGCCTAAAGCTTGGACTGTCCTGTAATTACAAATTAAAAAGTTCGTCCGGCGGACCCCGCTTTTTTCTCATCTATTCGAATGAGGAGATATTATTACTCCCCAAATTCAAATATAATGTTCAATTATATACTGTAAGGCTAAATAATAGAGTTAATTTTCGTTTGATGTCTTTCGCAATTACATTTAAAGTTATCTTTTCATATAAGTACGACATGTTTATGCCACGAGTATTTCTTTAAAGTACGTACACATAAACAGTTATATTCATTACGAATTAAATATTATATTATTGTTTATGTTTATAAATAAACATTAAAGTACATTGTAATCTTACCAATTTCTTGGTGTATGATGATAAGAAAGGGGAATATGTTTGTTTTGTGTCTCTACTTTTAAAATTCACTACTATCCTAAATGGCATCGATATAAATTAAGCAATTGAGATCATCGTCAACAGTTAATATACTCCTTCCCAATTTATATTATAAATGCAAAATGTCTGCTAATCAGGCAACAACAAAATTTAATAACACTAGCACTATATATCTGAAAAACTAATAAAAGCTTTTCTTCTATCGAGAAAAGTCACGAGCATCAGCTACACTATAATATTTCTGTAACTTTCGCTATCTTGAAAAATAACGCTCTCAAAAGTCCCATTATTAAGCATTCAAGTATCAAACACGTAAAAGCACTTTTCTACACATTCCGCTCAATCCAACACACTCTTTATAAATTTTAATCCGCCGCATTTAACTCAGAAACTCAAATCTCGGATTTCAAAGTGCATCGTTAGCAGATCTCTTCTTGACAATTTTATTGCGGACTGGCGGCATTATTGGAGAACTCGAGTGCTCTTCACACCTCCCTTACGCTAGTTATCACATTTTTTGATGCGTGCGGCTTTTTGTGTCCACTTTTTGCGCATCTTTTTAAACTTGTACACTTCATAGAAATTCTTTTTGCTTCGCGGGTAAGTACTTCGTAAATGTGATCGGCATTTCCACGGTAAGACAAGATCCTCGAATGTCGTAATTTTTTAAAGCTTGAAGCTTACATTTTCTGTACCAAGAGAATATACAGTGTTTATGACGTTTTAAGGAGATCTCAATCAAAGGTTTGCGTTTTTTACTCCGCCTTATTACTGCGCAACCTGCCTGCTTGCCTGTGCAGAAACGTAGGCATAGTTTTTTTTACATTACTACGCTGAACGTCATCCCTGCTGTTACGTTACAGGAGACCGTTAGCCCGTATTGTTTAGTTCTCATAGTTATTGTATATTTCCTTCCTCACATGTACTGGAAAAGAAATACCGTCCATTGAAGGAAAAATCATTATAAGGTTTTTTCCAATAATGCGCGATTCTAGGCAAGGCATTTCTATAAAAGTAACTTAACTACTATGACCACTACTCGAATCTTTGTAAACACCGTATCCCCAATTTGTCAAAGGAAAAACCTTTCCGAGTGCTCGCTTTGAGTTTTTCCTACAACTTTTAGAGAGCTGTCCAAAACATTGCTCCTCTTCTGGGAAATTATTTGTCAGTAACTTTAGCGGTTTTTTTTTATTTAATTTTAGTTTTTGTTAAAACCGTAAGTAGCTTTTTACGGTTTTAACAAAGAATAAAAAATAAATAATATAATAAAAAAAAATAAATAAAATGAAATTCTATTATATCTCTCCAAATATAAAAGTAAAATGGTTTTGGAAACCATTCGATTCTTGCCATCACATAGCGCTCGAAATACTTACTGCTAACGTCCAATAAAATTGCCACAAGTTTACCTATTCGAGTTGTATCAAATTTAAAAATATAAGAAATATAGGAGTTTACACAAAAGAAACCGCACAGATATAAAAAACGAGGCACAAGTAAGTACTTCATTAAAATGATAAAATATTTCAGCAAATCCACCGAACTCAATCGTCTAATATTTAGAAAGGTCAGTAACTAATTGTTCTTTCAACGTTAAACTCAAATAATACCCTACGTAAAAATAAAAAGTTATTTGAATAATATTGTAATTTGAAAACGTCGGGTGTTATGCATTTGCATATTTTTGATTTACTGTTTAACCTCTGGTATACTCGCTTAAGTGCGTAGGATATTTTTCAACTTTGTTCAAGTATTAATACAAAATTAATTCTATTCTAATATTCTATTATTAAAACAAATACTTAAAAATATATTTAAAACTGCATATTATTTACGTGTTTGTTAATAAATTTCAAATAAAAAAGTGCATATTATAATAAATATAGATTCAAAAATTCAGAAGCATTTATTTCAATTTATTTACAAGCACTTTTCGTCTGTCAGTACTTTTAGATTTAAGTTGAAGAATGTACCTATCACCATCACTTTATAAAAGTATAACGATAAATTAAAAAAGTAATAGTCAGAAATGAAAAAAAATAAAATAAAAATACTGTAGACTTAAGACATTTTTTGTTTTAATATAATTTATTGATTTTGAAACGCATTCATTCACAAGATACCTCTTCAATTGCTACACCAATTTCATAGCATGAAATAGGATTTTCAAGTGTTCCTATAGAAACTTCCACGATGTAGTCGCCGCAAAACTCGTGATTCAATACATTTTTCGCAAATTCAAGAGACATCACCAAGTTATCTACAGGATAAACTCCCTGAAAAAATAAATACATTATTTAATCGACTTCAATGAAATTTAAGTAAATTTAATTTCAAATATACAAAATCAAAAGATTCTCTATTACAAAACTGTAACTAGAGACTTCACTATTACAATTTAACAAAAAAAAAGTGTGCGTCTCGGGACGCTCGACAGAAGTTCGCTGTGGATTAGAGTGAGAGAGAAGGATCGCACCTGTATGCGCGAGGGAAAGGGAAGCCAACGTGGTGCTATAACGCGATACGTAACGTAACGGTTTATTCTCCGTGGAAGTTATTACTTCAACAGTAGACAGCCAAACTTTTCTTTAACAATATAATATCAGACTAAACTTAACTCAGACGGGCGCAGAGACTAGCGAGGCGTCGTGTCATGATTTTTGCCAATAGTAAATTAATTTTTCGATCACTAAAGTACAAAGTTGTATTGTATAAAAATAAAATTTTCAAATGTGTACATTAATCATTTAAAAATAGAGATTTACATTATAATTTGTAGTTGGCGAACTTACGCGTCTCTTCCGTTTCAATCTTAGTTGAGCCTACAAATATTATGACAGAAATGCTCTCATTTTTTATCATTGTTACTTACTTATATAATAATTATTTACGTTAATTTTATAATATTACCTTTTTAACAGGACATTGTGTATGAAGTGCTTCTACTAGAGGGTACCACGGAGTATCGTTCTTTTTCATACTATCACATAAGTTGCCTTCTATGTTGTACATAAATTGCTTTCCAGCTCCTATATCTTTCCAAATATTTAACATAACCTATAAAGAGACATAAAATGAATCTATAAGGAGGAATAACATGATGCCGTCATTTTATCATAAAATCATCTCAATGATGAATTTATAAATTAAATTAATAACGTTTCTGAATGTAAGATAACATACTACAAATAGGTTTTGGGTGTAATACAAAAATCAATCATAACGTTGCTTAATATCAAATTTAAAATCAATGCTCATTAATTAACCTAAATAGCTTCGTGTATATTTATGCCAGTCTGTGACTGACTGTAGAATATTAGAATGGTTTTTCATACCACAAAAAGATATGATTTTTTTAAATGTTTTGTTGTTTGATACAACCATCACCATATCCCACTAACCCACTAACTTTATTACTATTTTGCAGTTATTTAAAAAAATATTTTAATTTTCTGAGAAAATCTCAGTAAATTCTAAGCCCGAAGTCGGGAAGTTGATGATGGTACACCCCGTGTTTTGGAGAGCAGATAGTGTTTGTTAATAAATTATTCATTATTATCCTAAGTCCATTGGAGCAGCGTGGTGAGTCTAACTGGGTCTGTTTAATGATGATGATGATGAAGATAAAGATCATTATAAGTATTGAAGCTAGTAGCTGTATTGTGGCTGGTGGAAGTATTGAATGTTACGTGAGAGATTGGAGTGAAGAAATTGGATGAACTCACATCGTAATCTTCCCCGAAGTCTTCCACCACCTCCATATCACCAGCTAGCACCATACCACTTGCAGAGTCCTCGGATTCAGGAGCAATTTCGATATTTAAATTGCAGAGAAATGCATTGTTCTCAAAATCGCTGCAACCTTTGGTACCTTCGGTAAACACCGCAGCATAACAATTCTGTTAAGTAATTTTGATAATTCATGTACTGATATATAATTTGTTTTAAATTTACTACTAGGTTGCGAATGTAGTGATTGTGATTTATAAGACGGGGTTCGATTCCCGGCTGGCACGATTGAGATTTTCTTGATTCGTTTTCATACGACGAACTACATACTACGACAAAGCTGCCGACAAAGAAGTATCGTCAAACGATTACGGCACTATGTCGTTTAGAAAATGGGACAAGTGTGGATTTCATCCTTTTCCTAACAAATTAGCTGAAAAGTCAAAATAATTCTCAATGGTTCTTTCCACGAAGGTATTAGAACAGCTACGTAAATAAGAGAATAAAGAGGGACATTTTATTTACTTACTTCATCGTCCACTTGTCCTAAACTAACATTTACAAACAACACATAAATACAAAATATTTTCAGTAATATATTAACATGCTCCATTTTATCCAATGTGCAACGTATATTCAAATGGCTTCTACAGCTTGTCGAGATGATTTTATACGTACTATGATAAAAATCGCGATCCCCATGATACAATGGCAATTTTGATAACATTCTCATCATAACAACATCGCGTGTAATTCATTTATATGGAAAGTCAACACGCATATACATGTTAGTGCATTTTTATACTTCCTATCAATGTCATTATCAGGACTATATTGAAAATCTACTCCACCAATTATTTACAAAGTATGCTATCTATTTGTTACCTTAAATGTATGTGACAGATTATAAACGATGGCGTTATAGGGGCTCCAAAAGCAATGACGTTTGTAAAAACATCTTAGAACAAAAGCCAAGTTTTATAAAACGAGCGAAGTGTAATTTATATAACTTGTAATATAGAGATGCTAGAGTTTTTTTAATTCATACATGTGCCCTTTCATTCTTTACTTTAACTACGCTCATACTTGTAATTTTTAATGGTGATAATCGGTAATCGCGTAAATGTTATGGCGCCAAAATTGCTCATTCCAGCCGTCAAAATGTACGCAAAATACGAATACTTTTTGAGTGTTATGTCCATTTCCATAACGCCTTTTCTTTCGCCTTAAGAGGTTCTAACTTTTGGAATTATCTATTAGCAAGTTTGAAAATTTTGCACTTTTTTCTAAATTTAATGTCGAGTCCAACTACGTATTTCAATCAACAATAACAAACACATTTTAACTAGTTTCAGTTACATTTGATGCAAAAAGAGAAAGTATTCCAATACATTTCAAATTCCGCCATATTCAATATGTAGTGGCGTCACTTAACATTTAACTAACCAACCATTAATATTTGCATTTTCGGATATTTCAGAACCAAAAATATAATAGCAAATTCGATGGATAATATTGAAACAAAATTGACTAACAATAAATATGACTTTCAAATTAGTCCAACCTACATTCAGATATGCGAGCGATATTTTTCGCATAAAACAAACAAATGGGTCGCATGGAGTGTATATCATGTCGGAAATAGTAGTTTTATGTAAATGCCGCCTACTTTTAAACTGCCGTAATTTTTAGAAGGCGATTGATACTCCCCCTTCTCGTATATGTTATCTCTCGGGTGAAATGAATGAATGTATTCGCAATTGTGATTTACTATCTGTTTTTTTGTTCAGTTCGTAACTAAAATTATATTCTCTTAAATACTTTCTATAAATGGCTTGCTTTTTCTATCCAAAGTTGATATTTTCTATTCACTAAAAATACGGGAATAGTAATTTAAACTCATTATAGGATTTAAAATGGGTATTTTAATATATTGGGTAAGAAGTTAAAAATAAACAGACAAAGTAAATTCATTTTAGCAAACCAATTTGCAAATTACAGGAGATGATTATGTTTAAGCAATTATATAGCTTAAATTGGAAATATGAAATGGTGATAACAAAAACACTCCGGTCAAAGTAGTGGTGGTATACCTACTGCTTTCTAGATGTGTGTCACCCTGACCTTCGCGTCATTAAAAAATTGTAAATGATTTTAATATAGATGCCAAATCTATTTAGAAAATATTTACAAAATATTCTGAATAGTAAGAGTTAAGACCATAGTATCATATTTACTTATTCAACATGATAATCAAGAAGTCGAACCAAAACAAAGGACTGATATCATCAAAAAGGGTAGCGAAAACAAATAAAATTTTAGACTCCCATATACGTTTGAAAGGGTAAATGATTTAATTATGCGCATAGAATTGTCGGTGATCCACTTAATTTGATTGCCAGCGACACCTATGCAAATGATTCGCTACGACTAATTGAATATCTCTGTACGGGATATGGGAACTTCAGAAGTCCCATGTGGTGTCACTTAAATTTATCTCATCTACCCATTTCACTCGTTTACTTAATTATGCATTGAATCCATCATTTTTATTACTGCCTCGTTGGCTCAGATCACGAGATCGTGGGTTCGGGTTGTGGAATAATTCTGAGTTTTTCTTTCTTCTACGCAATTTTGAGTAAGTTCTGAGACCGGACTCAGGAAGCTATTGATGTCACCTCCGTGCCTCGGAGAACATGTTAAGCTGTCGGTCCCGGTTACTAAAATTAATATCTGATAGTGATCGCTAATGAATTATACAGTATGATCCTAAGCCCGCCAACCCGCATTGGGAATAAGGGAATCTTTTAAAAAGAAGAGAGGACTCTATAGTGGGCCATTATTGAGCAGATAAAACAAAATTTATTGATTTATTATTGTTTGACAAAACATGGACACACTTTTAATGGTAAATTACATTCAAAGAACAACAAACAATAGAAATATGCAGGTTGAAATTAAACAAAAATTTAAAATGTATTGTTTTATTGCAGTCTATTTTAGTTTTTGCAAATAATTAAAGTTGCTCACTCATTCATTCTGGTATTGGAGAACAATAAAAGTACAATATTTACGTGTACAAAATATACAAGTAAAAAAAACAGGCGTATAGTCGTTCTTGGAATAAACCGCATATTAAAAGTTGGAAATACCTAAATAGGGAATATTTTTAGTGCTTTATTTAGTTCTTATTACAAGAACAATAAGTCTTTCTTTTCCAGCAAGCGTTATAATCCACAAAATATTTTACTTTACTATACTTTACCATACTTTATTCGTTCGTCTTCTATACAAGTACTGGCAATGAAAACATTTCAAGTAACATTATGGCAATAGTAAAAATCCTAGAATTACAAATGTAACCTAAATTAAACCTACACATTTGATCTAAGCATAGTGTCCTTTATCCAGTCGATATAATGAGCTACAGATGTGTAAACTCCTGGCCAGCCGTCTCTACCGCATCCGTATCCGAAGGATACAACGGCTACGGATTCCCAGATTCCTGAGGGAGTCTTCCTCATGAGAGGGCCACCGGAATCTCCTCTGCACGCATCCTGGGCGAAGACTCCACCGGCGCACAACTGGTTATCAGTCAATTCCGCTCCAAGGGACCTATATTTTGTGGTGCACTCGGATTTTTGGAAAATCGGTAAATTGAGCTTCAGCTTGATTGGACTGCTTTTACCTGAAATTAAAATCACACAAATTAACTTAAACATAAAACAACATCTGCAAAAACAATTTTAACACAATACTGTAGTTATATATTTTATTATGATGATGTTAAAGTGAACCTTTTGAGACTTTATGTATATGCTACAGACAGACTGCCATTTTTGTATCTCGGCTACTAAGGAAAAAATAAAACTTAATAACGCGTAATCAAAGTCAAGGTTATACGGAAGGTCAAACGCGGAAATTACGTATTAAATTATTGCAACAACTAGCTGCTATAGATAACTTCATAACAGTTTTGTTATAACAACATGTAATGCATCAATAATTTAATGTTAATAGTAAATAACTAATCATTCGTATTTATACTATAAATATTCAGGTAGGTAAATTTTGATACAACATGCTCATTATGAAAGGTTACCCACCTTTTAAGTTACTTCTAAGTCATAAAGTAAGTAACTGCAATTATTTTCAAAGTTATTCAAAGGACACGTTCAGCTGAGGTTAACCCTCAATTTGTGGTATTATTAAATAATGAGCGAACAGGTTTCGTAGAATGACTTATAGTAAGGCGTAAAATCAATAAAGCAGGAACCGTACCTTCCAGGGTTTTTCCCCAGCCAGCCACGAATACGTCATCACCTGCACTCAATCGGAGCCTGTTGTCTATAAGGCAGATGGGTTGAACGTAAGCTGCAACAAAAATACATTACCTTGCAAATAACTGTGCTAAAATTCCTGCTGTAAGCATTTCTATTACATAAAAACACCTCTTATTTAATATACATATTGTTCCTTTGCAAATATTTGTGCCAATGTATAAATATATAGGCATATTCCTACTGTTGTACTGACATTTTAAAATACCTTCACAGGAACAGTGGATAGGCAACTTCTAGAATTCTCTAACTTAGACATCATGATAATTTTTCGCTGTAGTGAAACGCAACCATGAAAAAAGCTTCAAGGGAACATAAATAAAAGCTTCTACTAAAGCTTTTATTTATGTTCCCTCTTATGTCAAATCTTATACGCTACGAGTAAGTTAAAGCACTTATTTTATTGGATTAATATTTGATATACTTGACTTAGTAGACAGTATTTATTATATAGTACATAATATGAAGCTGCTTGATAAAGACGTTGGCTATTGGAATTCCTAAACTAAACAAGATATCGAATTACCACTTATTTGTGTAAAAATATTTGAAATGATTTCCGTAGTTCGGTACTTCAAAACGTAAGAATTAACTGTTACTGTTTTACTTACGTGAATATACTGCTCGTCTAGCGAGTCTTATAACTGCAATGTCGTCTTTCCTGTTCTTGTTTCTATCAGAGAAGCCAGGGTGAGGGTAAGCGGAGTGCACCAAGATCTCTTGCGGTGGGTCAGCGCAGTCGTTGGGCTCTGCGCAGTCTATGTCTGTTTGAGTGTCGTATTCTCCTAAACGAGCTGAAGTTCTGTGTAAGATAAATGAATTATAAGTCATCCACTCCAATCCACAAACCTCCTATCTTATGCATTAGAATAATTATTATATTAGAGGAAACATGCAGCTTAGAGTTTGTGATTGTGTGAGTGATTTAATCAGATAACTTAGACTGAGGGACCATACGATAGAGTATTCTCAAACTTAATCCTAATAAAAAAAATTACATTATCGAAATACCTATTTGACTTCATTAAGAAAATAAATATACACATGGGTAAATGTTACAAATGATATGTGTTATAAAACATTGAATATATTTAACTCACAGCTTTCCAACAGCTTTTTCAATTTCTCCGACGACGCAGTGGGCAGCTGATAGTATGTACCGATGATTGATCAGCACTCCGCCGCATTGATATGTCAGTGGTCCATTGTTGCCTAGAAATTTATTAAATTATAAAATATAATAAAGGAGAGTTTGTTTTATATACTATAAGTACGCTCATTTGATTCATGCTAGATGAATAGGAATTGGCCTCATAACTCCACAGGGTTATGAATTCCTACAGAAGGAAATTGCCTTTAAGCAAGGGCTCTGTTGTTCGAAATGATGTGTCAAACTACACAGCGTTGCGGGGTCGTCTTAGGATGCCAATGTCCATCGATTCTTTAAACTATAACAAGCTTATTTACTACTGCTTAGCTCAAATCATTCGTGAAAGAAAACACTACATGTTTAGATCAACTGGATTGTCGTGTTGTTTTTGGAGAGTGAAGTAAACCAAACCTGATACAATTTAATGAGTTCAATAACAGTATTGATGATATAAAAATATATTTCGTAACTTATCTTTTCTGAAAAACTGTAAAATATTTGTCAAAAGATTTTGGTGACTTTAAATTTTGAAAGTTACCTAGTATCGAATACAATCGCAGACTTTTGCAACGTGAATAACATGGGCGCCATATTTCATATATTCCTTACCTTATCCTTCATCATTAGGAAAAACTAGATTATGGAGTTCCTGAGCTCACTTTCCAATATACTACACGAAGTTGAAGAGAACTTTGTATAATTATATGCAGTAAAAAAAATAACTGGCATATACGGTGCTGTGCAGTTTATTATTATGCCAGTGATGTCACCAATGATCCTACGTTGATAACAGCTTCAAGTCGTGGGGGTGAAATATACTAAGTATTAAATATCTTACGTGGGCGGTATCCTATCAGTGCCATCCAGGGGAACTCATCAAGCTCTGTGAACTGCCCGCCATATATACGGTCTGCACCAGTTTCTTTACCGCACACGTCTCGTGACTCGGGATAGCCATCTTCCTCATATATAGGATCTTCACCTTCGATAGGTCTGGCACTAGTTGAGGGCCGTTTTGTCTGGGAAAAACGAACAACTATGATTAATCGCGCTACCGAAAATGTATCATTGTATTTGATTTTTGCTTGACTGATAAATCTGTCGAATGTAATACCTTACCTACCTACACAAGTTATTAAAACCTATTAAGTAACAAAATATCTAGAAGTTATTTATTGTTAGATCTTATGTTTACATCTTATGTTTTCTTCATAAAGAATTACCTACAGTCTCTTTGGTTAGTCGTTGGGTAGCAGATCATAAGATCCTAAGGTGGCAAAAGGATATGAAATAATTAGACTTTCTCTAAACTACGAGTAACAGTATTAACACCGATATAAAAATTTAGCTTTTATCTACCTCGCTTAGAAGGCAAATTAAGCAATCATTAGGATCTCTTTCTATCTGGAAAATCTATAATACTTTATACTCGATTAACTTGAAATTTAGTTTGGTTACCTACTTATGTGATAACGAGATCTACGCGGAGTATAGTTAGTTAATTAAAATCAAATGTTTTTCTTACTGTTGTTTGTTGTCCACCAGGTGAGGGCGATGGGATGGGACCGCAGCACACCCTCGGTATGTACCCTTCGAAACCACATTGCGATAGCCTGAGGAAGTTGATCACACTGTTTGGTAGAGGCCTTTGTTCAAAAGCGTTGAGCAGCGGCGGGCAGTCGTATATTGAAACGCAGTTGCTATGACGTCCCTGGGGAGTTGTACACGACTCTGAAACTATCAAAATTAAAATTTAATCAATGTTTTCAGAGAGCCTAATGTGATTCTGTTACCGAGTCGGTGCGTAAAAACGTAACGCAAAATATGGAATTGAGCAGCGCCATCTAGTTACAGAGAGAGTAAATGCTTTTTTTTTCTATATAATTTGACGTTACGAGTGGTTACATTTTTACGCAGTCGCTCGGTGAAAACCTAGCATTTGTCCGACTGAACGCGAATTACTATCCTAGGATCGCAGCTGGACTAATTGAGATTTTCTTATTTGGTCCGGGTCTGACAAGTGAGAGGTCTTGGCCCCTGACTATTTACCACCACCCACAAAGACGAATACGATTATTGGTTAAAAATGCCTCCACGAATCATTTTGTTTTCTGTTTGAAGAGTATGATCCAGTTTAACGCATATTCCCTTAAGTTAGTAGACGTAGGCTGTGCATTACAATTCAAATTCAAAATAGTTTTTACTAACACTAACTAACTTTTTTTTTTCACAACAAACATTTCCCTATCGGTGTCTGTTTCCCTTATGAATACCGAAAAATCACGCAATCACTGATACAAATATAGCACTATGGCCCTATTTTTTAAATTGAAGCGCTACATAAACAGGATTGTTTGTTTTCAGCGTGCAAGTTTATGATGATTTAACCAATAGTTTATAATTAACTTCAAGTGGACAGCTAGCTAGTTAAAATAATACAAAAAAGGAGATGGCCCACCTCCCATACATTGTTTGCCCTAGTAAAAAAAAAGGTTATGCGTCTCAACGAAACTTTTATTTTTGGATTGGTAATCCTATCTAATAAATAAATCATTTGGCCCTAGATAGAGGGGTTTTTGCATAATCACTACCACAACATCTTACTAAAGTACCCGCCTAAAAGGATGTTTTAGTTAAAAATATTGTTACAGGTAATTTAACGAACACAAAGTGAAATAATTCTTTTGTTATGTCATACTTAGTGCTATCTTAACTACCTACATTAACTACCAAACAACAAATGTTATGAAGAAAAATCATTTCTTTATACATTTTGTATGCAATTTTCGACATCAACGTTTATTACTTATTCACGGGTCAACGGGTAAACAAATCTGGACAGAATTTGAAAATGAAATAGATAATAGTCTGGCACAGCACATAGACTACTTTTAATCCCAAAGGAACGGCATCTGTGCGGATTAATCAATAATAGGAAATAAAAACAACTACTTTATTTAAAAACCCCGCTAGTTCCAACGTTTCAATTTATATATTTAAAAATTATTAAGCTATTTTATTACGTTCATTTTGTTAGGTCTCTTGGTGTCTTTCATATAAAACCACCCTAGGGCAGTTTTGGACATGTCCTTTAGCGTTATACAAGTACGAGTATAAGTACTTCCTATGTTTTATTTATAGGTACAACAGGTATTGCTCAAAAAACCCTTACCCAAATTTTTTCAAAAAAATTACGTTTTGAGTTCAATCAAAACATTTGAAAATTTTTTACCTAGATTTTCACCAAAGTACTATTTTTACAAATAGATACGTTTGTTAAGTAGAAATGAGACATGATTCTAATAGAATTATTGTGTTTTAGTTTTTAATTATAATTTTACTAGGATGCAACTAATACTGTTTAAGCGTCCGCTGGTAATAATTATATTATTCGACTTACTATAATATTATGAAGGCGAAAGTTTGTATGGATGGATAGACGCAAAAGGGAAGGAGGGAGGCCATTACCAGGTGGAAAGACGATTTAACTGCATTTGAAGGCCTTTACCCAGCAGTGAGATGAACTTTAACTTAATATACCTAATATAATATAAGTCCATGTAAGATAGTTTGTAATCGGGCTTAAATAAATACATAAATATTATCAAAATCGAAACAAAATATAAAGAATTATCATTAACATACGAAAGAACTTTAATCGTATATGGATTGTTTGATCATTCTAATACCCAGTCGTCAAAAATTATGTTACTTAATAGTTGTATAAAAAACATGTATAAAAATATTAATAATCCAGTACAACAAACTTCTGGTTATGCATAAGGAAAATACAAGAAAATATTCATCGAGCAACACGACGTTGCTTTTTTTAATACTCCAAGGTCTTTTATTAGTTATTATCTTAAACTGTTAGTTTAATGATTGATATTCGGTTTTTTTAGTTTATTTACAATTTGGATTTTACGTCTCTTACAAAATTCGCAACGAGTTACAGATTAAAAATAAGAGGTATTGTTAAAAGAAGATATGGGTTTTTTTATTAAAGAAGTGTTAAAATCAGAATTAAGTCAAACCATATTATAAGTATATATGTAAATCCTTAAGTGCTTGGTTAGAATTAAATAATTATAGTATAGTAACACTCCAGATAGCCATCTTAAATAATAATCTTAATAATAAGGTATTTTTTCTTGTTCTTAATGTAATTTTTAATGATTTAGCACTATTTAAACACATGTTGTATTAAAATAATAAATTTCATACATGTGCATTATATTATATTAGTATTATTTTATGTATTTATACGTATTTGTGTATGCTGCATAATCAATCCTCGTATTAGCAGAGAGCTGTTTCCTGTTTTTATCAGTCTTCAATAAAGGTTATCAATACAGTTCAAATTGTATTTTGTTGTGAAATGGCTAATACCCATATTTATCGATAAGTATGTCTTTATTAAATCTATAAATTCAAAAAGTTGTATATGCATGTACTAATTCTAGACTTGAAACTCCATTGGAGGTATTTACTTTTAAATTAATTTATGCACTAGTCATAGAATTGTCATAATTATGCGTCTTGTTTTTGTAATTCGTACCTATATATGTAATTTTTAGTTTAACCAAATGATTCTTTCTTTCTTTCTTCTTTGATAACATTCTATTTCATAATTCCAAATGTTGTGTTGAAAATGTAAGCCTACTTGAATTAAACGAATTTGAAGTTCTAGGATATGACTACTTAGTAATGAATAACAAAAAAATACTTAAAAATCATCACTATATTTTTTCTTCACACACTTATATTGTAACGAGTATTTGATCTCATAAACTTTCACATTCAACTGAGTTTAATTTAACTTAACTTTACATCATGTCAATGTAGGTAGGTACCGACCAGACAGGACCACGTCTGTCAAATCCGCAAGTCAACATAAACAAAACAAAAAATACATACATGCACTTCCCCACAGCATCCCCAAACACATCAACAATGTAACACACTTCATTTCCACTATTTCCTATATCACTTGTTGTGACTATAACAATGTTCTACTAGCACTATCAAACATTGGGCATCACTAACGACTAGATGCTAAAACCGCGTTCACTACACTTGTCCGTCCGCTTTGCTATACTGGATCTTAAAGGTCAACTAAAGTATATTTATACGTATATAGATAGCATGATCTGTACCGTTCGCATGTAAATAAAAGCCTATAGAAAATAATCTCAGTATAATGTGCTAAGCTTGTCAAAAAGTCCATTGCTTTATATTAGACACATTTAAACGCAAAAATATATTTATTTCATAAATTAAATTCTCATAATATTATGTTAGCTAAATAAAAAACTTAGATTCGAAATGCTGATAAAATAAAATAAATTAAATTTCGGGACACGTAATGTAAGTATATTTTGAAATAGGTACCTAATGATACCTATTTCATGAAGTAAACATAATATTGTGCATTTTGTAACTTTATTGACGACATTTTTAGGCATTTTTATACTGTATTCTGGAATAAGATAATTAATTATTACTTGTATTGCAATATTAATAAATAACTATTCACACACATATTTTAAACAATTTTGTTTTGTTAACTTTTTTTACAACTTATTTGCGGACCGTACATTAAATAGCTCGCGATGATCGTATGCGTCATCTGTGGATTTACCAGTTTCTGTTATGCCCATACTTAATTATTACTTGAATTTTCCTTTATCTGTTCGTAGTCGAGACTCGAGCAATTTTATTTCCAAATGAAATACAAGGCATCAACTAACTAGTAGATAACCCATGGACTTCTTTGTCTAACATTTAATGTTTCATTGTAATTTTAATTTTGTATAAGATATACTTTTTAATGTGTTAATAGTTGCTGTAGTTTGACGACCTCTCGAGGCTATTACGTATGCGTTACAATAACTCGTATGGAGCTCACTGTTTTATATGAGTTGCTTACAAATGCGTTGAATCTTCACTTAGTATAAAACAAAGTCACTTCCCACTGTCTGTACGATTCAATGTTTTGAACTATGGAACGGACTTTAAAGCAAACAAAATTAGAGGATCTCCATGGAGGGATTAAATTTAATAAGAGTTCAATTCAATTTTAGAGTTTCCAGGAATGCGAAGTCGCGGGCGTTCACATGAGTTTTTTTTAATTTATAAAGGTGCTTGCGCTTGACTATCTTAGTCGTCATTAACAGCGAAATACTATCGCCATGTTTATTACCTACTTCCGCAAAGCAGCAGCAATTTAGGTTATAGGTGCAGGTGAAATTACAGGTCTAGAAGTATTTACTCTTAACGACTGTGGCTTTGATCACGAGGCCCTGGGGCTGAATTGTGCATTTTCTTCTAAGAAAGTAGGTGGTGTTACCCCCCCGTGCCACGAAGAGCACGTTAAGTTGTCGATCCCATCATCAGGTAACGTTAACAGCTCGTTATACGTTTAACAGTATCACCATAAGCCCGCCAACTCGCATTCGAGCATCATAAACTTCATATCCCATCTCCTATAAGGAGGGAAGCCTGGCGCTGTAGTGGGCCGTTAATAGGCTAATAATGACGATGATTAATGACAAGAAGAAAGGCCTGTCCTGCTTTGCCTCATGTTATCGTGCGCATGTCAGCGCATTGTGTATTACCCAAAAAGTGATGCTTTGGTATAGGCACTGGTTTTCAACTTATCTTCAGTAGCTCATACTTTTATACTAAGGATAACTTAAAAAGAAACACGATACTGTACCATCTTGAAAGGGTTCATTTAAGCAGTCCAGACCGCTGACAGATTTCTAATCAAAATGTTTTTTTTATTCACAAGTTAGGCCTTGATTGTAATCACATTGATGATATCTAAGATGTAAACGAGCGAACTTGTTAGGAGAAAGAAATCTTCATCCCTTTCGGTTTCTACACGACGTTGTACCGGAACGCTAAATTGCTTCTGTACGTGTTTTGGCGGCAGGGCAGGCAGGCAGCCTCATCAATCAGATCAGAACACTAAATAAAAAAATTTAAAATTGGATTTATATCTTGAACTATAGAGTATTATCCAAGCGAGTCATTTGTGAGCATATCACCATAACAAAACGAACTATAGTGATCGATTTACACAATAATAATTTATTCATACCTACTAGAAACAGAGCAAGATATATGGACTAATTGATCGGGCAAACGCCAATCTTGTAGGTACCTACATATTATAATTGTCTGATCAGGTCTAAAGCCCGCACGTTTCAAGTCTTACGACACTAGTATACCATACCTAATTATACAATAACTAGAAGATATCACGTGACATCAATTTAACATAGACTTGTCCTTAAGCAATTAAGTCGATAGACTCTGACGTACCTATTTGCAGTACATCTTTCTGTACTAATATCATAAAACTTAAGAGTGTGTTTGAACGCACTAAAGTCAGGAACTAATGGTTCGAATTGAAAAATTGTTTTTGTGTTGGATGGTCTATTTATTGAGGAAGGTTTTCGGCTATATAACATTACGCTGCTACCAATAAGAATCAATAGAAAATGTGGAAAAAACAGTGAAAATTATTAATCTTTGAGGGCTAATAAAATAAGTCAAAAGGATTAACTTAGGCTATTTTGACGACCTCCATGGCGCAGTGGTATGCGCGGTGGATTTATAAGACGGGTTCGATTCCCGGCGGGGCAGATTGAGATTTTTCTTAATTTGTCTTAGTCTGGCTGGTGGAAGGCTTTCGCCGTGACTAGTTACCACCCTTTTTAGATTTAGCGTTCCGGTACGATGTCGTGTAGAAACCGAAAGGGGTGTAGATTTTCGTCCCACTTCTAGAAAGTTAGCCCGCTTCCATCTTAGACTACATCATCACTTAAAATCAGGTGTGATAGCAGTCAAGGGTCAACTTGTCAATAAAAAAAAAATATTTTCTTAATCTTGTTTATTATTCCACTCGGATGAAGTCGCTGTTATCCGCTAGTTTATTAAATACTTACGTAAAACTAAATACGCAAAAAGTATATTATAGTAATACATGGATTTGTAGTTAGTATTAGGAACTACTAGTAAGAGGAAATTCTAATATCAAAATTCTATAGAATTGGTTAGATTTATATATTATGTCATTAATATTATCATTCATCGTCATACACGACAAAACAGTATGCCTATGACGTCTTATTTACTGATTTAGTGTTATATTTGAAATTTTATAATAATTATAATACATGATACATCATGACGTCCACGTGATGACAAAATAGTTATGGTGTTCCCGATATGACCAAATCGAAAATAAAATCTTTTATCATTTTAAGTTTAGTTTTGGTATTACTTCTTGACGTTGTTCATTAAGAAGCTCCCTATATTCGATTTTAAAGAAGAATGCGATGAATTAGACTTATATAATTGACGATTCATAAAAATTTCAAAGATTTTATTTAATTAAGATATTTTGCCGATTAGGTAAAAGTATATTCCTTAATCGGTTTTTGATTTAAAAGTGTATTCTCTCAGATAATCACTATTAGATGTTAATAATAGTGATGGGGGCTAATGGTTTACCGTGCTCTCAAAGGCACGGGAGTGTAACATCAATAACTTCTTTAAATTTTAATTATTTTTTTTAGAAAAATGATTAGGTACTCAGAATGGAACGGAGGTCCTGGGTTCGATTCCCGGGGGAATTCCCGGATTCCTACTCCTAACAAGTTAGCCCGCTTCCATCTTAGATTGCATCATCACTTAATATAAGGTGTGATAGCAGTCAAGAGCCAACTTATAGTTAATAAAAAAAAAAAATTTTTTACACATTTTTATACTTTGTCGCGACCCCGAGGATTCGAACCCTTGAACGATACCACATAGGGCATAAGCTAACTATTAGTACACTCCACTAGTGTTAGAATGTACAATATTATCAAACCTCGTATTTCACTCAATACAATGCGTCGTCACGCACATTTTTTATCGGAAAAAGGTAAATCAGCAGGTCGCCAGTTCGCTAATCGTCCCAGTGCCCAATCAAGCAATTCGCAAGGAAGTAGGACGCAATTTCCCTCGCAATTCGCTTAAGAATTAACCTCATTCGCTTTCGTGTCTCGTCTACTAATTGTGTTCGTCCCCCTAATTTTGAGACGTCATTTGATTATGCACTCGTTATGGGTGAAAATAGTATTGCTGACAAATAATAGGTATCCACCGTTTGCTATAAGAGGAATACGTGATTTATTTTTTGGAATTCTAATCAATAATTCAATGTTTTCCCCCTCAAAGTTTCCAGTCTTGTTCCATCAATCTATTTATTTTTTTGTAATAATATACCTAAAAATTGTTTTCTTTATAATACATTAGAAAAAATTAAAATATACCTAAGGATGTGTGAGACAAATTTGTACATGTACATGGATATGTGAGTACATAATTTGGAGCAGGATAATTTTGTTTCATTAAAATCGTGAACTTAGTTAGGTACCAAAAAATTTTATGACAAAACTAAACAATTGTAATTATACCACTATTGTCTTTTTCTAAGTACTTCTCATGATCCGATATCGAAATTAGAAATATGAATTCAATTAATACGTAAATGCTTGAATAACAATCAGACTGTTCTGTACGAAATCGTAATATTGTAAGTAAAGCACGTATTCAATCGAACGCTCGGACGAAGAGAGTCTTGAAGTGTGCTAGCTATACTTATTTTATAACCATACGATAAAAACTTTGCCCTAAAAATTCTCGAGGAAAATTGTAGTCAGTTAACTTAGTTGTGGTAAAAGGGATTTAAATTATAACGAATGTGTCATAAATAATAGCTCAGTAAAATTATTCTCAGTAACAGGTTAATCCATTAAACATATTTGTACGTCAACGTTTACGATGGAATCCAATTGGATAAAGAAAAATACCGCTGTTAACAATAATTATGAATTAAAATAGATTGCACCTGAAGCAAGAAAATGTTTGTACCTTGTAAAGAGTAACGTTTTAAGACTTTTAAGATATTTTTCTACATATACGGGTCTATATAATAGGTACAAGTATAATATTTAGTTGTTTAGTACTGACAAAACTCGATATGGATCTTAACGCTTATAAATCAATGTCAAAATGTTAATACTATTTTAAGTAGCAGAGCGGTATTTTTAAAAACATTTATCAGATTATGACATAAATTAGGTACTCAAGTAATACTTTGACGAAATAGTGGTTAAAGCATAAACAAGGCAGTGAAAAAGCACTCATATAAGTTTACCAAGGTCCTACGGCGCAATTTACGAACACTTTCAGAATAATCTCCACGCGGGGATGTCATGATAAATTGGCGATCAGAGCTCTAGAGAGGTTGTGGCCTCTCCGACTGTCTCGAAAGGTTACTTAAATAATTCCAGAGAAGAAAGAGCCCCGATAGGGTTTTCTTAACAAGACGCTTTGACATGAGAGGTAACCTTTTGATGAAACTTGTTACTTATTTATTTGAATCTTGCAGCCAAAGGATTGCTGTTTCTAAGAAAAAGGTAAAATATGTCCATACTTCTTACCCCTTTAGCAGTAAATCTATGCTTGATACAAGATGCAACATCATAATATTACTTATCAACTTTATAAGTCGCTAGTTATTCTTCAGTTAAGTCGTATCAAGAATATTAGTTATTGTATCTGCATTTAATAGCACCAGAATGTGGAATATGTTATTTTTAGACAATTACGAGCATATAAATGCAACCAATTTTAGGTACCTACTTATATCAATAATATTAATATTACCTAATCCTACTAAAGGCGACTATTAAAATCGTTTTCCTGTTTTAAGTAAGTTTCGATTTCCGATAAACTATTCCGATATAATAATGTTTTCTTTTAATATTATTTATTATAGGTGTGTTAATAATCTCAACAATTTTCCGTGACGATGTTTTCGAACATACCTATTTATTTCTAAAGGTCATGACATCACTTAATTGACCTCAAAGATTTATCAGCGTAAAATACCTACACGAATATATATATACTATATATAATAACTTTTTACTGGCCGACATTATGGTCTGCTTTTTAATTAGTGTGAAGATCGATTTGCAATAGTATGCGCACTCGCATATCTTCACACTGATTAAGAAACAGAGCAAACTAACTATCAGCCGACAAAACGTCTGTAGTCTGCGGCGCGGGCCTCTATTAGTTACTAGTTCGTCCAGAATTTTGACACAATTTGAAATATAGCATAGAATAATAAACATTACCGAGACTGACTACTGTTATTGTCTAAGGGTGCGAGTTTGTAGCCGAATGCAGACAACATGTCGCATCTTCCATGATGAGCTACACGTCTTTTCCATATAAATAAACATGAACCAGAAGTGGCGCTGCGACACGTCGCCTGCAGTAATAGACGCCTGTTTCATTATCAATATCAATATCACTACATATTATAAAACAAAACTCCCCGCCGCGTCTGTCCTTCTGCCTGTTAACGGTAATCGCAAAGACTATTGAACGAATTTTCTTGCAGTTTTCACAAATAGATAGAGTGATTCCTGATAGTTTGCTAAGTTTTTGTATAAATTGACTCAACTATGACGACAATGGACCGCCACCGCCAGTTGCCGCGTCCATTGAAAACGCTGCGTAATCTACGAGTATTTGAGGTAAAATAGAACAATGCATGGAAGGATTATTCCTCTGTTTAAGGACTAAAAAACGCCCCGCAACAGCATATATCTATCTTTTAAGTATAGTTCGCTATACTCATTCTTTCTTCAAAAAGAGGTGAAGACTTTTCTGTTTTTTTGGTGTTATTAGCTGTTTGCAATACACTGAATATTAATTGTAGGTATTTCACTTACCTTAGTTAAAATAGACGTGCCCTATTTCTATCGAGGGTTCCTGTTTACGTACCAAGGAATATATGTACGTAGGAGGAGTAGAGGACGAAAAGCATCGAAATTAGTCCATTAGTGGTGGAGTAGAGTAGAGCTATTAGAGCTAGTGGTGGACGCTGTATGACCGCAAAGTTTTGAAAATGCTTATTGAAAAGTTTGTATGCTTAAATAACACGTAAAGCGGTAGGGATCATGGGATAAGGTTGAAATATCGCAGCGATCTTGAAGCTAAGCGTCCTCCGAAGTGTCAAGACGTTATCGATGGCCCCTAAATAATATTTATGCTAGCCAGCTCCACTAGGGTCCACTGTGGTATCACTCCGAGCAGGACAGTCCTGGCGCCTTTAAAACTACAAATTAATACCCTAATAAACGATTTTCACCTGACATCTCAACACATTTCAAACGGTGTCAATGTATTTATGTGATATCTATAAATGGTCTATCAGAAGCACAGTCTGTGAATGTATTAAAAGGCAGGTCAAATAATATACACCTTATACTTACATCGTAGCTATACAATATAACACAATGTCACATCTAGTGTTCCAGAAAAATGTGCCAAATCTCACAAAAATTGAATAATTATGAGAACAAACGGTTTGAGAAAATGTTAACTGTTTTAAGCTTTGTAGTTAAAGAACAATAGTTATGATTAAAATAAATAGTTATAACAAGCGTTCTACAAAATATTATAGTCCCGTTATTCTTTCTAGTTTTCCAAAACGTAATTCTTATGGTCACCCTAACCGAATGGCCAAAGCTATTTACACTAGCATCAATCCTTGATTTATGACTCCAAATATTATTTTTCATTGCTAAATATTAAATGCGATCTTTTGTGATATAATATTTGCAAGCCTCGTGTAGGTAAGTACATGGGACACATTAGAAAAATAACCATTTTACTTCTTAATCGACGAAATAACGGAGGATCAATCAATTTGATCAATTTCACTTCACGTTAATGTACCACATTGATGATGGAAGCATGATTAGAATTTTGTTTTTTTTTTTAATGTGGTCAATAATTGACAAAGGTACGAATAAATAATTGCAGCACTCTGTAG
Organism: Mycalesis mineus; assembly: GCA_034621355.1. Lineage (NCBI taxonomy): Eukaryota > Metazoa > Arthropoda > Insecta > Lepidoptera > Nymphalidae > Mycalesis > Mycalesis mineus. The sequence continues at coordinate 6,355,438 of CM067889.1, read as the reverse complement.
TAACTTCTTTATGCTGCCACATAAAAGTAACAAACAGAGACACCAATTTTCACCTGTGTGTTAGTTATTATTGCGTATGTAGCTTGCCTTAGTTTTTACATATTATTAAGTAGGTATCGTTCTTCTCACGAAAACATACATAAAATAGCGTTTTTGTATCAGTAACCAAAAGAAAAACAATAACAGCTCACAAACTACGTATAAAGTCGTAATTACAAAACCCACGCTTTAATGAGAATAGTTTGAATAAGACCGTTAAAAGGTTTTTTCGTAATCTAACGCCAGAGATATAAACATTTTTACTTTTTGTGTCAGACAGGATACAAGAAAATGTTTGAAACTGAATGAAAGCTCTTAGAATTGTTTTCGCTGTGTTTTGTGTGTAGTGATCCGATCCAGGATTTGAATTCAGTATTTAATAATCTGTAAAACTGTAGAGGTTAGCCAATGAGGGCTTAACCTGGCTCACTGGCTAACCTCTACAGTTATTTCGTCATTGTGGAACCTAAACATCCATCGGATCTTTGAACAATGTACCTAGCCCAATGACTTTCTACAAACGGGCTATTAAAATTATACTCCTCTACTACAATGCTGCCTCGCAGTCCATTGTTTTTTTATGACGTTGTTTCACCAGTGTGTTAGAGTTCTAGGCTATGAAATACTGAAAAAAAAGAATCTATTTTTCAGACAAATTATCCCAAAGTCGGAGCGTTGATGGCTTTTCACCCACTGCCTCGCATGGGAAGCATTGAAAGCTACAACTGATCCCGTTCTTACCTCTAGCCATGTCAAAATAGGCTGATAATGATAATAAACCACTCTCATGTTTAAAGCTTAGCCCAGTAGTGGATCGTTACAGTAAGCTCATTCTGATGTATTGATGATTAAATTTTAATAACCGTCCCGCTCTTCTATTTTAGGGCTGGTCTAGTAGTAGGCCGTGAAATAAATGAAATAGACAGGTATATTATTTATTTCACGTATAATTTTAGGTATCACATTTTAAGTATCATAGTATTGATGATAATAAGCCGCACTTCTGTTTCAAATCTCTCTGTAGTTGGGCCTATATTGATACAAATGGCAATCGTCGTCGGATCCAACGGCTCGATAAATCAAGGGCAGGGAGATACATTAATTCGGACTCTTGTTTGTTGTCCGCGGTAACTAACGACCTCGATTTCTGATCATTTTCTTTATCTAATGTTCTACATGCCTACTATTAGTCACTGATGTGTAATCCATACCTGCGGAAATGCATTGCCTACCCTCAGAACTATTATGCTATAAAACCGAATTCGAAAAGGTTCTATCCAAAATGAGATGCATTTTATCTTTAAGGGAAAGTTTTTTTTATTGAATAAACGATTACATATTATTTTCTAACTGTGTCGCTAGTTAAATATGTAACGTCGGATCACAATGTCCTGGGTTCTGGTATTGACCCAAGCTATGAACGACTGAGCTTTCCTTTCTTCTAAAAATATTAGCAGTAAAGAAGTTATTAAGTATAAGCTTCGTGGAGCACGGCCGTTTGACTTCGATAACCAGACAGAATGACTTTCCCATTTGTAATATTAGTATAAATTTATGCAATACTTCGTATCATGATATTAATGTCGGGGAATGCCTACGTTGATACAAATAGCAGGCACGCGTAAATTAAATAGCGCTATAAATCCACGTAGGAAAATACGTTTATTCATAGTGTTGTCGAATGGATAGGCACTCTTTCAAACGACATCGATTACTGGCGTTTTCTCAGTCAGGTTGAAGTAGCTTTCTGTACAAATGTAAGTTGATAAATAATGATGATGATTATAAAATGAGCACATTTCAATGGGCCACCAAAAGATTAGAATTAGATTAGATTTAAGCACCAAAGTATTTCGTGCTTAAAACTACTATTGTCCTACATGACGGTCTTAAGGTGACAATATATGACTCTAAGGAATATTTCTAATGTTAATTAGACCGACAGCGTAACGTGATCTCCGAGGCACGGGGTGTAAAACATCATCACCGTTTCCCATCTTAGCTTAAAAGTCACCTTTGATTGCGATCGGTGGTGATGATCAATTATAGAAAACATTTTGAATCAAATATATTTTTAGCGCCTTCATGACTTTTTGGGAATTTCCGAAATTTAAACTTTTAACTTGTTTCGACATCAAATTCAAGTTCATATTTTTCATGTAGGCTTACTTTAGTAAGCGAACACTTTGAAACGTCATTTTGTAGTGAATCTACCACCGGCTCAGAAGGCAAACAATATTGTAAATTAAAATATAGGTACTTGTATTAATACAACAAAGACATTTTATCTTTTTGTCGTAGTGTACCTAGCATAGTTAATAATAAAACGTATTTTACCGATTTTGTGTCAACATTTGCAGTTCAAATTTTCATTTCCAACCAAGTTTCGCGACGGAAATAGAAATCATTATTTAATGTCAATGTTTAACTGGGTTCTCCCCGCAAATGGGCCGGTAATGATCGCCTCCGATTCGACCGGACCAATATCGGAGCAAATTAACTCACTTCTTTATTCGTGTCAATTTATTTCAAACGTATTTTATTTATTGAAGCAATTACTTAAAGAAAACTCTATAGCTAAATTGAACACCTAGTAAATAAATGGTTATTTTAAGCTGAATTCGTTTTTTTTTTTAATAATAATAATTAAGGGAGCAAGCAGTTATTTAAGTCGCATCCATTACGGGGTAACGGATGTGATGTTAAATAATAAACAACACAAAATGCAAAGTGCATGTATATAACAAGTTAGTTCAAACATTACGTTGCTTCTGCCTTTTAACATAAAGCATAGATATTACCTTTTGGTGTACAGAAAGCCTCGTGTGCCTGTAATTTCAGGGCCTATCATATCTACTCTTTAGACCATAATCCAACAATGCTGCTTGGAAGCAGAAATAAATATTGCAGTAGTGCTTCTCAGAAAGAGCAATTTCACCAAAGAGTTTATAACTTCTTTCCCTTCCCTTCTGAGGCGTAGGCGAATGTTTCTGAATCAAATTCAGGACACGGCCATATTCAAATATGGCCAGGTCAAGAGTACTCTAAACTGACGAACTTGTATGAAAGGAATAGTGAGAGTGGAAAAGCTAAAGAAGTAAGTAAGTAAAGAAGTCTCTGCCTGCCTCTATGGGAAAGAGGTGTGATGTTATGTATGTATGTTTAAACTAAACAGCTGTTTATCTACTAAATGGTAAACTGTGTACATATTGTATTTATTTATAATATTTTTTTATTGGATAAGATCTCCATCTGATGTTGAATGACATTGCAATCTAAGTAATGCGTAGCAGTGAGCAAATCTGGGTGTGGTATAAGTTGAATAAACTTGACTCCTCCCAAGTTAAGCTCTTTAATACTGCAACGTCACTTAACATCAGATGTGATCACACTCAATCGCTAACTTATATTAAAAATACGAATACAAGCATGATTGTTTGCGACAGCGGCGTGAATTTATTATTATTTCGATACTCCAAATTCATCAACAAATCTCTAAGTGATTTTCCTGTAAACAATATTTCTGACGTCAGTAGACTAGAAAATACTGTTTTCCTTAAGCCGTAATGAGATTAGAACCTACTTTTAAAATATCGTCTCTTTATCAGTCAAACCGCCATGTATAAACTCTAGTTATAACCATATAGGTAGTTCTCAAACATTTTTGCTTGCTACTTATTACATTTGATTAGTAGTTTCCACAACGTAAATGATAGGTATATATGTTATGTGAAATAAAAAGGGAAAGGGTATCTCAAGTTGTAAAAAACATAGATAAACTTTAAAATATCACTGTAGACTAGCTTTTTTTGTAAAGACAGAAGACCCAAGAATTTTCTTTATGAAGAAAAAAGTGGTGGCCTACTCGTATTATTCCATGATAAAAAAAGACAATAGAAATGAAAATTTAAAGCGTTTAGAAGTGATGATCAGATAGAATTTATGAATTGGAATAGGTAATAGCTAAGTACACTCGCCGAAATATTTATGTCGTACGTACGGAAAATATAGTTATATTCTACCATTGGTAGAATACAGTTCAGTCTATTAACGGCACAACATGGCCAGGCCTCCATTGTTACAGGAGAGGTTATGTGGACTTATACTTACTTATCCACCACGTTGGTCCAATGTAGGCTATGCTTAGGCCTGTGTGCACCAAGATTTCGGTTATCATAACCAACGGTTAACATAACTTTACTATAAATTTACTATTTATAATAAACGCGTACGCCGGTTAAGGACGTGAACCGGGCGGTTATCTTAACCGAGCTTACGTCCTTAACCGGTGTACGGGTTGTCATGAACAGTAAATTTTACGTTTAGCTTATGTTAACCGTTGGTTATGATAACCGAAATCTTGGTGCACACAAGCCTTAAAGTGATAATGTTTAATTATTTAACGATCACCATTACATGTTGATGACAGTGAACGCGACACGCGGATTAACGTGCTCTCGTGTGTAAAATCACCTAATTCCTTTCTCCAGGCTTCGTTTTTTTACAAAAAAAAAGATAGAAAATCTTAATAGATAAGTATGTCCCGTTGCCCGCCCTAGGATTTGAACCTAGGACCTCATAATCTAGAGCCAAATAAACTTTTATTCGTAGAATAGAATATGCCTCAAACGCATACAGCCTGCAGAAAGTAAAATTAATATTGTATAGAGAGTTTATTTAATATCATGCGACTGGAGGACATCAAACAGCGCATCTGAGAGGAAATTGAAGTTTGATAGCTATTTGATGCAAACATAAATCTCTGGATCTGTTTATGGACGTTTTTATTTTTTATTTAAATTCTCCTAGTAAAAACAAATGAAAAGGTAACCAGTTTATTGCTTATCTTATTCTCGAACGATGTTTGTTTATAAATAAAAAGTGTGATACTCTCTATCTATTCGTATCTGTCTCTTTTGTCTAATAAATAGAGAGATAGATACGCATTTGAAACTTATTGTCTAGTTAAATAAAAACATAGTTACTGAATAGCACTATATCACATAAGAAAATCAGCAAGGAAACATCGGTGTGCCAAAATAGAACTCCATGATTGTAAATATTTTGAAAATGAACGCACCATGATAAAACGAACAAAAATTTTTCTTTGACGATTGTTTTAATAAATTACAAGTTAGCCCTTGCAATGACACCTGATGTTAAGTGATCATGCAATCTAAGATAAAAGCGGGCTAATTTGATAGGAATACGATAATATCCATACCCCTTTTTTTCTACACGACATCGTACAGGTATCCTAAATCGCTACCGAATACCGGTACCGGTAGGGTGGTGACTAGCCACGGCCGAGACCTCCCACCAGCCAAAATCCTCAAATCGATGTACTCGTTTAATTGTGATATACTAATAATGTTGAAGAACTACGAATTGAGCAACCGTTTTTACTGGAAATAGCAAAACTGTTGTTTTTCGCTAGCACTTCTACAAGTAACGTCTGCAGTAGTTCAATTCAGTGTTATAGAAATAGAAATAATAAGCCTATCGAATCATATTGTTGTCATTACAAAGCAAAATCATCCTCTACCCGAAGTTGCGAAACAAAGGAGACATTCCAATTACTCCAGACATCAGGTGCTGGGTCGACGACAATTAAAACGAGGTATTACATTTTAGGGACGTTTTGGTACCGTATCTTTACTTTATAGTGGCATAAAGAAAGCTGCCGCTGTAAACTCAACGTAAATCGCTTATACGAGCGTATGTGCTCTAGAAGACATAAAAGGGAATTAATAAGGCCATTCCGAGGAGCGGTTCGGCAGACGTATCAAACCTTATAGTTGAAGTAAAGCTCCAAAGATATATTAGTAATATTGAAAGTTATCGATTCTGGAATTGTCGTTCGATTTAACTCCTATACAAGATTTTGTGTTTATTGAATAAGGATTTTGTATGTGAAATAAAGTGATCCCTTTTGATTGTTTAGGTACCGACTCGTACTTATACGAGTACGGTCGCGTGTTTAAGCTTTCAATGTGATACATTTAATGCGCAGAACATCAGTTCTTAACCAATTATTATTATTCGCACTGAAAACCTAATGTAGAGTAATCATTTATTAGTTACCTTTAATTTTGACGAAAAAATAACATGCTAATATTATTTATCTTTTGAAAAGTAAAGTAAGTTTTCCAAAAAATAATTACCTAATTCATGAATTAAGATAATAAGGTAATTCAAGTAATTTTTCAATAATATCGATGATAAATAATCGAAATTTTATTTAAAAAACAGTAAACAAATTTCTTTAGTTGGTACTGACTGAAATAGATAGGATTTATTTAAAAATTTAAGCTGTCTTAGCTTCGGGAAAATATTGCCATGATTTAGTAATTCTCATTAAGTTAATGCTGCAGAAAATCGACTACCTCTGCGCAGTCGACGTAATAAATGAGTTGCCTGTCGTAAAAAATTGAACACCTACGCGATACTGTCTCATTGCCTGACAAAATGGACGGGCGTTCGAAACAACTGGTTATTTACAACTCGGCTTCACACTGGCAAAGTGTATTGTTCTGATTGTAAATTATAATTATTACAAAACTATTTCTTTTAGCAGTCAAGGGCCAACTTGTAATCTATAAAGATTACAAGTTGGCCCTCGACTGCTATCACACCTGATTGTAAGTGATGATGCAATCTAAGATGGAAGCGGGCAAACTTGTTAGGAGTAGAATGAAATTCCACACCCCCTTTCGGTTTCTAAACGACATCGTACCGGAACGCTAAATCGCTTGGCGGTACGTCTTTGTCGGTGGCCGCTTTGTTTACTAGCTACGGCGAAAGCCTCCCACCAGCCAGATCAAGACAAATTAGGAAAAATCTCAATCTGCCCTGCCGGGAATAGAATCCAGGACCTCCGTCTTATAAATCCAGCGCGCATACCACTGCGCCACGGAGGTTGTAATTTAAAAGAAGTTTTCGTATTTATTCGGTAAACCAAATTAGCCCAAAGGACTTCATTCAAGGCCTATACAAAAAATACCAAAATCTATCTATTTAAAAAGTAAATTCTCGTTTAACGTTTAAAATTCAATATCAGCGTAAGTAACAGTTTCACAGCATTGCTTTCATAGTAATAAATGTTTATTATAATAACAACTACAAATGGTTTATAAACAAAATTATCGGGAAAATTCATTGCTTTTCTTCACTTGTTAGGTATATTAAAAAATTATATGAATAATAACCCTCAATCAGAATACCTACTCAATTACTTTTTGCCTCTGGCCGACACTTTGAAAATTTGCTACATTTTGAATGACTTTTGTGTTTCTTGTTTAGTTTAGGAAATACTAATGGCCACCTTCTGACTACACCATCATTCTGCTTTAGAAATTTAGCTACCAGAAATTAACCCACAGATGTTTATAATGAGTAAGGAAAGGTAAGTGTTAACTACCTATTTTACTTTTTATTTATTTATGAAAGAAAGAAAATCAATTATTTGATTCACACAAACACGAGAAAAAATAAGTACAATATTTGATTCAAGCTAAAATTACTGAAAATTTCTTAGGAGAAAGAATAACTCAGGACTTCGAGATCCAAAGCCACACAATCTAACTCTTGGGCCAACAAGGGCTACACCAGCATACATATACCAATCACTTAAAAAAAAGGTTTTAATCCGGAAACGAGTTCTAAATACAACGAAAATTTAAAGGTGCAGTTTTATTGATACTATAAAAGTAAAAAAGCCCGACCCTACTTTCGACGCGTCAGTAAATTCGAACACTTAGATTTTGCTATCAAATACTCGGGGCACTCAAAAATCCATTTGAAAAATACACATTATAGCATACCTTAGTACCATAAGAGAATTGGCCATTTGGAAGGGGTGCGTTTATTTTAGTCCTTATTCGAATGGCTCCCTCCTGCTATTAAAATATAAGGTGGCATTACCATTCAAATGTGAGGTGGTGGCGTTTCTCAAACGTAGCTACTCCGTTACGGATGCCAGAATTGGCTACTACATCCAGATATGTTTTATTTCATTAATATAAGTGGCAATGGGCGGGGCACGTGGTTCGAACAGCTGATGGACGTTGGGGGCCGAAGGTGCTAGAATGGCGACCCCGCACTGGAAAGCGCAGTGTTGGTCGACCCCCACCAGGTGGACTGATGACATCAAACGGGTCGCAGGGAGCCGCTGGGCACATGCGGCTCAGGATCGTTGTGTTTGAAAGTCCCTAAAAAAGGCCTATGTCCAGCAGTGGATGTCCATTGGCTGATAATGATGATGATGATGTATGCAGGGGGCGATCAATCATTCTAGTTAGGTTTCTTTTTTAGAAAATGTATAATTTCTGAGCAAAGCTCGGTCAACCAGACAGTCCAGGCACTTACTATATAACAATGGAAAAATTGGCTACGAAGGTCGACTATTATGTTAGTTGACTTCTAAGTTCAATTTGAAATTAATCTAAGAATCCCTAGTCATTTAAACACTTAATCTCTTGGATCGAAAGACAACCCATGCTTAGCATAATAAAATACAAAAGTTCTACTACTACTTAAATAGTCTATAGCACGAATAAAAGCAAAATAAAATATTATTCATGGTACATTCTGAACAACATCAAAATAACGTGTTTCGTTATTTTGATGTTGTTCAGAAACTGGATATAGCTAACAACATACTTTGAAGAGGACTGAGATGTCGTCCCTAAATGGTGTCTACGTTTGTGATGCGCCTTAGAGTTACTGTCAGAATAAGGGTTAGCTATACGTATTGTAATGGCGACTTTACGTCTCATCTCGGCCGATATTAGCCATAAAGTAATGTTATGCCATTGTGCCGCAAACATTATCGTGATATAACTGCGGCGCGGTTAGTTTTAATCGTGCGTCGTAACAGTTTACAATCACAATAATAATTTAATCCTGGCTTAACTTGAGACGGAGATCAAAACTTGCTACCTACTAGACATGTGGATATTAGCGATTAAACATTTTTCAGCTTCAAAGCCCATAGATACTAACATAACTTTGTCCCTTACATTTTATTTCAGATGTAATAAGTAACAAGTCTGAAATAGGAATTTGCTCTATTGTCTGATATTCAAAAATTTCTTCTTCTATCAGTGCCCTCTCCTATTACTTTAATGGCTGCTACACGAAACAGTTACCTGGAGCTCATGTTAAGCTACTGACAAAATTTTTGAGCCAGGATATGCGTTTACGACCCTTAATCATGTCCTTGATAATAAGCTCGAGCATATCATATTTAGAGATTCGCATTGCATGACCAAGGTTTTCGAGCTTCCTTCTTTGTATGCACTGAAGAATATCTTTGGGTTTTCCCATTCTCTGCAGCACAATCAATCAATCTAATCAATTTGATGGCCTCCGTGGCGCAGTGGTATGCACGGTGGATTTATAAGACGGAGGTCCTGGGTTCGATTCCCGGCGAGGCAGATTGAGATTTTTCTTAATTTGTCATGGTCTGGCTGGTGGGAGGCTTTCGCCGTGGCTAGTTACCACCCTACCGACAAAGACGTACCGCTAAGCGATTTAGCGTTCCGGTACGATGTCGTGTAGAAACCGAAAGAGGTGTGGATTTTCATCCTACTCCTAACGAGTTAGCCCGCTTCCATCTTAGATTGCATCATCACTTACCATCAGGTGTGATAGCAGTCAAGGGCCAACTTGTAGTTGATAAAAAAAAATCTACAATAAGTAGTAAGCAGATCGGATGAATTCGTAGGTAGGTATTAAAAAACGAATTCAATGTGGTCGAAGTCGCGGACGTCCGCTAGTCGTAACATAACTGAGGCGCGGTTAGTTTTAATCGTGCGTCGTAACAGTTTACAATCACAATAATAATTTAATCCTGGTTTAACTTGAGACGGGGATCAGAACATGCTACCTACTAGACATGTACACATTAGCGATTGAACAATACTCTTCAGCTTCCTGGTGTTCACTTTTAATGAAATAAATATTAAAATTGTAGGACAATACACACATCGCTATATAGCCCCAATGTAAGCGTAAGTAGCTTGTGTTATTGGGTACTATGATAACTGATGAATATTTTTATACATAAATACTTATAATATATAGATAAACACGCGGTCCGAACAGCTAAAAGACGTGAAGATTTATAGTTAAATTCGATTAAAGAGTATTTTTTCCTAATAATGTTTTCTCTCAATCGGCCCAGTCAGGAATGAATATCACGACCTGTGTCTTATAAATCCACCGCGTTTACCTACCGCTGAGCCACAACGGCTTACTTACTAACATTTGAAGTCAGGTACCTCAAGAGACCTCACATTCCTCGAAGCACTTTACCTAAGACAAAAAAGTCGCAAGTCTGCATTAACTGCGAGTACGTATTCAAAGCCAAGCGCTTATAAATTAATGTTGTCGCGCTTAATATCGTTATTTGATTTTAAATCCGTACAAGCGCGCCTCGGAATGGTTTTCATATTTACAATGAATGCAAACATTTTGCAAATGACATTTTATATCCGGGTCGGGATTACGAGTCGAAAATTGTAAATCGTCATGCATTTTATTAACCGACTTCAAAGAAAGGAAGTTATCAATTCGACCCGTATGTATGTAATATTTCCAGAACTGCCCAGTTTTTGCATATGTTAGTAAAAAACGCTGATATGGCGTCTGAACAAATGTGCCAAATTTCATAAGTGTATGTATGTATGTATGTATGTATTTATGATTGTGGAGGCATATCTCCGGAACTATAAGTCTGATTTGGACTAGGTATTGTTCAACTAAGGGTACACTGTAAATTTTATCAAGATCCGTTTAGTAGTTTTTGGGATAGGGAATTTTTATGTTTTTATTACCCGACTGAGTCAAAAGGAGGGTTATGTTTTTCGAGCGTATGTATGTATGTATGTCCATTTCTTCGGCACCCGCTACAGCCTAAACGGCTGAACGGATTTTAACATGTGAGGTCTCATTGAATTTGTCAAAATTGTGGTAGTGACATAGGCTATATTAATTATAGGCTATATAAATTTTCAAAATGGCGGCTGTAAATGGGGGATGTGTGTATTTTTTTCTTTTATCTTAGCAATATGGGTACCAATTGAAAGTGCGTAAAAAGACCATTTTAAAAATGTAAATATCATATCATGTTCACATTACTTTTTTAACAAAAAATGGCAAAAAGTGTACTAAGTGTACCGTCTCATTTCTATACCATAAGCTAAAACTAAAAAGTCTCAAATAAAATTATTATTATAAAAACAAAAAATCCGACTGCTTAGAAGTTATGAACTGAAAAGAGAAAAACAAGGATCACTATATCTGTATAAAATTCTAAATAGGTACTTTATGGTGCTGCAGGCGGGGACAAACGTAGTTTTGGTAGATCTTTCTTTCCCCGCAGGTCAAAGTATTTTGTCCCTGTTTGCAGCACCATAAAGTATTTAGAATTTTATACAGATATAGTGATCCTTGTTTTTCTCTGTTCAGTTCATAACTTCTAAGCAGTCGGGTTTTTTTTTTTTATAATAATAATTTTATATTCGTACATCTCCGGAATTACAAGTCCGATTTAAGTGATTCTTTTTTGTTCTACTAGGTACTGGTTAACTTAGGGAATACTACAAGTTTCATCAAAATCGGTTCAGTACTATTTGAGATAGGGATTTTTTATGCATGACCACTCATAACTTTTCACAGAATAGTCCGATTTTTAAAATTGTTTTTTTATTAGAAAGGGTAAACTTCTAAAATGGTCCCTTATTCATCATGTTAGGATCTGATGATGAGATCTTGGTTAAATCGAAGGAACTCTTCAAACTTCACAGGCACATTTGCAGCGATGTCGGTAGTTTATCGATGGCTGGCGAATCGTGGTACTCATAGTTTAGAACGAGGTTTTACGTATGTGCGTTGTCGTTTGTCGATAAACCACTAAAAGTATGAAAAAAAAATGTTAATAAAAAATTAAACCGACTTAAAAACCTTTTTTGTTCAATATTCAATAGTAGTAGACAGTACACATAGTATTTCAAATCCTATCATACTAATATTATAAAGGTGAAAGTTTGTAAGTGTGTATATTTGTTACTCTTTCACTCAAAAACTACTGAATAGATTTTAATGAAACTGTGCTACAATACAGCTTATACATCAGAATAAAACATAGACTACTTTTGACGTGACAACGTCTTATAATTCGATAGAGCCGGCTGCACGCACGAAAAAACATGACGTCATGCGTCGTTACCTCGCTTTGAGGCGTTCCATGTAAGGCTTGAAGTGCAAGCGAGAGCGCGGCACGAGCGACAAAGAAGCACAATCGGCCTTTGCGTTCGGCAGCGTTCGACATCCGTCCATTAAATATAATTATTAAATATATTAATTTAAAATTAATATATTTATTATAAATTTAAAACATAAATTTATAAAATCAAAATCAATTATTTTATTAATTTAAATTAATATTTATAAAAATGTACTTAAATTTAAAATTTTAATAACCAATTAAATGCTACCATTCCATCAGTATTTTCTTAAGACATTGTCACGTTCAACTATCGTCAGTAAACCGACTTTACAGGCAACCAATTTTTTATCCTAAAATTTAAACGGGAACGAGAATTACGCGGGTGAAACCACGGGCTTCCTCTAGTATGAAATAAAACCGTTATTATAAAATCTATACATCACCATCATTATCAACTTACTAACGGTCCATTACAAGGCCAGCCCTCCTGCATGTAGGGACGTAGGCATGGATACGAAGCGTGGACCCACCTACTGCTCCAATGTGAGTAGGCGGACTGATGGTAATAATGTTTTATTCATTAACGATCATTATCAGATGTTGATGATAGTGACCGGGATCGACAGCTTAACGTACTCTCCAATGTAAGAGGGAGTAACATCACCAACTTCCCGACTCCAGACTTTATTAACTAAAAACTTAAATTTACTAAAAATTTATTAAGAGAAAGAAATACTTAGAATACCAACCAACGATCCAATTAATCCAAGTACCAACGATCACTATCATTAACAACAAGCCCGCCAACCCGCTCTGGAGCGGCGTGGTGGGTCTACGCTCCATATCCCCTCTCCTATAAGGAGGGAGGCCTAGCCCTGTAGTGGTCCGTTGAATGATGATGATTATAGTTGACTTTACTTTCCAATTCATCATGAATTGATAATGAGAGCAACACACAAGAAGAAGAGTAGGTACCTACCTACGTTACAGACATTAATTATTATTATTATTAACATTTCATACGTGTTTGTAAACTAAGCTTGAAATGAACGAATTTGATTTAATAATATGGTATTCATTTTAAATATCCGCTACCATCTATAAAAGCTATCAAATTATTTTCGGATTGTGCTAAGTAGCAAAATAAGCCGCTGAAACAAAACGCCTGTACGTTTTGACACGGCAAAATGACGCTTAAGAGCGGTGATCTCATCCTGCAGGGGCTATGACGTCACACTCCACCCCACTAAAACTAAGTCAACGGGTCACATTGGGCATTAGAGTACTTTGATATGATTTATCCGCGCCCTTTCTTATGTTCTAATGTTTTCTTCACCCCTCATATTTATGTTGTAACGTTACGTTCTGTTTTTAATTTCGTCCTGTTGTTGTGGTTTCTAAAATGTGAATATTATGTTAATTAATTGGTGGATTAATTAAGTAGGTGAGTATTTGGTGTTTTGTTTATGTATATTTGACCTTAAACTTAGTATGTATAAAGTGAGACCACTTTATCGTAAGGAGATTGAACCGACTCAGATTTTAGTCTTCAGTGCAGCTCTTTTAAAGGACATAGGGTAATTTCGCCTGTTCGCGTCCACTTAGTGCAGTTGGCAAGTTTGATGGAGAAAATAAAAATGTTCCAGGACTCGTTTCAATAAGAAGTTTATGTAATGTGTTTATAACAATAGTCTATTTTAAGGTCACTTTTATTATTTTTGGAAACATCAGATAATATTTTTTTTAAAACAAAAGACATCCAAAATATGTCTTTTACCCAGTTTGCGTCCATAAAATTCAATTTGCGTCCACCCGCTAGACCACTTCGCGTCCACTAGCTTTAAAAACGAATTGAGGGGATGATATTTTATGATAATGTAAAGATAAGTTGGATTTTAATAACTTATTTATCAAATAATAATGGTTATTTCAAAATCAAAATCTTAACTATAACATAAATCACTATAAAGAAAATAATAACACCTTAAAACATAAAAACAAATTAAGCACCTATATAGTAATAATTAAAAATAAAGTAATAACCATTCAAAATCAACAATAATTTGCTTTTTACCCGAAAATCAGAAGAATTGTAAGTAAGCTAAAGATCAGCCTTTATTAATTATAAGTTTTTGGCTAAATTATAGCAAAACAAATAGCAAATACAATAATTTGGTTTATTCTTACTACTAAAATAAATGTTAAATCTTAACAATTATGAGATAAAATATGATTATTCCAGCCCATTCTAGCCCTTGAATTTTAATTAATGACACAAGTCCCATACAAAAGACTTATCTTTAGCCTCTAAATAACTTAATCCTACCATCTAATACACTTGTCACAGCCAACGTTTTTCTCAGCATCATCTTCTACATCTGAAATGAATACATCATTGCATTCGGGACATTGTACATTAATTTCCACATCCACCGTATTATTTGAGACTTCTTGAAGAGGGTGTATTTTCTTTTTTCGTTTTGGAGCACTTTAACGAGTGTGTTAGAGAGAAATCCACATTTGGAAATGTTAAGAAGCCATTCAACTACCTTCTTTTCACCATCTACTCCTAGCCCAGGTTCTGGGCCCGGTTTCTTCACTCCATCTGGTCTGCGTCCACTGATTTTGTCCAATATTGTGGTCTTGGGAATAGCATATTCTTTACATATTTGTCTTACCGATTTCTTCTTCTCTCGAATTTCATTCAATGCTTTCCTCAAATCTTCTTCTGTATAAGTTCTTTTTCCTTCCTTTTTCTCATCTCTGAATACCTATTTCATTTACCAAACATTTCACCCATTCAATTTCAATTGATTTAATAATGGACGCAATTTGTTTGTGCTGTTATTCCATGGATGTATAGTTTGCGTCCATTGCGGACGCAAAGTGAAAGTTGTATAAATTTGGTGTAGTAATTCGCGTCCACTTTATTTTAACTGTTAACTATAAAAAAATAACGATATTTATAATTAATATAATTATTTTTATGATTATCAACGTCTAAAAACAGCTACTTATACAAAATACACATAAAACAATAAAATACTTACCTTCAAATGCACCGTTGCTCACTATTTTTTTCTCTTAATACCGCGCGTCCGCGCTGTTTGGTTGAACACCCGTCTCTTAACTATTTTACTACACAGGATTGGTTGGGCGCACGAAACTTCTGTGTATGTTTGTGTGTCACTTTTACATTTAGGTATTGGCAAAAACGACTTTTCGAATAATTTGTGTGTTAGTGTACCTAATTTCGAGAGATTTCTAAAGAAGATCCCTAAAATGGACGCGAATTGGGTGGTGGACGCTAAAAGGCGAAATTACCCTAGGTAAAAAATGTATGGAAGTCTGCCCCAGAGATGCCCAGTGATGATATATATGTCATTAAATAGTACAGATCTTCTATTTAAATAGTAATAAAGTTACTTGTAGCTGAGCAGTCGCTGATAAAAGTTATGAAGGTTGATAAAAATTGACTTTTCATACTACGACGACGATCACGTGATTCAGAACACAAAAAATTTATAGAAATTCTTATATTTGTGATATTTTTTCAAGTGATTGCTATGAAACATGGGTAGTTGTTTAAAAATCATTGTGTATTTAAATACAATAGCTAAATATGAGCATACGTTTGGACAGCCTGGGGCAAATTTTGGCAATGCCCTTTACGTTTTAATCTTAATTTGAGTTTATGAAAGCGTGTGATTAGAATTGAGTAGAATAAAAGCGATTGTTATATAGTTCTATTACATCTATGAGTATTTTAATTATTTTTTAATAATTACAAGTTAGTCCGTAACTGCATTTACATATATGTGATTTAACATGGAAGCGATCTAACATGCTAGGAGTAGGATAATATCCACACCCCTTCGCTTTCACATGCACACAACAACCTACCGGAATGCTAAATTGAATGGCGGTTAGTCTTCGTCGGTAGGATGGTGACTAGCCAGGGCCGAGACCTCTCACCAGCAAAAACCTAGGACCTCCGTCTTATAAATCCACCGCGCATACCACTGCACCACGGAGGCCGTCAATATGTTGTCGTTGTATGCACAAAGATTTGATATGTTAATTTCCAAGTTTTTGATACTTGATGACAAACAAACAAAAGAAAAACTATAACAAATTCATTATCAATAGGTATCAATGTACCTACCCGTTACATAACTTTTTGCTGGCATAACAGTTATTATTCTTGGTATTATTTCCCGGATGCATCGTTGCCAAAATGGACGAAAATTTTCCTAAAAGGGTTCTATTTTTAAAAAACGCACGCGTATCCGATAGTCTGCATATTGGATATTCGGCTGGAAAGTGGCCGCCAAAATTACTAAAACGGTTACCTCAGGCATGCGAATTGTTCTTGTCCAAATATTGGCGCTGTTCTCATCGCTGGGCAAGAGGATGGAGAAAATGATTTATTTGCTCATCATACAGCCTGGTAGGGCGCATGCATTTTAAAGTTTCACTGCGTTCAGATAATGGCTTGGGTAAACTCTGTTACGTAATGTGTAGTTTATGCATTACGGTGCACCTAAAAGCTTCTCTGCTGGTACTGTGGTTAACTTGTTACGGGTCATGAAATCCTGGGTTAAAAGAAAAGGAAGAAAGAAGAAGAACAAAGGCTCAATATTTCATTTCGAACCTGGACTCAAAATTCAAATTTATAATCGTTTTTTTTTCAAGTAAGCTTATAAGCTTATAAGTAAGTAAGCTTATAAGCTTGCTGTACGATTGGTCTCCTGCCTTAATGAAATTTAACTTAATGCCTTTCAACTGACTCTCCCAGATCAGAGTAACTTAGTAAAATGGGGAAAAGCCTCGGAAAAATCTTGCAATACCTGTGGTAAGGCAGTGGGCACTGCAAGGCACTTATTGCAAGGTGCTCCTGGACAGGGGTCTTTACTCACGCCGCCACGATAGCGTACTAGAAATCATACGTGAAGCTATAAGCCTTTCTGTAGCTAGAGCTCAAAAAGGGTTGACGATGAATAAAAGACAAACTAACTTCGTTAAAGCAGGTTAAAATTCCAACAATTCCACTATTTGTAGTAGGTCTACTACCGGTTCGGAAGGCAGGTCCTTTTGAGAAGAGCTGACAGGAAACTCAACAGTTAACAAACCAATAACTATGTTTTATAGATGTTATTGTCTCACACATACAAAACGCGTGCCTGGATTGTGTTTTATCACTTACCGTAAAACTTCAAATGTCTACAGAATCCATTCAATTGCTCTTCAACAAACCTTAAATCCACGGGTGACAACTAATTCGTCCACACGTGTCTAGAACACGCGTCCCAAACTTTGTAAGTATGAGATTTCGCTGTCCACTCTAAGTGACAAACGCTTGAGACTTCGAGAAACTTGTTAGAAAACTAAAAAGAACTCGTTGGGAACATGTTAGAGAGTCCCGAACGAATCCCAGCCATTCCCGGGCCTCTGGCTAAGTTTAACACGTTTCGGAAGTTTCCCGGACAATCCCATTAAGTATGTGTCGCTACATTTATATGTACACATTACACATTTAACACAACAAAATATTTCTATGGACATTTTTAATAACGGTCAGGTCAAGAGTACCTTAAACCGACGAACTTGTATGAAAGGATTAATGAGAGTGGAAGAAGCTAAGGAAGTATGCAAGAATCATGGCATATGGAAGGATGTAAACTCTATCTACATCTAAGTATGGGAATGAGGCGTAATGCTATGTAAACAGTATGTCGATTCTTGTAAATAATACATCGTACGAACATCTCACTTACCTCTCGTCCATCATCCCACCTTATCAGTATGACTGTCAGCAAAATATGGCAAAATTTCATTCGAGAATACCGATTTCTATTACATCTGCTTTAATACTGACGTTTTTAAAGAATCGACATACAGGTCTCAAAAGGCAATAAAAAATTTAGCATCTTTAAATTGAACAATTTGTGTTACTAGGAGTGGTCTTAATTATACAAAATTCCAACTTTTGTGATTTGAACTACTACCTATTTTTATATAAACCTAACTATAATTATATTTTCTCATTGGCTAAACATGAGGATATGCACAAAAATTAAATAAAACACCTGATAAATATAATAAAATATTCAATAGATAAATTGTCTCAATTAATCAACAATTTCCATCATAACCACAAAAATCAAATGGTTTGCCTTTTCCTCATCGATGAGGGATAATTAAGTATACTTAGTTGTCAAAATGGATATTAGATAAATAATGGCAGGTACGCATGCACATCCGTCTAGGGTTACAAAAACGAAGCACTTTAATGTATTAAAGCCAATTACTCCGAACCCCACACGCCTGCGGGCCAAGGGTGGCACATTGATTTTTTATGATTTATATTTTTTATATTTAATGTTGCCGCTACATGAACATTAAAACCCACCAGAAACAGTATAACTAAATTGTAGCATCATTCAACTTAATATGTAGGATATTAAATAAGGAATTGTTATATGTTAATTTAATTAAAATATAGTGTCAATGCAGGACAAAAAAAAACTAATGGTATTTATAATACAAAAAATTAAATTTTATAAGATTAATAAAGCAAAAATACCTTTAATAGTGTACAATAATAAGGTATAACGATATCTTAAGATAATTTTATTTTCGTTTTTCCAAAGATAATATGCAAAATAAAACAGATTGAATTTCAGATAAAGCGTCCCGCGAGCATAGTAAAATCCCGAAAAAAAGGTTCTTTATGTGGTAACACTATCCCCAGCCACTCGATTTAATTTACATCTCAGCTCGATTGTTCCAAGTTTCAGTTCGACGAACCCAAAGACGCTGATTTATTTTATATACTAAAATGGAATTTAGTTCCTTATAAATAAGTACTGTACTCAGCTTTAGCCTTTGTGGCTGTTAATGTCTAGACGGGAAATTAAGTGCTAATTGTTATCATTATGAATTTTTAAATTGGAAACCCGAGTTGCTTTCTTTGGTTTTATTGGCAATTGGGTAGCTGTTTTGTTAAAGGACATAGAATTTCTACAGATTCTCATCAAACGTAAAAAGCTTGGTTGACTTTTTTTCTATGTTTGATCTATTGGACTTGCTCAGCATTAATTCCTCACTGAGGAATGTTCTGCAATGGCGTACTCATTTGCATATGTCATCCATATGTGTTCGGAATATCGATCATTGATTAAAAACAGAATATACAAAAAAATAATTTATTTAAAATATATTTGTACATAATAGAAAAAGTTATTTTAAAATAATAGTTCAATAACAATCGGTACAATGTTTATCAGTTTCTGTTTATTTATTACAAAAATAATCAAGAAGAATCGATGGAAATGTGGAAAAAAGTATTTATGTTTGAGGGCTACCGTAATATAGTAAGTTTATAACTTACTATAAATCAATTAGGGCATTATAGTAAGTTTAATTATAGTAAGTTTATAACTTACTATAGTACAGGATTAACTAAGTTAATTTTTATTTTCGTAATCTTATTTATTTTTATTTCCACGTGGACGAAGTCGCTGGCATCCACTAGTTTGATATACAATGTAATACGTCATTAGGGAACGAAACTATTGAGTTTACAATTCTAGAGGTAATAACACCTCAACTATGTTTTCTAACGAGGGATTTATACCTTATAGGTAAGTTTTAATAGTTGCCTTGAGACAAATTTCGTCGGCTTCTTGTATTAAAAGGCAGGTGCTTGGACCAATACTCTATAATATTTTTAATAACGTATTGCTTAATTAATGAAACGTCAAATAAACTACGTTAGGTACTTAGACAAAAATATTGTCATTACATTAGTAGCAGGTGGCTTGTTATAATGTTACCAATAAACATTTTTTATGTAATCTGTGTAAAATTTTATATTGATTACTCCATTACGTATACAATTTTTTATTCGGGTACAATGTAGAGCTCTTATTATATACATTTTAATTGGCTCTACTTATCTCTGTGTCGGTAACATTGAAATTGCTGCACGTTTCAAAAGATTCAGGATTTGTCTGTTTAATTTAATAAACATAGATGGATACAAAAAGCTTAATTGATGACTGACTTGTTTTGTTATATATAGAACCAAAGTTACGTGGACAAAGTACAATCGGCCTGAACAAAATATAGTTACTCAGCCACTAACCTGTATCTTTACATTATGACAAAAAAGACACAAATTTTGTCCATTAACCATTTCATTTAAAATTAAGAAGACATGTTTTATCATTAAAAATATTTCAATATGTTTTCAATGCAATTCAAAGCTCTAGTTCTGACCTAACACTAAAAAAATATGTTTAGAAATATTAGTTTCCATTTCAATAAAAAAATCCACTAATCAACAAACCAACATAGGTTAGAACATACATTTTGGATTAGGCCAAAAAAATAGCATAATATAGATACAGAAAAAAATAACATATTTGTAGTGTCATGTTAATAGAAATGTGTTACATTTTTATTAAAACACGTCCAGGCGTCATATCCAATTACTTTGTTTACAATACACGGGTACTGATCATGTACCTACGATCTTACATGTGCGCTGATAAAATCTGACATTTCTTGTTTCGAATTTAAATTTAAATCCACTCTTGCAATACAGCACGTATTATAGTCGTAGTCGAAATACTCTTTGTCTGATAGAAACGGTTTTTTTAATACTCATACCACGATTTCGTTGGTTGACAATCTTGATACATAAATAGATTTTCCAGCACGATCTCACCTTAGACTTAAGGGCCTGCCTTTGAAATTGAGGAAAAACTGTCTTATACGAGATTTCACATATTTTCTGAATCTTGATTGTGAATGTTACCAAATGTACCTGGTTTCATAATAAAAATTGTAAGTGGACGTGACCTGCTTCAAAAAACTTTTTATAAAATAAACAATTGCGTCGACTGGGTATCTGTGTTGCTAGTGTAAGATTTTACCGAGATATGAGAATGGAAAAAACAAATTTTATATGACACTGACACTCACCCATTTGAGTTTTCTCTCGATACTGCCAGGGGCGCTGCTTCAATTCGATATAAAATTTGCCTTTACGTGAATGTGAAGTTTTCGATTTGTTTTGGTGAAAGCTCACACTAGGCACTCTGTACGCAAAGAGTCATGAATGAAAAAACAGATTTTTCAATGTACTTGCATTTGTTAATTAGTTATTAGATACCTATGCCCTAATTGGTTTATCGCATGATATAAATGACAAGCGTGTCATAAACTCACAATCTCTGCAACAGATGGTTCTTCAATTGTTTTATCTGTTTATTCGGATATGACAAGTGTCTGAATCAGATTAGTATTACTCATCATTTTCTATACATATTAATTACAATTTTAGCATTTAATATTTAGACATAATAATCGCGTGATAAGAAATTGAGAAGGCATTCAGTATGAATTTTATTTTGTTATGCATTATTAATATATTTATTTTTCGTACGACAGCCCTTAAGCGTTGAGATAAAGCGTGATATTTTAAAGTAGCAACATCAAGTTATGATGTTTTGTCATCTCATAGCTCATATGGAAAAAAAACTTCGGTATTGTCTGCTTGAGTGTTGATTTATGTTTGTGTTTTGATAAAAATCATTCATTTTAGTTTTATAATGTTTTTTATAATTTAATATGTATCTTAAAATTTATTGTAAATTGATAACAATTAGATAGGTACTTTAATTAGATACGTCTATATAATATTTTAAGAGCAACTATCTACCTCAAATGTGCTATCTAAATTAACCACGAATCTATTTCACACACTAATTTGAATAGCTTAATTATTTTGCTTTAATTGGGTCAAGTTAGCTCCAGGAGTTCGACAAAGCTAATAAATAGTTGAAACAACGGATACGAGCCTAAGATGGAAAAATAGCAATTCAGTGCCTAGTCAATCTTCTTTACACAGCTGTATATGCAAATGCACTCTACAATAATAATTCTCGATGCCTGGTTATGGCTGTTTTTATTTTTAATTTTTTTCATACTATCTTTAAAATTATTTGTAAATACCAGGTAGAATTTTTTGATAATACAGTTTAGCGCTTATATACAATCACACCTGATAGTGTAGTCTGCAGAGGAACGTGCTTGCACATATAATGTCCTGACATTATTTATTGACTTTAAGGCACCTAATAAAGAAAACGGAAACTGAAAGGACTTTCCAATAAATGAGTAATCAAACTGCTTAATATAACTGCGTAATATATTTCGTAGCGGTTGCGATGTTGTTTATGGTTAATTTCTGTGTCAATATTTTCTATTTTCATTTACACTTAAAGCTAGCCAATAAAATAAAATTCTTGTGTATAATAGGTACCTAAAGCTACCAAATATTTCATTTTACGTCAAAGAAAATCTGCCAAGTTCGTCGCAGAATGTGAAAGTTTTGTATTTGGACATTATTAAATCCTTCAGATGTGAAGTACTTTAAAAATTAATCTTCACAGTCTTTTTTAATACTTCAACAACTTCACTCACAAAAAGTCTGTCTTATAAAAAGAATTCTTTAGCTTTTGTTCAATCGAGGGAAAAGTTCGGGTCTTTTTCTTTAAATAACTCACCATGAAAGGCATAAAAGACTGTATATAAGTTCGAACTTAGTTCGTTATACCTAAATACTATAGAAAACAAAGAATTTGTTCTCGGTAACATTAATGTTTCGGTTTTGGACGTTCTCAATAAATAACGGGCCATAAACTCCGTTGAGTGACACGAATATTTCTTATTTTTCTTTGAAACTGATCCCAAAATATTATTCTAGCCGGCCGTAAAAGCTATACTATTAATTAGGAGACGTTCAACTTCTGAATGCATGACATCATGTTCGCGCGGTTTTGAAAGCACAAAAGCCCCTTTGTCTAAGTTGACTAGTTACCGCAACCCTCCTGTTTTCTTGGGACATTTCTTATAATTCGATAAAAAGAGGATGCGCTTATTTCTAAGATTTACATGACTTTGAGAGTCATGAAAATATTTAATACATGTTCGTATAAATCGTTGCTTTTCAATAAACGTAGGTGAAATACCTACCTTTATTTAAAAGTTTTAAAAGCTTTTAATTTATAATTGATATTGAATAACAAACGTCCTTTGTAAATCACAACAGCTCAGCGGATCATTACCCCAATTTGATATCAAATTAGTTATACTATTATTTGCAACTAGATCATGACAATCAAAATCCCCCCCGAAAAGTACCACCAGATCAGACATGAATCAATTTAAAATGTAAAATCTTGCATAATTTCATATTGGTCTTTATGGTACAAACATACGATTTTACTGAAACAACTAGCAATGCTTGGTCATCGATACATTGCCACCCAAATGGTAAAAGTATTTTAGAATTTTTTGTTCATAATTTCAAAGCGCCGTGGCGCCTGTCCATTGGCACCTGACTTTACAACAAAGTAACAAATGATTGATGTCTCTATCCCACTTTCTTTAGAAGCTGGCAGACGTCCCGCGGAACAAAATGGGTCACCTACCAATCGAACAGTGATTGTAATAACTGTCGATCTTTGACATCTACAGCATCAGATCGCCCATTTATATGTCGAACTCTAATTGAGAGTGACGTTTTAAATTTGAATAGAGGTAGGTTTCTTTAATCTAATTACTATTGTGCCAAAAGAAAATGACAATTGATTTAAATTATATATTTTATAGATACTTAAATCTATATAGATACAGAACACAACAGCATCAGTTATTCAAACAATTGTCAGGATCTACATTAGGTACTTAATCTTGTCAGCTACTTTATCCAAATGTTCAAATTCAATTCCGATATCTGTGAAAGTTTTACTGATTATCAGACGGGTCGCCTTACGTTGCGTGTGAATCAAAATATCTTCATCTTCTACTTATAGAAAAAGAGGCCGTATCTATGACTGACTAGAAAAATAAAAATCCTCGCCTTTAAACGGAATAAAGGGAAACAATTTGTTCTACTCGTTATAACTTACTGTGCTAAGACTACTAAAAAGTACGAGTACCCCTAATCCAAGTTTTTAACCGACGAAAAAAAACGGAGGAGGTTCTCAATTCGACACGTATATTTTTTTATTTTTTATGTATGACCACGCATAAATTTTACAGAGTTGTCCGATTTTGATAATTCTTTTTTTATTAGAAAGGGAAATTATATTTATTAAATACATCCAAGGTGGTCCCATTGTCATCATGTTGGGAACTAATGATGATATCCCGGGGAAATTGAAGGAACTCTTCAAATTTTGGAGGCACGCTTACAGCGATTTCGGTTTTAGTCTCGGTATCGGCTTTTTGGCTACTATTGCCGTATAATATACTATGACAGTATAGTACGAGTACGTTACGTGGCAATAAATCACTAAAAAGCAAGAAATAAAATAACTGTGTCATTTGCTGGCACTGACTTCATAGATATGCTTAAGTAAATTAAAACAACTAAATGACACAGTTATTTTTTACTTTTTAGTGCGTTTTGAGTTGGTTCTATTTTTTCTTAATTCCAATCAATCTATAAGTGTATTACTGATGTGTCCCATATTTGAAATTTCATATTTGGAAACCCCTCAAACTTGACAGCTTCGACGTAAATCTTGCACAGTGACAACCGTGGCGTATAAATCTGAGCCGAGAAAATATTATTTCTTGGTTAGCGCGTTACGTCAGTGTTCATTTGGGCTGATGACTATGTGCTAAATGATGAAATGGATTGTCGAATGCCTTTGTTTGTACAGGGGCTCGATATATATACTGGCGAGTGACTGGCGTGTGAAACAAAAAGTTTGATGGCTTGTTTATATCACTGTTCTTAGTGAATGAGATTCATTAAAGGAGACAGGCTCCGGGGCGCAGTGGTATGCGCAGTAGATTTATAAGACGGACGTCCTGTTCGTTTTCCAGCAGGGCTGATTATGATTTTCTAAATTGATCCAGGTCTGGCGTGGTTTCGACCAGGCTACTTACCACTCTACCAAAAAAGACTACCGTCAAGCGTTTCGGTACGGTTTCATCCTGCACTTAACAATTTAGTCCGCATCCATTTTAGAGACACCACTTGACATCAGGTGTGATTGCAGCCAAGACCTAACTTGTAATGAATTAAAAAAAGCTCACAACACAAATAGATGATGAGCTATTATGATTTGAAGTTGGATTGAAGGCAATGTACGTAATTAAAACAACAGTAGGTACTTGAAATATTTTGTTTGCAAAGTAAGAAGGTACCATACAGCAGTGGCGTCCACTAGGTTTATAACTAGGGTAAATACTGTAGGTACTAACTACACGAAATGGAAAACTCCTTCTCCAATACTGGCTCGTAATGTTCCTCAGCGTAGGCAGTATGTTTATGCATTTATATAAAAAAAGTTCTTTATTTCGAACATCACGGATCATATAATGTGTAGTTTGCAAACATTTATGAAGTGCACGCCTCGGCCATACAGACTTAAAGAAGCTTTCTTTGAATCTGTATACACAACTTGTTTTGCGAAGTAATTCTACACAAATTAATTTTCCGATACGTTAGTCAACAAAAATATATTAATTACAGCAATAACATTGCAGAATATACGTTAATCAATTGTTAACTTGCTAAATTTCGATAGCACTCACGAAAAATTACAGTCCCATGTGATATGACAGGCCCATGAACCTCGGAAGACATTGTTGATCATATTCCGAGGTTGAAATTTATATCTTTATTTTTTATAAAAGGTCAAATATTTTTTACATACAGGTCAAGCCCAACACAGTTTTAAGAAATACGACAGAAATCCTGCAACATATCAGGTGTTTTACTGGTACCTTATAAAACCCGAAACACCAATGTTAAAAAAATAAACATAGTTTGTACAGACTATTCGCGAGATAGATGTTTCACAAATAGGTTTTAAAAATATTTTTTTTTACAGGGAGACGCTGGCCCATATCAGGATAGTTGTGTTGGTCCTTTTGTCCGTGTGGGAAGTCTCCAAAAAACTTATGTCCAGTTGTGGGCATCCTTTAAGTGTTGAGATGATGTTGATTTTAGATCCCAATTTACTACTTTTTATGACGAATGACTTTCAAAGAAACTGAAGTACATGAATGTATAATATATGTGGAGTCGTAAGCGCAAAAATGTATTGAAGTTATAAAACCCAAAATGTAATTCCAAGTTTATTTTCGTTTCACGCGACAGCTGACATATAAGGGCGTTTCGGTAAACTAATTGTGACGATGACGGGAAAATATAAGTGGAAGTAATTACAAGATGGTGTCTTCGACAAGACGCCCGCGGCGATGTCAGGAACAGGAATAGAATGGCGCGACGACCGATTTGTTCCCAACTTGATGTTTGTTCTAATTGAGTGCATTAATATGTTCCACGCGTTTACATTTTGAATGTGTGACGAACAAAATTGGATTTTTAAAAACTTCTATTTTATTTGCCTTATCTGCTTATTTTAACTTAGCATTTAGGTACATCGCCAAATATCAAAGAAAAGCTTAAGAATTCATAACCGAAGGCCTCCGTGGATGAAGATAAGACGGTGGACAAGATGAAGGTACCGAGTTCGATACCCAGCTAGTTGAATTGACTTTTTCTTAATCGGTTCCGGTCTGGCTGATGAAGGCTTCGGTCGTGGCTAGTTACAATCCTACTGACAAAGACGTACCGCCAAGCAATTTAGCACTCCAAGACGATGTCGTTTAGACACCGAAAGAATATGGATTTCATCCGACTCTTAACAAGTTAGCTTGTTTTTGGCTTGCGTCATCACTTACCATCAGGAGTGATTGCAGTCAAGGGATAATTTGTAGGCGATACTCCAGGACCTCGTGATTTGCGATTTGTATTACACGGCACACCACTAACTACAGGGTCCACGAGCTCAGTTAGTAGGAGTAAGTCAAACCTTGAAGTCTAAATCTAAACCACTTACTGACGTTTGTCGACTTGTTTCATACGGCAAACTGGTAAAAAATGATTAATAAATTTCTTAATAAATGGTAAGTAAAAGCGTATTAAAATTATTAGGTAACTTTACAAGTCTACACTCAATTTTCGCTGATCACAGAAAAGCGACTGAAGTAAAAATAAAAACAAATCATTGTTACAGTTGTGAAACCATAAACACCCAATGTTTTTGCCATTTTGTTCCAATCAGCACATGTAAATGCAGAGGAGCTACGAAACAGCTATAAAAACGCCGTAAGAAACGAATAACTCTCCATACCCAGACAGACAGTGTATAGCCGACGACACGACATAACATATTAGTACTTATTGCTAAAAACATAAGAGTTATATTGTTTTTATGAATATACCTTATTGTGCCATTGTACGTGAGACTGTTAATTAGTATCAAACACGCGATCTTCGACTCTCAGAATACTGTTACTTAGTTATAAAAGAAGAGTACCTCCAAACCATACTCATAAAGTGGCTGCAATGAAAAAACCGTAAAACAAGGCAGTCGAAGAGAAAATAATATGATTTTTGCAGCGCGGTTCCCCGAAAGAAGTTATTTAAAAAATAAACCGCAGCTTTAAGACAAATTGCTATAAACTTCGTCTTAACGCGAAACTTGGAAAGGCTAAAAGTTTCTACTTGTAAAAAAATAAGAAGCTCATGATAAAATATCTGCATTTACGTCTTCACAACCCTTTGTACTTGCTAATCCTAACACATAAATATTTAATTCAATTCATAAACAGCATTCTTAAATACCTATTTATTACAAGAATTTTTAAAAAGTCAACTATATTAGATAATAGTTTGGAAAACCGAGAAGAGCCGGTAAGAGCTCAGTAGTTGATATTTTTTTTGAAACCTTACATACATACATCCCATTCCCATAGGAGTAGACAAAGACTATGTTGCCACGATCCATGCATACTTCCTTAGCTTCTTCCACTCTCATTAATCCTTTTATACAATTTATTGTTTTTAGTTCAGATTATTTAAATGTTAACCTGTTATGTTTTGTAAAAAGTTATCTTAAAAAACGATTAACACAAATTCATATGTAATTAAAAATGAATTATTAACTGATTACCTAAGAATACAAAAACGTGTAATTGTACTTTCAAAACAAAAATCTATCAGTTGGAGCTGATTGGGTTGGTTGTTTTAAATTGCTATTTTTGACTACTGTAACGACACTATCATATAGGTATCAATTACTAACAGACGCCTGCGACTTTACTCGCGAGCAAAATATTATTGTAAGCATCCAAGAACACCAAAAAGGAAAAAAATACGTCACACTTTTTTAATAAAAATAATGGGTATAACAAGTATCCTTAAAAGTTAGATATTTGCAACTGCGAAAATTTTTTGTAGTCCTTATAAAGAGCCATCTATACATTATTTTGTCATATCTTAAATGGTTTAGGCAGCGTTTTCCATAAAAGTGTTTTCAAGAATCCTGAATCACTCTATCTTTAGGGTAAAATCCGTCAAATACTCTTTGAGTTTATCGTGCACAGACAGACAGACAGACGTAGCGGGGGGTTTTGTTTTGTAATATGTAGCGATAGTAATTAAGACCGGGAGTGACGGCTTATCTTCCTATCGTATCCAAGGCACGAGCGTGTACCTAGGATAGGGAAAAGAATTTTTCTTAAAACGTCTTTGGCGAAAGAAAAGCAATATTTCACAGCCCGAACCAGACTCCAACCCTCGTGATCTGAAGCCACATAGCTAAGCCACTAAGTCTTAGTTCTAATATTCGATCAGACACTAATCTTAAGAACAAATATAGCTAACTAATCTCCTTAAACGAGTTCAAGGTCCAACACTGGCGAACAATTAAACATCTCTAAGCAAGCGCATATTTGACCGATGAATGAACGGTCCGAGGTTATCATAGATTTACAAGTACTTACGTCAATTTTCCTGCAACCTATCCGAGATATGCTAAACATGTATATTAACCATAATGCGGTCAACGAACTAGTGCTTAACCTTCTTCTTTAACAATTAGTTTTATCGTCTCCACGTGATTTGAATTAATAAGTGTTATGTTTCGTTATTCTTGGAGGTGCTAGTTTTGCATTTGACCTTAATCAAACTTGATACCTACGAAATGACGAAGACTAGACGTATGAAGTTATTTTTATTTGTAGTTATTTTTAAATGATTGATTTAAATGACGACCTGCGTGACGCAACGGTAAGTTCATTAGATTTATAAGACAGAAGTCCGGGATTCGATTCCCGGCAGGACCGATAAAGATTTAATAAATTGATCAAGATCTGACTGATAGGAGGCTTCAGAAGTGGCTAGTTACCGACAAAGACGTAGCACGTAGACGCAAAGCAATTTAGCGTTCCGGTACAGTGACGAGTAGAAACCGAAAGGGATTAGATTTCATTCTTCTACTAACCTTAAAATTTTCTGAAATTTGAATATAGTTTTCATAATATTTGCACATGTATTTAAGCATAGTCTTAGAATATGGTTAATTTGAGAACAGTTCACTTACTTTGTAAAATGGAATAATTAGATATTGGTAACCCATAAAATGCCACCAGTTACCACAAAAAAACGTATTTATAGTCAAATCTACGCGTAAGTAGGTGCCTTATTGAACCGACATCAAAAGGAAAAAGTGATCCCTTTTCCGCCTTGATACCTGCCGGCTTTGTCACCGGGCGAACATTCGACTTCCTTATTGTGAACAACCCTCATAACTCTTCAATGGACAGATTTCTTTATTACACTTTTCTAATTCAACTTGATCCTCCTGTTCATTTATTTATGTTACGACATAGATATACAAAATTCACAATAACCGTTACATCATACATATCATCGTCATCATCATCAGAATGTTGATTAGATTAGGCCTTTTAAGGAGCTTCTAAACACAACAATCTTGAGCCGCCTGTGACCTTCGGCTCCCTGAGACACGTTTACATGTTACATGTTCACATAGTGGACCAACACTACGCTTTCCGGTGAGGGGTCGCCATTCTAAGCACAGCACCGTCGTGGGCCCCCAACCCCCACATCTGCTCGAACCTCGAAGTCGATCTACGTGGGTACGTGCTCCGCGGTCCGCCCATTACCACAAGGCTCAAATAAATTTTAGTAATCAATATTCATTCTTTTTTCTTAATTGTTATAATTAAAATTAATATTTTATTGACCTGTGAATCCTGTGATGAAGCAGAGCCCTAGAGAGCTAACGCTTTATCTTAACTCTCAAACCGAAGTGGAACTGTTATTGATAGAGTGTTACGTATGTTATTGCATACTATACACTGCAAAAATAAATTATCATCAACCTGAGACTTTCAGGTGTTAAGCCTACCAACGACATGAGGCAACCGCGTCTTATACTTTCTGAAACGGACAAACGATAGCGCGACGTAAGTAGAGCGTAGCGCCATCTAGTTTGAAATA
Source organism: Mycalesis mineus (assembly GCA_034621355.1). Classification (NCBI taxonomy): domain Eukaryota; kingdom Metazoa; phylum Arthropoda; class Insecta; order Lepidoptera; family Nymphalidae; genus Mycalesis; species Mycalesis mineus. The sequence goes on along the minus strand of CM067889.1, from coordinate 6,324,761 downwards.
ATAAATATTTAATTCCAAAAAATTAAATTAAATTTTCTGGAGTTGGTAATTTTAAAGGCAAAAAAAAACGTAGAATTAAAAAAGTGATCGTAGAATTTAAAAATAAATTATGTCTACTTTTAATAGTTTGGATCTAATTTATTTTGGGGCTTCTTTTTAATTTTTAAATGATATAATAATCGCAAAGCTCGCAGTTTTTTTAACTCTCTGGTAAACGCGGTTCGAGTTTCCTTAGAAATATGACAATGATAGTTTTTATGTAATTATAGGTATCTATTTTAATTTATTGGTATATTGATATAAAAAAAAAGCTTTACGATAAAAAATAATTTAGACCGTGCATGCTCAGTTATCCAGATATTAAGTCTTTCAACCGATATACTTATTCCTTATTGCGGCTATTTTTTTGTAGTTGTACTGTATTTGTAGTTATCTAAAAGTACTGATCTGCCTTTTTGTATGTCATTGGTTTCAAAGTAATTTGGTGAAAAGCGACGTGGAAAAAAAAACCATTTTCTTATTAAAATAGTCCTCTGTGAACACCCGAGGGACGTTATTGTAACTCCACCTGCATTCTTAAACCAAGTTCAACATAAGTAAATCTTATTATATTCGTCAATGGGAGTCGAGTTACTTGAGGGAGCTCATTTTGTATTTATAACTTGCCCCGAGTTATTTCTAAAACGACATTGTGGTGTTTGACTCTGTACGTACTTTTTGGTACATACGTGCTGTGAGAAACCAATTAAGAATATGCTTTTAATAATTAAATTACAATCAATGGAACTAAAATAATAATTAATCTATTCTTGCAAGTAGGTGAATTTGACTTAATTTATGTAAATACACATATAGGATCTGCCTTCCGATCTGGTGATAAAGTCAGACATATTGACAGACTTGACAATTGTAAAGTGTTTGGGACAGTCTACTTGAAATAAATGATTTTGGATTTTTTTAACAGTGTGATAGTAGGCTGAGGGCTGACTAGTTGCCACTTGCCACTTGACTGCCAAACATTTTTGCGCCCACCGATCCCCTTGAATGACAAGATGACTTAGATAAGATAAATAAAGGAGATAATCAGATTATAAAATATTATAAATTATGGTGTTTTATTAGAGATTCTTTTCCGTTGTGAACAAGTTAATGCAAAACAAAATACGAATCAAACTAAAGAAGAACACACTTAAAAAATTGTAGGTGGAAGTACGGAAGAGGAGCAGCTGGCAAAAGAAGGAATGCAACAGTGTAGAAGTGTGTGGAAGAGGACTACCTATCCTACGTAAGTACGACAAGAATAAAGAGATGGTGATGAATACAGATATAATATAATACAGATTCAGTGCCGTGGAATTTAAGCTAATGCAAAGTAAAGTAAAGCTAATGCGTAACAGATAAAAGTAGTAGGTACAGCATAAAATCGGGCGCTGATCTCCCCTCACGTGGCCGTATAGATTTTTAAACAGAAACTTGGAGGGTCCTTTTATTTCCTAACTTAAGTACACGGTTACGACGCACTCGTAAAACACGGATCACTGAAAATTTTTGATATGTAACTTTTCTATTCAAATGCCGGTTTACGAGCCGGCCCATTATAATTTTACTGACGTCATATTTTACTCCACCGTCGTGATTATGAAAGGTTCAAAAGAATTTTTAATAAAAAAGAAATGTTATGTCTTTTTAATCACTTCCCTTTTTACAAGTCCCGGTGGCGGTGAGTTCTCTTCAATTTTGCGCGGCATTCAAACTTGTTTATTACGATTTTACTATTGACATTTCGGGATTGGCTATAATCTCACTGTAATTGACTTTTTCAAACTAGAAATACCGGTTGGATTTTATGTAGCCGGGTATTTGCGCGATATATAATACTATTTTATACACCGTTGCCTGCGATTTCTCTTGCATGGACTTGTCTGTTTAGGACTAAAATTTTTTTTGCGGAAGAAATGGTTTTACATTATATGCCTTGTGTTAACATTTAGGTTATTTCAATTGTGGACTTTTACTTTTGTCTCTCTTGTCCTATTCATAAACGTAGTCTTATTAGTAGAACAAGATTAATTTTAATGCAAGTTTTTAATCTCTACTAACAATATTTAGTATTAATAAATCCAGAGCGAGGAACGAGTAAGCAAGTCACACTCTACTATCGGAGTAAAATTTAATCCTTAGCGCTAATATGGTTCAACGATGGACGCTTAGACTGGTGGACATAATTGCAATTTTCGACGTTTACAGCGTCTTGTTATAAGTCGTCGTCTCTTTATAAGGTAACATTGAACTAAAAGCCATGTGCAAGAATCATAGGGTATTAACAGCGAATTCGAAATGCTATTTTTACCAATCGTTATATTAAACCTAGTATATGTGCTATAATACGCTATGGTAACTCATAGCGTCTTAGTTACATTCAATAGACTACAGGAAACCATAACATTAAATGTCGTCCGGTCATTAATATTAATATAACAAATAAGCTAATTCATAGGTAGGTACATGCGTCCGTTCTAGTACATTGTTGTATATAAATGATCCAGGTTCAATTTAAAATTTTAAAACAATTTGTGTTTATTTTGTGGATTCATCAATTTGATAATTAAGTACCTTAGAAATAATGAATTTCTCAATTAAAATTGAGTTGTTTGTTATATTTTTGTTTTTATTAGCAAACATTGTTACGTGAAGCAACAATAATTACATATTTAATTATTTTAGTATTTGTGTTTCTGTATTCTAGTTATGTATTTATGTAATTATTCTTATGTACGTATGTATGTTTATTAACACTACCTGCAGTCTCTTGACTTTTCCTAGTCCTAAGGTTTCCTGGAAGAAACCGCTACAAAGCGATAAGTCTGCCTTTTGTATTCTACTTCTTCTGTCTTTTTTTCCTTACGTGTAATGGTGGTGTACAAGTATATAATATACAATAAATAAATAAGTTTAAGGTGTAGGTTACGGTAAAGATATAGGTTAAAATGTTTGTATACTTATACGTCCGTTAGTTTTTCAAAAAGTAATAGATAATACGATTTATTTGGGGTTTTCATTAATAAAACCTAAAAATACTTATATATCTTGCGGAGTATGAAACAGTCAACTTCATCTTACAGTAAATAATATACATATATGTATCTAACTACTAGGTACTGAATTATATCTAGTAAGTACAAGTGTATGTCTATACGAAACTAAATACTAAACACCCATTACACATAATGGGCCATAAAACAAAATAAACAAATCCACTTTTTTATTGCCAACACGAGTGTGTATCAAAAACTGTTCTAATTTATGACAGTATGATGTCATACAAAGTGGAACTCAATAAGAATAAAAGCTGGCAGTGAAAAACATGTGGCCCAGCAGCGTGAGAACATTAAAGCCAATTTGATATAAAAGAACGCTTTATTCTGTACTTTATTATAATTATACAATTAAAAAATGCCTTGTTAGTCCAGCGAGTATAGCATGTGGCTTTGAATGGATGAGGTCCTGAGTTCTAAGTCTCTACCAACTCTCTTTCCTACTCTAGATAAGGTGGTAGACTGCAATCATACCTGATGCAATCTAAGATCGAAGCAGGCTATCTTATTAGTAGGGTGGTAACTGGCCGCCGGCAAGACTCGGACCAATTCTGAAAATCTCAATCGGCCCTCCCGGACATCGAACTCAGGACTATCATCTTACAAATACACCGCGCATACCACTACGCCACGAAGGCCGTCAACAATTTTGACGAAATCTTGCAGAGAAGTAAATAATTCAGGAATAATACAAAAAAGTGGCATCGCGGGTAAGGTTTTACTTTAGAAATGGCTTCAGTGAGTATAAAAATGATTTTCAAAAATGACACTCAATGCAAATGCCATTACAAAGCATAATAATAATGTTTGTTCACAACATGTGATGTCATGTAACTTGTCCAAGAAAGTTCACAATAATTGGCATGTTAATTAGAAATTATTATATCTGATAATTATGGTATCATAACACGCCAGGTGAGACACTTTCGAAAATAAAATGACTATCGCTGGATCTGCCAAATGCTTATACAGCTGTCTAAAAACCCCTTCACACTGCAGGCGTTCGTTGAACGTTTGCACAGCCCAAACGCCGCGACATTTACTAATAAACATTTTTGCACTGCTTAGATATCATTTACAGAAGTATCAGTATCATCATCAGCATATTTCAGTGGCACCTTCTTCATTGTTAGCCATTTTCCATTGCATTTTAGTATAGGCCTCCTTTAACCTCTTCCATTTTTTTCTATTTTGGGCTGTCAAATCCCAATGGGTGTAAAATCAATGGCACCATACATCTTGAATTAAGATGGGATTTAGAACCTTAACCGATCAAAATGTTATAATGCGGTTTGGCGAGTGATAATGTTTATTTCTATAACAATAACATATAATATAATGACCGGACCATCCCCTATCAGTGCACGCCGCAGAACGGGGATGTGCTTAAACCCGCTAACTTCCTAAATCTGAACTGCTGTAGTGAAATAGGAACAACGGAGACTCACATCACTGTTGTCGGTGTATGCCCGACTAGGTTCGAACCCATACGGGGCCCTTAGTCAGGAACTTGCATGTTGAGCAACGCCGCCTGAAGCAAAGTAGAGTTTGCTAACTATACTAAAGCCAAACTCGATTGAGAATCCTTGTCAACAAACAAATTAAAAATGAAGGTAGATATCACTAGTCATTTTACACCTATTTTTTAAAATTAACTAGTTAATGACGAATTTACGACAATAAATTAAATTAGTAAGCTTAAAACTAATTAATATCTTTTAAATAAGATTTTTTAAAATAACAAAACATAATTTTAAATTTAATAGGCATAAAATGTGTGGCATTTTCTACCTTCATTTTTAATTTGTTTGTTGACAAGCATTCTCAATCGAGTTTGGCTTTAGTATAGTCGGGCATACGCTAACAACAGTCACGTGAGTTACAGCTGTTTCCATGTTAATAATATGGAATATACTAGCGATAATTTAAATTTCTTGGACGAAAGAAAAGCTCTACACATAACAGCCTGGTCCAGGACTCCATACAAGTTTGTGTCATTATTATTATTAACGTGCATAATCACTTAACATCACGTGCGATCGCAGTTAATCGATAATGTCAAACAATAAAAAAATATAAACTCCGTAATAAAACTACAGTGTAAGTTTATAAGTACAAAATTATTTTTAAATGCCATATCATTACCCTCCTGTATAAGGTGTCATTATGACAATAAAATGCCAGGTGATGTCCAAAATCATTATAATTAATAAGCAAGAGGTAATTACAATAAAGTAAACGCATACAGCAACTTAAGACATTTATTCTTAAAAAATAAATAAATAAATGCCAATAAATAAATTCAATTCTTAAATATATTTAACCAACTCACATAAATTAATACAAACTTTATAAGAAGAATATTTTTCTAAAGCTTTTGTTAAATGCAAGATTATAGAAAAATCTTATTACAAATTTTAAAAATTACTTTAATAATAAAAAGTTAGATTTGAGATTAATTGAGATTTTCTGAATAGGTCCAAGTCTGGCTGATAGGATTCATCGGCCGTGGCTAGTTATAATCCTACAGACAAAAACGTACCGCCAAGTGATTTAGCGTTCCAGTACGATGTTGTGTAGAAACCGTGGATAGATAGGAGTGTGGATTTCACCCTACTCCTAATAAGTTACCTGCTTCCATGTTAGATTGCATCATGTGGTATATGCATGGAAAGTGACCATCCAGTGTAATTGCAGTCAAGGGCCAACTTGTAATAAATAAAAAAAAAATTGGTTGTCTGTAAAGTCGGTTTACTGACGGTAGTTGAACGTGACAATGTCTTAAGAAAATACTGATGGAATGGTAAATTAAAAATTTTAATAATCAATTAAGATTATTAAAATTTTTAATTTAAGTATATTTTTATAAATATTAGTTTAAATTAATAAAATAAAAGATTTTGATTTTATAAATTTATATTTTAAATTTATAATAAATATATTAATTTATAAATATATTTATTTTTAATTTAAAATTAATATATTTAATAATTATATTTAATAGACGGATGTCGAACGCTGCCGAACGCAAAGGCCGATTGTGCTTTGTCGCTCGTTCCGCGCTCTCGCTTGCACTTCAAGCCTTACATGGAACGCCTCAAAGCGAGGTAACGACGCATGACGTCATATTTTTTCGTGCGTGCAGCCGGCTCTATCGAATTACAAGACGTTGTCACGTCAAAAACTTATAAATCAATGCAGTTAATTAGATGGGGCGTTAATTAAATTAAGAATACAATTAAATAATTAGACTTATTTGATTATAGGTCCGACAAAGAACAATCAACTATGTTATTCCTAAAATGTTTCCAAGTAACAAAATAAGGTCAGGTCAACACACGGCTATAAAGTATACGTTGTTTTTTGACCACAGTTACGCAAGAGGGCGTTGTAACACGAGAGTCCAGCCGTAGTTTCTCAGAAACGTGCTTTTAACAGAAACAAGGATTTATCGACTCATGCCCGATATGGGAGCATAGCTCGCGTAGCCGAGATTCAAAGCAAAGCATTATTAACGTGTTTGTTATTGGGTAACTCTAATTAACTCGAAACTATTCCATTATGGACGCCGATACGCTGATTTATTTTAAAGACGTGAAATTGTTGTATGTCTTTAAAAATTCCAGTTGTTAGATGGGTAAGCATGGCTTTCAAATTTAAAATCATATATTACAAGTAGGTTGTTTTACATGCACTTTTGATACCTACATCAAGTCTCTACCACCAGTTTGGAAAGCAGATCCTACCGAGAAGAGCCGGCAAGAAACTCAGCAGTTTTTAGATAACGACGTTCTGCGTTCTGGTAGTGATCGTAAAATAAATATAATTATTAAAAATATAAATTTTAAATTAAAAATTAATATATTTATTATAAATTTAAAACATAAATTTATAAAATCAAAATCAATTATTTTATTAAATTAAATTAATATTTATAAAAATGTACTTAAATTAAAAATAATCAAACATTATCACCAGTATTTTCTAAGTCACGTCAACTATCGTCAGTAACTGCGTTCTGGTAGTGCTAAGCCCGCCGATCCGCATTGGAACAGCGTGGTGGGTCTACGCTCCATATCCTCTCTCCTACATGGAGGAAGGACACTACTCTGCTTTATTAACGGCCCTTAAGTGGACCGTTAATAGGCTGATAATGGTGATGATCTAACAGATTATTAGTATTCGTGACGTGAAGTGAGAACTGTAGCACAAGGAAAGAAAGTAAGCGATTTATGAAAATGTAAATTAGTTTTTCATAACCATTTGTTTCAAGGTATTGAAGCAAGATTTTATAGGTGACTAAGAAGTGCTTACCCTAACCGAATATCCTTTTCACGCTACTGAGCAGCCCTATCGTAGTTGAATTTCAGGGTTTCGCAAAAAGGCAAAGGTAACATCCGACTGCCCAAACGAGTCAAACGAGTTTCGAATTTTTAAAGCATCTTTTTATATAGTTTTCAATTTCTTTCTTGCACAAATAACAATTTGAGGGGAGAGTTTGCACCGTGATAATAGAATGGAATCGATATAAAGAAATATAAATATATTTAATTGACCTGGTGGCTAGATTATATGGTTCGATCCTGGGTTCTGGTCACTATCAACATCTGATAGTGATCGTGAATTAATTAAACCCACAGCCTGCCAACCCACATCGGAACAGCCGTTCTAAAAAATATAATAAGGTTAAAATTGTTTGAAGCCTTCACCACTAGATGGCGTTATGCCCCAGTGCATCGCGCTACTGTTTGTCTGTTTAAAGATTACGAACAAATTTTTCAAATATAACGTAAGATTGATCAAGCGAATACTCCATAAATTAACTTTATAACATCGCTAATCTTGGGTAACATTTACACCTCATAGTGACTTTGGTTACCATGTTTACAAACGATGGTTTTTCAATTACCATCAAGTGCGCCACCTTCTTGGTCCGTCAGTTATTACTATGTAGCCTGACCAATAAAACCAACTACCCCGCCATGTTGCGAATAAAAAAGGAATTATTTTCTTCCCTTTATCATATTAAACACAGATAACTAAGAAGTAAATACTTATAGTGCTCCAAATTCAAGTTTTTTATTTTACTGGTCAGGTTATAAAAAATTCTATTCATAAAATGAGTTATACACATGAACGAACACAAATTCATAATAATACAACTTCATGAATTCCGAGGTCAAGCAGAAAAATGCGTGGAATCAAAATGTTTTCGAAGGGCACGCAGCTGTCTCTAAATTTCGCGGCGAACGGCGGCCATAATTCGAAACCATAAATAACTCCATAAAAGAACGACTAACCCTTCATTGCCTCTTCCTTTTACGGTTCCGCGAAAAAAAATAAAATATGTGCGAGCCAAAACAAAGGCTGTAAAGCCAGAAATGACAGGGCCACACGTTTTCCAGAAAGAGAAAGAGAGATGGGAAGGAAAAAGAAAAAAAAAATTGGAAACTATAATTTCGCATTATGTAACCGAACGTAAGGAGTTGTTAGACGGGATTCGTGTGCAGGCGATGTTTAAAAATAACCCAAGGTTAGCCGGCAGCGGCGAGGGTCCCTTGGAGATCAAGGTCTACCAGTTTCGCGGGATGCCTTCGACTATAGCCATGTTTTGTTCGAAAACGGGTTGATGTTGTTTGTATGGAAAATCGCTGCATATCTACCAACCCTACCTACCTATAGAAACGCTACCTTCACGAGAATGTAAGGCCTCATACTAATGTGGTATATGTTTTTAGTATACAATAAGTTTTTAAATTATTATTAAGTAAGTTTTTATATTATTTTAAATTATTAATATTTCAAAGTGTTATGAAATCACTCGTATACCAAATACGAGTGATTCCATTACACCACAGATTTCGGATTAGTACAATAATGATATAAATTATTAAGTATTTATATTTAAATATTTTTAGTCGTTCATGTTTATTTTGTTAAAACCAATTTTGCAACGCAAATGTTGTGTTTTTCCTCAATTCATAAGAAAATACCTAAATAAGTAGATATGTTTTTAGATTATTATTTATAGGAATAATTTAAATAAATCGCATTAAATTAAAGACTTAGTTGCCAATCACGTCACGTTCGATTGTTTGTAGTTTGTCGTGTTGCCATCACCAGCTCGGAAGGTAAAGAAGAGCTTTTCAAATAGGTACCTAAACCTATGCACCATTTACAATAAAAATATTTTTTTTAGATGGAAGCTGATTCAAATTGCCTCCAGGACAGATTTAATATGGGTTGATTATTATTTATTATATGACTTACATAATCAAAAAGATTTTACTTAATGAATGGATATTTCGTTTTAAAATCGTAAATCTGAAAATAAAATTGGAAACCCATATTATTATATGAACACAAAATTTTATAACCCAAAACGCTATAACATTTATGTATGAAAGTTATGGCTCTTTTGTTTTAAGGTACCGAAATTAAGGACAAAAAGTTTACCTGTACCAATATTGATATACGTACTGTCAAGGTATTCATGGAAGCTCTCATTTTATACATTAGCAAGTTAATATATTTGTCCCCAGGTAAGCTCAGAACTCGCCGTAGACGTAAAAGTGCATAATTACGCTTGAAGAGTCAAAGGGCCGGACTAAACATCGGTCGAGAGGTCGCAGGTTTGAGTCTCTTTAGTTCGACTGTTATCATAGCCACTACTCACAAAGTCTACGACTAACTCGAGAAGAAACAATATATTGGCCATATTTGAAACTGCGATTGAAATTATATTATTAAATTATTATGGCGTAAATATCTTTTACTTGCAGTTGCAGTACAAGATAATATTTTTGAAGGTTATAGGTACGAGCAGCTTTCATCAGACAATAAATGATAATTTACAAGCGAAATAACATTTCAATGTTAACAGTAAACAATGGGAATCTGATGACTTCGACGATAACAAAATAAAAACCGGAATAATTTTAATAATCTCGCATATCTGTACTGGCAATATTACATAGCCGTAGGTTGATCGCACACAATAATATTGTCAATATAGGTTTTGGAAATAATATTGATAGGAGAGTGAATTCTGGTAATATGGTCCACTAAATACCAATAGCCAGAAGGTGTTCCAGAAGGCAAGACTGCTGTACATAAAGGAATATTAGTGCCAACACTTAATACCCTTAATCGACGAACTTGTAAGAAAGAAAAATGAAATTGGAAGAGTGAGAAAAATATACAATCGTGGCAATTGGAATTGCTCACAACCTTGTGTATTTATGACCTGCCACGTTCTCTTTTGCTCTCAAATTGTGCTTTCATAGAACCTAATTGTTCTATTAATGTATCTTCTCAATACATACAGACTATATAACAGATTATATAATATTTTGAGATATATTAAAAAAGTGAGAAAACGTAGATTGGACGTTAAAAGAAAGACGCTATTTAAAATAAACATTATCTATCGCAGTTTTATAACTACGCAACTTATAAATAAATGAAACGCGCATTTGAATAAACAAATTGTTTCCTAGACATATATAAATACGCAAAAGGAGTTAGCAAAAAAACAAGTTCACCTATAAACATTCCCGCGCACGCGCATCGGTGCCGAACAAAAAAAAGCGCGCATAGACCTTGAACAACCCCTCGTATTCCGCAGGTGCCGCTCCGATGCACCTGCTTGTGTTATGCAGTGACCTATAAAAGTAATATTTAAACAATTTATTCCCTCACAATTATCCCTTAGATGTGGGTCAAATAAAAACGGCTACATTTTTACTGCTAATTAATTCACTTTAGTGTATGCCCTGTTGTTTCGATGTGCGCATTTTATACACGGTTCACATTGCGTTGCTTCGAATTAATTTTAAACACGGTATTCCCTACGTTCGTGTTGGGTGTACATACTTGCGTGAGATAATATATTGATCGTTACTATGTTAATGTGTAAAATAACAAACAAAATAAAATACTAAGAACCTAACTATTAATTAGCAGTAACTTGCAGATGCTTAGTCTGCTTGAATTTTACTGTCATGTCGGTTGATCGTTTTTGGGGTATAATCTATCTTCACTAAATCGGTTAAGGAGTTTGGGCATCTAGGAGTAACAAACATACAAACTAACGCTTTGTAAAACCAGAGTGATTACCATAAGGTTTTTATTCTTTTTCTCATCGACTTTTTGAAGCTTTTTTTTTTACATCTGATGTTAAGTGATAATGCAGTCTAAGATGGAAACGGGCTAGCTTGTTAGGAGTGGGACGAAAATCCACACCCCTTTCGGTTTCTACACGACATCGTACCGGAACGCTAAATCGCTTGTCCTTCTTATAAATCCACCGCGCATACCACTGCGCCACGGAGGTCGTCGAAATCGCTTGTTTGGATTTTATCAGATAGTAAATGACGATGCAATCTAAGATCCTGATGCATTAACTTAGAAGTATCCAGAAGAAACTATTCAGCGATATTATGTACCAAGCGAGTCCCGCCAGGTGATATCGTGGTCAAGCGCGAGCTTATTTCATTATAAAATAAATCAATATAGTTATCATAAAGACAATGGACAAAACCCACGTCAGTATGGCTAGACATTGGCTCATCATCAAAACATGGCAGCACTGTAGCTATCAGTCATTATGTGCTAACGAAGTCACACTTAACAACATCTATGTACTATTTCTGTACGTATAATACTTATTCATACATATCTACAGGTATTATAAATGTGTTTGTAAGTCCGTCTGTCTTTCATGGCTAAATTGTTGAATCGATTTAGATGAATTATAGTACTCGTATTTATGGGTGCTTAGATCAAGCTTTTAATTACTAAAATGAAATTCATTATTATTTATTAATTTGACAAAAGGGTGTCAAAAGTTTGTAAGCCCTTTATTTTTCAATTATATATGTATAAAACTGACTGCCTCGTTGGTTTAGAGGTTAGCCTATATGGCTTCGATCACCTGTCGAGGTCCTGGGTTCGATTTCTGGGTCCGATCACGGAATAATTCTGGGTTTTTCATTTTTCTATGATATTTTCAGTAGGTACATTCCAAAGAGCACGTTAAGCCGTCGATCCTGATCACTATCATCAACATCTGATAGTGATCGTTAAAAAATTAAACACTATGACCGCCAAACCGCATTGGTGCAGCGTGGTGGGTCTTTCCATATCCCATCTCCTATAAGGAGAGAGGCCTGGTCCTGTAGCGGGCCGTTAACAGGCTGATAATGATGATGGGATGCATAAAAATTTAAAACTAACAGAAAATATAAATTATGAATGTCGACTGTAAGTTTATCTACATATATTTTTTTTTACTGCTATCACACCTGATGATTAAGTGATGATGCAGTCTAAGATGGAAGCGGGTAACTTGTTATAACTAGCCACGGCGAAAGCCTCCCACCAGCCAGACCAAGAAAAATTAAGAAAAATAAGAATTGAACCCAGGACCTCCGTTTTATAAATCCACCGCGCATACCATTGCGCCACGGAGGTCGTCATATTATGTCTCGCGGACGGAGTCGCAGTGATCCAATAGTATTTTATAACGTTTTTTGTATTCCGCAACGCATCCGTTCGGCGTCGGAGGAAATGAGGGCTTTATGTAAAAGTTTACCTGCTGCTTTTTGTAAGTACTGCATGTAAGTATAGAAGTACTCGTAGGTCCTGCGTGTAGGAATAACAAAGTACATTATTATACAACCCTTAGCTTGCTATATGCAGTACTGTACATATCCTTAGTTTTGTTATAAGTACTTAGTTTGTGTTTGTGTGTCTACGACATTGTAGATAGCGGAACACTAAGTACATCTCTTAGAGGTACGGCTTTTCCGACAGGGTGGTAACTAGCCTCCCATAAGCTCAAAAGCATAAGATACTGGACCAATTACAAAATTGTCAATCGGCCCAGCCAGGAATCGAACCCAGAACCTCTGTCTTATAAATCTACCGACCATACCGCTGCGTCACGGAGTAACTATCTTTATGACAGTCCTGCATAAATAAATACAATGCATCTAGCCCCAAAGTAAGCGTAGGTAGCTTGTATAACACAAAGTAAGCGTAGGTAGCTTGTATAACACAAAGTAAGCGTAGGTAGCTTGTATAACACAAAGTAAGCGTAGGTAGCTTGTATAACACAAAGTAAGCGTAGGTAGCTTGTATAACACAAAGTAAGCGTAGGTAGCTTGTATAACACAATGTAAGCGTAGGTAGCTAGTATAACTAAGTATAGTTATCATAGTACTTGTTAGCTAGCTATTATGTATATATGGATAAACACCCAGACACTGGACATGTCCTTGCTTATTGTCATCACACAAACATTTTTCCAGATCTGGGAATCGAATCCACAGCCTAGGACGCAGAAGCAGGGTCACTACCCACTGCGCCTTTCGGCCGTGAAAAGTTCTTTATGCAACGGAATGTAGTCCAGTTTGAATCTGCTATATAAACTCTTGCACAAAAAGTTAATCATCAATGCTGCAGCAGTATAAAGCGGTCGAACCTTTATTCCCACTAAACCACGTTCAAGGGTTACGCTCCAGATATTTTCAATAATTCAATGGCTATTCAAGGGTCACACAGATGTGCGGACTTCAGACAAAAGCCTTATAATAATATCGCGGGATCAAAACGAGTTGAGACGCAATTCCTTTGCAAACTTTACCTTTGCACCTACTCTTTTATAAGACCAACTTTGTGCCAATGATTTAAAGGTGGTTTTTGTTTGGCTATTAGTTTTTTAAGGGTATTTTAAATGTTGTCAGGATGTATTTTGGCTGGTGTTTGATACACGTGTTGGCCTCCCCTTCGAATAAAATGCACCTATCACCTGGTGAGTCGAAATAAAATTGGGTCACACGTTGCTCTACTACTCGTAGTTTCTCTATGGGTCTATTGACTAGTTTCTCGTTTTACTCCGATATGATCTTGTTGGTTTGATCTTATCGGAATATTTTATTTGATTTGGTGTCGCTGGAAAGTAGCTCAAAGTGACTAGGTGTATGTCTTTGATACATTGATTCTTGTTATTTTCTACTTATAGTTGGTACATCAGTATCATTTTGTTAGAAATATATTTTGTTATGAACAGTTTTTGAGAAATTTATCATATACAGACCCAAACAGCCGTCAATTGTGTCCGTAAAATGTCAACAGTGTTATAAATAAAGATAATATAGGTATAAATATTTAAATGGTATCTACGAGTAGTTTATAGCATTACTTGTGAGATTACGTACAGGCAAATGAGGCCTAAAGATACATTCAGATGACCAAAAATGTAACGCGCGTTTTTAGAAGCGCGTCTAAAGAATATACACTTTACATGCCTACAGTCGTTCACATAACACGGCTCCACTGGTTTGCATTGACAGAACCTACATCCGTTCAGTGATTTGAGTGGAAATTTTTGTTTTTATTCAGTCGTATAACGTAACGCAAATTTATATGGAATTTAAGCAGCGCCATCTATTTGTAGTGTGAGTATATACTCTTCTTTTCTATGTAGTTTGACGTTACGGGTGGTTATGATTTTACGTAGTCACTCGGCGAAAAACTCACACTTGCCACTTAGATGTGTGTAAGATTTTTAAATCCCTCGCTATCTAACGTTAAATGTCGTCTACTCCAAGTTCAGTTGATCGGATGTTTCGTTTTTAGTTTTGGTAAGTAACTTAATTTGGTATTGCAGCTGAACAGGATCTACTAACCGATTCTGTAGTTATCTGTTTTTGTGATTTAACTCTTTTTAGATGAATTCATCTAGGCATATTTAATGGATTAGATATAGGTTATCTGAAAAATATTTGTTTTTTAAATTAATTTCAGGCAATTGTGATTAATTTTGATAGGCAACCCAATAAACTATTGCAGGGAGTATGCAATAGTTTATCAAAATTATTAAAAAATTAGTTTTTTTAATCTTGCAGTGGGATCCTATGCTATCTTAGGTGATTTCCAAACCAAAGGTACTTTTCACGATACATAGCTTTCCCGCTGTCAGCTTGTTCGTCTTTAATTTCTTCTCTAATTTCTGTTAATATACTTACTACCTTCTTTTATATAGTTGAAAGCAGAACAAACCTCACAGGCTACCATACAGTGAGCCATGCGTTCAGCCTTGAACCGGTCTTGAAGTGACGCCATTGTTCCTTTCATCTCACCCCACAGTCCCAACACGTGCGCCTCTGTGTTTCACATGAATGGCCCGCCGAGAGTATTTATTATTTCTGTATTAATAATGGGGAACTGGACATGAAATTGCGTAAGTAATGCGTAATTCTTTTATTCGTGTAAGTCTTAAGAAACTCGTAATCTTTTTTATGTATTTATCTATTGGTTATGCCCGCAACATCGTCTGATTGACGCTGTTCTTCTTTAGCCAACTACCTTTCAGTGACAGACAATCTGTTTTCATTTTCATCAAATCCTGCGGAAATTTTTAGTCTTGCAGGATAAACGGTAGCCTAGGTGTTAATCCGGGGTTTACCTACCTAATCTAGCTCTATCCAAATTGTAGGTAAATCGGTTATACTTACTTATTAATTCTGTATAAATAATGGGGAACTGGTCATGAAATTGCGTAAGTACTTAATGCGTAATTCTTTTATTCGTGTAAGCCTTAAGAAACTCGTAATATTTTTACATATCTACTACCTGATATTGTATATATAGTACGAGAACTTAGAAGAGGTCTAAAATGTGAATCAATCATACTTTGCTAGTTTCATAGTTTTGTATGAGTTTCAAACGGCATTATAGTCAGGACAATTTATTAACAAGCGTTAATACATCTAACCAAAATAAAACATTCTTATGATTATTCGAAACGATGCTTAGAAACTGAATTTTGTTAACAATATGATAAATAGCAATTATTACGATTTTCGACACGAAAAACAATGACGAATGATATATATATATTGACAATGACATTTCTGACATATACTAAACATAGATTTGGTTTTTACTAAAGATTGCTAATTATAGATTTAAATTCATTAGCTTCGACTGTATGGATTAAGAATTTTTACGGGAATTTTTATAAGGGAACTCCGTAATTTTCTGGAGTGAAAGGAATGTGCCTTAATCTTTTCAATCAATAATTAATTTTTAATAAAAATCAATTAATGCGTTAATCAAGGAAAACTCAGGCAAGCACTTAATAAATGCATAAACGGACTGCCTACCCTAAAGACACATTGCGAACCCTAGTATTGGAGATGGATTTTTTCATTTTGTTTATTTAGTGCCCATAGTGCCTACTCTAGCTATAAACTACTTTGTGCACGCCACTGCTAACCTACCTCCTTTTAAAATTTTACGCAAAATGCAATCTAAGATAGAAGCGGGCTAACTAGTTAAAAGGTCATCTTACCGGAACACTAAATCGCTTGGAGGCACGTCTTTCCCGACAAGGTGGTTACTAGGCACGGCTAAAGCCTTCCACCAGTCGGACTAGGTCCAAATAAGAAAATCTCAATCGCCTCCATCGGGAATCGAACCCAGGACTTCCGTCTTATAAAAGCACTGCACATACTACTGCGTCACTGAGGTCGTCAAAAGGCTGAGTCAGAAAAATATCTATCTACTATATTTTCCTCAAGAAATGTTGACAACCCTAGACATAATGCAGAACCTTCCTTCCTCTACCCTTGAAGTAACTACTTTATTTACAGTCGATAGGTTTCCAAAAATTTCCCATCATCTACATCTATCGCAAGCTAGTCTGAAAATTTAATAGGGTTAAATTTTACAATAATTGTTTATAATCTTAGCTAGCGCAAAATGATAAACAAATTAAGTTAGCTACTGAAATAAGTGTAGGCAACAGAATATGTCTATCGCATTTGTTTATAAAGGTCTTTCACACTGGCGTTTCTCTACAGGTTACGTCTACAAAAAAATAACAATAAACTGGACGCTAACAGACAGACAGGACAATCATAGAATGCAATAGTTCAAGCTACTTACCTTTTTGGCTGGTGGGAGGCTTCGGGCAAGGCTAGTTACCCCTCTATGACATAGACGTACCGCCAAGCTATTTTTCATTTCCGTACGAAGAAGTGTGAATATGATCCTACTTCTAACACGTTAGCCCGCTTTCATCTTAGACTGCATCATCAATTAACACCAGATGTGATTGCAGTCAAGGGCTAACTTGTAATGAATTAAAAAAACATCATTTTAACAAGTTAAAAATGAAGCTGGAAAACGCATGTAGTTTAAACCTAATAATTTGTTTTATTTTAAAAATTTATATTTAATTGTTCTAAACTTATTAGGTATTCTGATTTATTGTCATTTGTTTGTTCAGAAAGTTTCATCTAGTTTGGCTTATTATTGTTAAACATTTTTTTAGCGAAGCTTGTGTGAAGCGACCCTAACGTATTAACATTGAAATATAAACATAAATACGAAGATAACAATAACAGGATGAGTCACGAGTTAAATAAGGTATTAAAATAACTAACGTACGTAGATAGGTACCTAACAGAGACGATTTGTAGCTAACCAAGATCATAAACTTAATTAAAATGGCTATTTATTTTTATTAAAAAGTTTCTACGGTAACTGGTTTAGACGTAATCTTAATTAAATGGATTTGTAAAAATTTGAAAAGAATTTAGAGATAAACCTGTGAATAAATTATTTAAATTAGCTTAATAAATGAAATAAAGGATTTTTCATAATTAGGTGTTATTTAATGCAAAGTTAAGTCTAATGGATGTACAGCTATAGAATGCGATACACGAGGAGTTGGGTTCGACTTGGGGCCAATTTAAAAAGTAGTTAATAGTTACCACCTATTATTCGTCGTAAAGGTATCAATTAATCTATGTTTCATCTACGATTCTGTATAAAGTAATTAAACTAGCAACATAAAAAGCATTCAGCCAGTATGGACCCGGATGGATTTAGAAAAAGTGAATAGCAATTGCATTTTTCGGCGCCGCTGCAGTCGGCAGCGCGTCAGGCACGGCCGCCGGTTCCGGCATCGACCGCCGCAGCGTCGCTGTCGCTAGTCGCTCCCGGGCCCGGCACCGGTACGGCACGGGCAGGCCCCGGGACCGCGCGAAAGTGAAAATTCGCTAGGCACTTTCTCCCCACCCGGGCCGTCGCGCGTCGGCCGCATCGCCCCGCCCCTCGCTGCACCCCCGCGCCCCCCCGCGCGCGCCCCGCGCCGCAAGGTCAGCCCCGCGTGCAGGCGGGTGGCGCGGCGGCGGCGCGGCGACGCGCTGCGCTCTTGAAATTTCGCTTTCGTTCACTCGCGGTTATTAGTCGGCCGCGCGCGCTCCGGCAAGCATGTGTTTCGCGTGACGCGTTCCGATACACCGCGGCGGCACGTTCGATTTCGTTGAGTCGATCGTGGTGCACCATGGCTCCGCGACGGCAGGGTGCGACCGGCGAGCGCGAGTCCGACGACTCCCACGGCTGCTGCGTGCCCGGCGAGTGCCTGCGCCCCCGGGAGCCCGTGCGCGTCGAGGACGCCGTCCGCGTGCTCTGCAACAACGACACGTGCGCCGCCGGCCGGTACATGCACAGAGAGTGCTTCGAGCAATGGGAGGCCGGCGTGCTCGCTTATCTCAAGTCCTGCGGCCGCGCGCGATCGTGGTCCGAGAGGCAGAGGCACCAGAATCTGTGGACGAAGAAGGGCTACGACTTGGCGTTCAAAGCGTGCGGCTGCCGGTGCGGTCGTGGCCATTTGAAGAAGGATTTGGACTGGACACCGCCCGGCACGGCGATCAGAGCAGACGATGAAAAGAAGAAGCGCAGAAGGGCAAGGCCGGGCCGCACGCCGGCGGCGGTCGACGTCCGCTCCAGGGCCTTCAGTCTGTCGAGCTCCGGCTCCTGCTCCCCGCCGTCCGCGTCCTCGGAGCCCTCGGCGAGCCCGACCCACGCTCCACCACTCACTTTGACTCCCGCGAAGAGGAACTCGAAACCAGAATTGGTCTCCGACAGGATCAGGTAAGCGATACCTTCGATTTAATTTGACATGTTTTGTCACCGACACTGACGCAGCTACAACTACCAAAGTAAACACAGGCGTCATGGCAACTTGTATGTTGAATAATTGAATAGGCAGGTGGGTAGACATGGTGGTATTTGAGTCGGAGTGAGTTGTTAGGAGTCCAGTCATGTACGCGACTCACACTGGGTTGCATATGGATAAAATAATAACGCAATCACGCCTTATTTTGTAAGATTGGCGGTAAGTGGCGCCGGCCGCGCAAATGGCCACACCTACGCAAAAATATTATGTTTTCTATACGAGAGTACGAGCGACGCCTACGGGGCCTCGAACGCCGGTTGTTTATGTATTAAATCGTATAAGAGCCCCGCATAATTGGCGGGGAACTGGTTGTGATCGGCTCTCGGAGCTTGTCTTGTTCGAAAACCGGACCCCTTGGGTCTTTTCTATGCATTGAATTAAGATACAAAATTAGATAGCACAGTTCTGTGTTATAGAAACTAATGGAGGGAACACTTACTCCAGGTTAATTGCAATTAGAATGTGTACCTAGGTACCTATCAAGGTTTTACAGTTTCGTATCAGAATCGAGGACTATCAGTCTGTCTAAACCAATTCCTTAAGATATTTTATCTACCTACAACCTATAGGAACGTAGTATGTGATTAGTTCATTCACAAATAGGCGAATACCTACGTAGATAATTATATTTGCTAGGTATGCTATTTGCCGGTTACTTTTACTACTGAGCATGAACAGAGGGTTCATAAAATGATTGTTTACATTTGATAATTGCGTCTATAAATGTTATTTTTTAAATGTTAGGTAGGTAGGTAGATTAAATATATTGTTAGTTTGCATTCATGAAAGATGCGAAGAAGAAATTTAAATTAAGGCAAAATCTAAAAATATTCTGTGAAGTTGAATAAGTGCACTTTCTTATTTATGGGCTATATGGTGCCAAAAGAAATATAGAGCTAGTTAAATTAAACTTCTTTATAATAAATATAGCATTTTATTGTTATTAGAATTTCTTACACAGAATTTGATAGGGATTTGTCGTTTGACAGTTTCGAGTTCCCACTGCAAATCCAATTCATGTTTCATTTCATCTAATCACATTTACTTGGAACTGTAGTAGGTAGATATTGTGCAAAATTCTATTACGAGAATTAAGTTTTTTGTGTTTTTTATTATTTTCAAATGGAATAATATAGTCTATAGTTGCGAAAGTTTCGATAAATATACACGAAAGTATAGATGGATATTTGTTACTTTACAAAGCCAGGCCTTAACGGTGAATAAAGAATCCTCAATCTTTAAAAAATCACTTTGGAAATTAGTTTTTAAGGGTCGCTGTTGAAGGGTTTTCTACGAAGCTGTCTGGTGACTTCACTTCGGATGATATCTCATAAAAAAGAAACGTTTAATCTTTTGACGATTGAAGCCCGCTACCACCCAGCAGGGGCCAAGCACCGTAGCTGCCAACAAACATACACCTCAAGGCTGCCTCGTTGATTGGCTACTATTACGAAGTCCTAGGTTCGATTCCTGGATCGGGTTGGAAATAATTCTAAAGTTTTTTTTAATAAACATTATCGTCACCACCACATTATCAAAGTCCTCCGGCTCATATTGGAGCAACTATACTTAAGCCAAACTCGATTGAAAATGCTTGTCAACAAACAAATTAAAAATGAGGGTAGAAATCACTAGTCATTTTACACCTAATTTTTTTAATTAATTTATTAATGACGAATTCATGACAATAAATTAGATTAGTAAGCTTAAAACTAAATAATATTTTCAATATCTTTTAAATAAGATTTAATAAAAAAATAAAACATAAATTTAAATTTATGAGGCATAAAATGTGTTGCATTTTCTACCTTCATTTTAAATTTGTTTGTTGACAAGCATTCTCAATCGAGTTTGGCTTTAGTATAGGTGGGATTAAGCTCTATATCCCATCTTCTGCAAAAAACGGAGGCCTGGCCCTGATAATGATGATACATAACTATGATAGTAGTATGAGCTCAGAACTTTTAGCTTTTATTAAATGACGAAGGTCTGGTTGTCACAGACTCTTAGACTATAGTCTTAAATCACCGTTTTGTACAGTTAGTGTTGTCAATTAATTCCAACAAAGTTGTCACATTAAAATTTAAAACATGTAACCGGAAGTAACCCAACTAATGAGTTACACTCATACGTTACGAGTGTAACCTTCACCTGTCTTTGTTTATATTATCAAAATGCTAATAAAGTTCAAAATGTATGAATTTTTTACATTCGTTTAGACAATACTTCGCCATGGAACGTAAAAAAAATAACAATGTTGATTGGAAATATTATAATGTCGTTCCCAATGCTAATCAACAACAAAATTGTTTTTTTTAAATAAGCGGAACTTAAATTTATTTTTTTAATATTAGAACCTTGCCTAAGTTTCTCTCCCGGGATCATAAAACATTTAAGCTTATCAGTCAAAAAGTATTGTCCCCAGTTGGGTCAAAATGTAAACTAACATTTTTCTATAATAAATTGTTTATTAATTTAATAATATTTTAGTGGCATATGTTTCTGATATGTAAGCTATATTATTGTGAACTTTTATCAAAATCCATTCAGCAGTATTTGCGTAGAAGAGCAACAAACACAAATAAATCCTCACTAACTTTCGCGTTTATAATTTTAGTAGCATTTTTTTAACCTAAGACGATATATGAAATTATGACCTTAATCTGATTAACTTTTACGAAAATCTCAGTACAGATAAGTTGTATCTAAGGTTAATCTGTAAGTTGTAAATAAGGTCTTGCACACCCGTGCCTCACAGAGCACGTTAAGCTGTCGCTTCCGATCAATTATCTTTAACGTCTTGTAGCAATCGTTATAATATTCAAATAATTATAATTAAAACCCCTCTTTTAAGGCGAGAGGCCTGTCCCTGTACTAGAAAAATTTAAATACATAATTGGTTATTTCAATGGTTGTGCACTCACCTCTTTTATTTGTGAGCACGTGGCAAGTAAGACTTAGACCCACAACGTCACTCCAATGTGGCTTGGCGTGTGAGAATGCCGTGTAATCTTATAACTGAATTACCTACGTCCGTTATAATGCATTATTATTGTTGTGACTAATTAAATGTATTTAAATTTTGTTATTAACTAGACGCTTAAAAATATAACACGATTAGTTGTTTATCAAATTACCAGTACGTGTATTATAATTACTTATTTATTATTCACTAGCTTTTGCCCGCGACTTCGTCCGCGTGGAATTAATTAGTTATTACGGCAGCCTAATTTTTCTAAGCTTTGAATGTCATATTTATTAATATCTAATCAACTGCCTAAGAAATAGGTCTTAAGCTTTCAAAATGACGATACTTTCATACAACATTTCATCCCCCCTTTAACCCATTTTCAATCTCAATTTTTCTCATTTAAGAGTAGCCTATGTCCTTTTTCAGGCTCTAGACTTACTGTGTACCAAATTTCATTTAAATCGGTTCAGTAGTTGTAGAGTGAAAGCAAGACAGACAGACAGACAGAGTTACTTTCGCATTTATAATATTAGTTAGGATGTACCTATTAGCAATAATCAAATCTATAATTAATAAACTGCTTATCTTAAGGAACA